>CM017478.2:3944502-4544502 GCA_007827005.2 Populus simonii
CTCAAGGGATACTGCAACAAAATGGCTGAGGTGGTCCATGACGAGAAACTGTTGATTCACTTCTTTCAAGACAGTTTTAGTGACGTTGCCCTTACTTGGTATATGTGGTTGGACAATACCAAGATAAAAAAAAAATGGAAGGACTTAGTTGATGCCTTCATTAGGCAGTATAGGTTCAATATGGATGTGGGCCATCATAGGTCAAACTTGCAAACTATGGAAAAGAACAACAAGGAGTCCATAAGAGAATACACTCAAAGGTGGCGTGAGACTGCCGCACAAGTTAATCCTTTTTTATTGGAAAAGGAGATGATCAATTTGTTTGTCAACACTTTCAAGGCCCCGTACTTTGAATACCTGGTTGGAAACTCTGCACAATATTTTTCTGACTTGGTTGCTATAGCTGAAAGGATCGAACAAGCTATCCATTTAGGAAGAGTTGTTGACTCGACTAAGAAGAAAACGTTTCACTAGGGAAAAGAAAGAAACCGAGGTTCATAATGTGAAAGGTGGTTACAAAAATGAGAGAAAGAGCTACCAAAACAAAGACATCTAAAGGTCACTCGTCCTAAAGACAAAGCTACAATGTCCCTAAGTCAAAACTGATCTATGTGTGACCTTAACTAACTATTGAAAAGGTGCCCCTGTCAAGGAATTCAAAGGAGAGGGATGGTTGGAAGATTCCAGAAATTCCAATCGATAATTACTAAGTGTTTAGCCATTTTATGTGTAACCTTGCTAGTATAAGTCTTTGTTTTTGTTCTTCAATTGTGTCTCTTCCTTTGATTTACAACCAAAATATCTTGAAAGGGGTTCCCTCTAAGAACTCACAAATACACTTTTGAAGCCTCGCGTGACCTCATAGATGAAATTCATCTCTTTTACCAAAATCAGTTTCCCTATTGGAGTTTTGAAAAATTGAACTTGCATTTTGATTTCAAAAATAATTTGATGTTTATTTAAAACAATATTTATGACATTTTACTTGTAGAATGACACATGAATTAAGCAACTCCTTCATTGAGGTGACTAAACTCTGAACCAAAATAAACGAATAGAAAATGAACTGTCATCCTCACACCATGACTCTTGAGACATGTTGTTTTAAATGTATGAATAATGGTATGTAGTGAACTCATTGCTCATAAACTCACGAAATGCATCTCTTTGCAAAGACCAAACCATCACATTGGACGAGTCCAAAGTTTATTGATCTTAACTGCTTGCGTTTGAAATGAGGAAAGGCTATCTTTGTTGTTCCTTTCACATTCTAAAAAGTATATCCCTTGCAGTCCCTTTTTGAGCCTGAATAATTTTTCTTTCATGAAAAAACCCGACTAGGATCATACCCCACACTAGGGGCAAGTGAAAATTTCAAGGAAAAAAGATGAAAAAACCGTGAGAAAACCAAAAAGGCAAAAGAGCCCAAGAAACTCAATGACTAGAGGGCATGCCCAAATCACAAGAAAGAGTGATAACCAAGATAAAGTGAGTATGTCCTAGCACAGCAATGAAAAAGTAAATCAAAGAAGAGTGGCGAAAGAAAAGATGAACAACACAAAGAGTCGAACTGCTGATAGTGATCCTCAGTCTTTGAAACCCCGAAACACTCTTTGAGCCTTATGATCTTTTCTTTCATAACCAAAAACCTCAGCCTACATTACGTGCCTATAGAAGTCCTTTCTAATCGAGCAAGCAAACAACGTGGGTTAATAAGCAATGCTCTCAAAATGCAAAGAGTACTTCTTTATTATAGTCATGACATTGAGAACAAATTATTCATTATTATTCATGCTGATAAAATAAGTGTTCAAAAAGAGACAAGTTTTTCTCAAACAAAACCTCGAGCTGTTTCTCGAGCCCTTCACTTTGGAAACCCATAAGAAACAGAAGGTCACCTCATGATGTATTTTCACTAAATATTATATCGCCAAATACAAGAGCAAATAATCTCTTTTCCAAGAAAAAACCAAGGAGTTGCAAGATTTCAAAAGCAAATGCTTTTAAACTTATAGCAAAACAATTTTTGTTTTCAAAATGCAAGAGTAAGATTTCAAGATTCATTCTGGACAAATATTCCTTCACCACACTGAAAATGGGAGAAATGAGAAAATGGTCGCTTAAAAACCATTATTTGGCAGATTTGTTGACAAAGCATACCTAAGGGCAATGACCAGTACAAGGGGGCAACACTATGTTTAGAAGGAAAAATCGATTCTTTCTAGAAAAAAGATGAACATTTCCTACAACAAGACAATGGGGCATCGTGGTTTATAAAAGGCAGCTTGATCCATTCAGCAAGTGACAATGAATGTTTTTAAAAAGTGAGACGGGGATTAATGAATGATCCTCTCAAATTATTTGACATGATAAAAAATCTCTAGCAAGCAAGTGGGTCACGATGGGCATAATAAAGGCTAAGTTGTGTAAGTGAATCTGGGAAAAGACTTACATGGGTCAACTCGAGTAGGCTAGAAGCTAAACGACGAAGATGACCCAAATCAAAGATAGCAAGTCGTCATCAATCAAGCAAACAAGGAGATTAAGAAGAAATGGGGGCCTATATTTTAAATCAGGTAAAAATGCATGCATATCATCTAAACTTTAAGACATTGGACAACGAGTTTTGCAAACTTCGCAAGAGAAATCTCTGAAGAGATCCATCAAATGGAAGGCCACCTTGAAAGGGCCAAGTTTGAAATTGCTTTTAGAAATTTTTCACCTTTGAGAAATTTTAACCTGGGTAGGCCGCCCACGAGAATTAGGCCATAAAAAAAATTCTCTCTTTTTCCACCACCTTTTCTCAACCATCCAAAGTAGTGCGTTTTCTAACCCTACCTCTTTTCAAGGGTGCCTTTGATCCCTCATTTCTTTTCGAGCGCGCCTTTGATCCTTCGCTTCTTTTTCGAGCGCGCCTTTAAGCCCTCGCTTCCTTTCGAGCACGCCTTAGAGCCCTTGCTTCCTTTTTGAGTGCGCCTTTGAGCCCTCGCTTCCCTTCGAGCGCGCCTTCAAGCCCTCACCTCCTTCAAGTGTGCCTTCGAGCCCTCGACCATCCTTTTGAGTGCGCCTTCGAGTCCTCATTTTCCTTTCTTTTTTTACTTGGGTAGGTCACACATTACAATGAGACCCTTTCTTTGTATTTTTTCCACCTGGGTAGGTCATCCATTACAATGAGACCACTTAAAAAAAAAAATCTCTCTCTGTATTTTCACCATCAGGCAGGTCGCCTGGAACAATGAGACCACTTGCGAGTTTCCTCACATTTTATCATCGGGCAGGTCACCTGGAAAAATGAGACCACTCGCAAAATCTTTCGCGTTGCTTCTTCCTATCGAGCAGGTCGCCTGGAACAATTAGACCACTCGTGAAACCCTTTTCGCGTTTTATTCTTCATTGGGCAGGTCATTTGGAAAAATAAGACCACTCGAGAAATCCTTCGCATTGCTTCTTCCTATCGGGTTGGTTACCTGGAACAATTAGACCACTCGCGAAACCTTTTTCACGTTTTATTCTTCACTGGGAGGTCACCTGGAAAAATGAGACCACTCGCGAAATCCTTCGCATTGCTTCTTCCTATCGGGCTGGTCGCCTGGAACAATTAGACCACTCGCGAAACCCTTTTCGCGTTTTATTCTTCATCGGGCAAGTCACTTGGAAAAATGAGACCACTCGCGAAGTCCTTCGCGTTGCTTCTTCCTATCAGGCAGGTCACCTGGAACAATTAGACCACTCGCGAAACCCCTTCGCGTTTTATTCTTCATCGGGCAGGTCACCTGGAAAAATAAGACCACTCGCGAAGTCCTTCGCGTTGCTTCTTCCTATCGTGCAAGTCGCCTGGAACAATTAGACCACTCGTGAAACCCTTTTTGGGCAGGTCGCTTAGAACAATTAGACCATTTAAAAAAAACCAAAAAAAAAAGAGGAAAAAAAAAGGAAAAGAGGAAGGGTTTTCACAATTATTCTTCTTTACAAAACTTACTATACAAAGTCAAATGAAAATAAATTTTTTAATGCATTTGCACCGTAAGCATTGTAGAGAGGGGGCAACTGTTGTAACCTAATTTTGGCCTATTGGTTTTTAATTTAATTTTTACAGGGTTTAAAATGTAAAATTAAAATATCAGAGATTTATTTTGATGAAAAGTGTGATTTGTGAACTTGCGTGAAAATTAAGGACTACAATGTGCTTTTGTCATTCTATCTTTATCTTCAAGATAATCCTTGTCTTCAAGATAATGATAGTTATCTGCTTTCAAATTTGATTCTTAATCAAATTCAAACTTCAAAGAAGAGAATGAGTTTGATTGAAACTTGGTTTCTCACACGCGAAGGGACTCTTGCACTATAAATACAGAGCTTAATGTATGTAAAAGAAGGGGAGAGAAACCCTAAAAGAAGAGACCCCAAGAGGAGGCCATTACCAGAAACCCTAAAAGAGAGAAACATAAAAAAGGAAGGGGGCGGCGAACCCTATACTAGCCGCCCCCCCCCCCCTCAACCCCTTTTTTTTAAGCCCAGTCTCCCCCGACTTCGCCTCTAGCAGCCGCACGCCTAGGTAAGTTTCCTTCCTTCCTTGCTAAAATAATTAAATGGTTACTGTTGCATGCATGCGTGAACCATTCACGCATGGCTAGGCTAGATCCAACCCCAAAAAGAAAAAAAGAGTGGGCCGAGTCTGGGCTTTAGGCCTAGCCGACTCAAATTGTGTTTGCTAAGGGTGTGCTTGGCAAAACACACCCTTATGCCTTGGCCATAATTTTTATGCCCATTCTAATTTGATATTTGACCAAACGAACCCCTTTTCAATAACAAAAAATTCCAAAAATATTTGGGGCATTCGTTAATTTATTTGTAGGCCCCTCGCACTTTATTTTATTTTTTTTCTTTGTGTTTGTATTTTTTGTAGATGTGCTTAATCTATGGACTATTACTGTTAAAGGCAAATATATCGTGTAATGTTTTGTTTACTTCCATATAAAAAGGGCAAATAATAATAAAGGATAAATAAGAAAAAAATGACATAGAAAATTTCTTTTTCAAATTCATTTTTTGCAAAAATATTCACTGACGCCAGAGTCAGGAGTATCGTATTTTTCGGATTTGTGCGATATTTACCAACACCAGAGTTGAAAATATTCGCAAGAATTGTTCACTGACGCTAGAGTCAGAAACATAAAAGGAAGAATAAAAAAAGGGAAAAAGGAGAACGAATTCTTAGCAATTTTAGACAAAATCAGCAATGCAGCCTGCCTTAGGTAGGATGCTTAAGGGGTGATAACATCTTTCTTTTTGTGTAACCAGTCTCGTACCATAGAATCTCTGTTGACTAGTTAGGGTTCCTATTGACCATAATACTAGGTGGCGACTCCTTGAACAAGACATTTTTCCTTAAAAGAACAAAATGTCAAATATCTGTTCTTTTTCAATCGAGATATTTTTTAATTGGTCGCCACGATGTCCGGGTGTGACACATATGAAGTTCAAAATACTGATTTTGGTAGACCTTAGCAAAAAAAAAAAAGAGTCTAATTGATTAAACTACAAGACTTGGATCATGTAATTGAAATATTGATATAATCTATTTTTACCGTCAATTTATTTTTCATTGAAATATTTTTAAGAACATCAAAAAACAAGAAAATTTAAAATATATATATTGTAAAGTTGGCTGGTCAAAATCTTTTAGGTGATGAATTTTTAATGAGTGTAGTTGAATAAAACTTGATTGTAATTGAAGGAATTAAAGGATCGGGGGCCAAAATTATCAATTTTGCTATATTCGGGGGGTATTAATTTAATCAAGGATTTAATTGAATAAATTTTGGGTTTTATAATTGATTTTTGACCTTAATGAAAAGAATTTTGAAATCTGGAGGCCTTTTTGAAATGCGAGGAAATTGAAGAGCTTATTTAAAAATCTGATTAAGGACCCAATTGAATGATTTTAATTGCTTAGCTTAATTTTTTAGCCACATCTGACATGAAAGGTTCATTTTAAAACCTCACTAAGGCAGACAACGTTGTTTTATAGCAACGTCTCTCTCTCTATATATGTGTGTGTGTGTGTGTGGGCGTGCGCGCGCGCACTGCATTGCCTCTTGTCCTCCTTTCCAAGCATATTTTATAACCCTATTTGTTGAAACTCAAAAACCTTAGCTGCTATCTTTTAATCATGAACTGAAAAATTTGGAATTTTATGACAAGAAATAATAAATTGTGTAGAATTAACTAAGTGAAATTAAAAGCTCTAGATTTATTTTTATTATCTCTACAACTTAAGTTTTATTCTCTACTTTTAATTTACTTTTGTCAAACGTTTTAGTTTAATTTAGGTGTTCAATTTTATAAAATTTCAATTTGATTTCTAAAAAGTAATTAATTTGATAAATTTCAACATTGAATAGTATTATTAGTCTTTATAGGTTCAACACTCTTTTCTTCATAAAAGACTTTACTATTTATTGTAATTTTGTTCACTTGCAAATATTATCAAACCATAGAGCTCTGAAAGGTTTTGGCTATAAAAACCCAAATTGAGTTGCAATCAAAATATAAGAGCTTGAAAGGTGACCTAGTTTATAAATATTAAGGTGGAGTTAGCTGGAGCTAAAGAGGATATGACTAGGCTACACTATCATGTCAAGGATTTTAAAACTAGGTTGAGAGCTAAAAAGACTAGGATAAAAAGCTGAACTCAAATTTGATTCAAATAGAAAACAAGGTGAATCTAACAAAAAAAAAAGTACATTGGTATATAATGCCCAATGACCCATCTACAGGTATAATGTAGTAAAATGACAGAAACAATACATGATAAGAAGTTGTTGATGCATTTTTTCCATGAGAGTTTGAGTGGCGTTGTCCTAAGTTGGTATATGAAGTTGGATAACATCAACATCAAGAGAGGGAAAAACTTGGTGGATGTATTTTTTAAATAGTACAAGTTCAACATGGATGTAGCCCCATATAGGTTAAGCCTATAAAACATGGAGAAAAATCTAAAAGAATCAATCTGAGAGCACGCCCAGTGATGGCATGAAGTGGAAACCCAGATACATCCCTATCTATTGGAAAAGGGAAATTATCAACTTGTTCTCTAGTATCTTGAAAGCATCCCATTTTGAAAATCTTATTGGAAGTTCAACCTAGTATTTCACTAATGTAGTAATTGTGCCTGAAATGATAGAGCAAGCTATTAAAGCTAAAAAAATCTCGGACGTTACTAAAAAGAAAAGATTCATCAGTAGAAGAAGGATGCAAAAGCCTATAATATTGAGAGTAAAAATTACTACAACAAGAAAAGAAATAAGTAAAGCCACACTACCAATTTTAGTTTATAATACCACCACGGGTAACTAATCAATCCTTTTTCTCGACATTAGTAACAACTGTCAATTAGAGTATATCAAGGCATAATCATAATTAGTCTATCTATTTATGGAATGATTATAGTTGTAAATATTTTATGATTTGCTTAATATTTTAGCTTCCTATTTAGTTAGGTAGAATTGATGTAATTGTTGAAATTCAGCCATGTAATTAGTTAAAACATTTCTATATAATGAGTAGAACCCTCACAAAAAGGGCATTGAAAACAATTGACATGGTATCAAAGCCAAAAACTTGAGTTTGGTTTTCTAGGTCAATTTCTTTTGTGACTATGAGGGTTGTTGAGTCAACTTAGGCTATTTTCTTTGATTTTAGGAATTTCTAGAAATTAGAGGTTCATTATGGTGTGACTTTTATGGCTGGTTGTGCTAGACAAATTGTATTGCACACACTATTTCTTCTCTTTCTAGGGAAAACAATTGTTTTAGGCTTGTTCTTTTTGTGTTAGGTTGTTTGAGTTTTACTAGTTGGTATTTTTTTTATCTTGTACTTTTTTGTTGTGTTAAAATATCAATCTTCTCAATTAAACCCAAATTAGGCTCTCAAACTGAATTTTCACAAATTAAATCCTTAATAAAATTAATTTGACCCATTAAAAGTATTATTAAGTACTTACCTAATTAAATCTTTTAATTTGGCCTATGATTAAATCAAATTAGCTTATTAAAAATCTAATTGCATCCTTGAACTTAATTTTTATGCAGATTCATCTAATAATCATTTAATTTGACCTTGAATCTGCATTGTCTCTTTAGTCTTGGGTACAATAGGGTATGAATTTTGTTCAAAACTCCAACTTGATTCTTTTATATATATTTGAAACCCTCTTAGCTTGCTTTTGCCACGTCACCAGTCTTATTACTTTTATTCTTGATTTTTACTATGAAAAAGGGTTAATTTGGAGGAAATAACATACAAATAGGTCATGGCAGTTGTCCCTTTTTACAGTGCTTACTACAGAAAGTCTCATAAAAGACTTTAGATAGTAAGCTTGTAAAGAAAAAAAAAAGAATGAGAAATAATGGACTTACCAAATCAAGAAATTGTTAATCCTTTAGAAGTGAGGGCTCAAAACGCACTCAATAAGATATAGGGACAGGGCTATAAATCATACTATCTAGAAAATGAGGGTCTAAAGACGCACTCAAAGGAAATAGAGATAGAGATGAGGCTAGAAAATGCACTACCTGAGTGATGAGTGCTCAAAGACACACTAAAACATAGAAGAGATAGAGCTAAAATGTGCATTATCTAAGTGATGAGGTCTCAAATGTGCACTCAGAAGGAAAGAGATAGGGTCTCAAAAAGAGAAGAGATAGGGCTAAAAAGTGCATTATCAAATTTTAGGTTGCAAAATGTAATATTAAAAAAATTGGTTGCAAAGTAAAAAAAATCTATAGGATTTTCAAAGAAATGTTTTCTTGATTTTTTCTTTGATTTTTTTTCTCTATCTCATCTTTCAAAATTTAATTGATTTTGAATTAATCATCATAATTTATCTAGATTTGCTTTCTGATGGTTTTTCAAATTTGGTTGATGTGTAATTTTGTAAGCGTTTATTTTTTATAGTTTCAAAAATAACAAAATTATTAAATTCATTGGAGTCCATGACCCAAATTGTAAGTTTGGTGGGTTAACTTGGATTGATTGAGAATTAAGTTTTATAATTTTTTTACTTTGTTTTTTATTGGGTTATTGCAGTCTCAAACAAACGTTCTAATATTGGGTTGATGCTTAATTTTATGAGTATCTATTTTTTATCATATAATTAAAAAAAATAGCTAAAAAACAAAGTTTCTAAACCAATTGAGTCAATAACGAAGGTTGTGAGTTTAATGGGTTAAGTTACGGAACCCATGTCAATCCAATATATTTTATTCTTAATATCTTTTTTAAAAAGATATCATGTTTTTTTTAAAATTCAAATCACATTTTTCTGGTCGTCTAGATTATTTTTGGACAGAACAAGTTGTTTTGGTCACATCAAGAAAATTCTCACACGGTTAAATTTGAAGCCCAAGCTAAATATGGAGTCGAGTCAAGAGATTTTAAAGTTGATCTAATGAAGTGAGTTTAATAATACTGTCAAAAAAAATTTTATAACCAGAATATTTTTTATATTTTAATTTTTTTTTGTTCAATCCGCATTGTAACAACTTATATAATATGTAACTGTATGATATTCATTTTATAAAAAGCAAATAATATTAAAATTTTAGATTCAGTAATCTAAATGATAACTTGTATTAAAATTTTAATTTTAAATTTATTAAATTTTATTTAAGGATTATAATCTATATTATTTTTTCAAAAAAATTATAATCTATATTTTCTTATCAAATATACTTATCATTTGCTATTTTTGACTTAAATTATTAATAAAAAATAATAATTCAAAATCAAAATAAATCTTGAATCATTGGATGGCTATGATATGATTTATGAAAAATAATTTTTGATTTTGAATTATCATTTAAAAATTATTTTTTTATAAATAAATTATTAAAAAATTAGTTAAGAGAAGATAATATAATTTAAGATATATAGGTTAAAAGTTAAGAAAATTTAACTTGTAAGATTTTAATTCAATTTGATAACAAATTTCTTATATAAGTTAAGGGTTATTTTTAATTAAATATAATTATGATTTTTTTTAAAATAAAAAGTGAAGAATTAACTTAAAACAAAATTTAAAAGATATGTGAAACATAACTTAAATCTAACCTCCAATGATACTTAAAACCTTAAGACGGGAAGCCATTAGAAGAAAAGAAAAGAAAAGAAAAGAAGGATAAAAACAAAGATCAGTTGTTCCTCTGGTAAACTACTTCGGGACTACCATGAAGTGGTTGCAACAACTCACTAATACAATTATAATAACACCGTCACTGCTATCCCGCAACCACCACCACCACCACCACCACTACCAGCAGCAGCAGCAGCAGAAGTCTTCCTTGTACAGAACCAACCTGAAACCACACAAAAGCTTTAACTCCCTCTACTCAAAATCATCCCTTTCTCTCTCTAACCAAACCGACTCTCTACCTGATCAAACCAACCGCCCCTCATTTCTCCAAGAAATAGCCGCTCTCTGTGAAACTGATAACCTCACTACAGCTTTAACTCTTATTCAATCACACTCTCAAAATGCTGCTTTTATTTCATTACAAGCAAAAGAAGCAATTGGTTTATTGCTTCAAGCATGTGGCAACCAAAAAGATATCGAGACTGGTAGACGACTACACAAGTTTGTCTCAGACTCGACCCATTATAGAAATGATTATGTTCTCAATACCCGTCTTATTAAGATGTATGCAATGTGTGGGTCTCCTTTGGATTCTCGTTTTGTGTTTGATAATATGGAGACTAAGAATTTGATTCAGTGGAATGCACTTGTTAGTGGATACACAAGGAATGGACTTTATGGCGATGTAGTTAAAGTGTTTATGGATTTGGTTTCTGATACAGATTTTCAGCCTGATAATTTTACTTTCCCTTCTGTGATCAAGGCTTGTGGTGGGATTTTGGATGTTAGGTTAGGAGAGGTTATTCATGGGATGGTGATTAAGATGGGTTTGGTTTTGGATGTGTTTGTGGGCAATGCATTGGTGGGAATGTATGGGAAATGTGGGGCTGTGGATGAGGCGATGAAAGTGTTTGATTTTATGCCCGAAACGAATTTGGTTTCGTGGAATTCCATGATTTGTGCATTTTCTGAAAATGGGTTTTCTAGAGATAGTTTTGATTTGCTGATGGAGATGTTAGGAGAGGAAGGGTTATTGCCTGATGTAGTGACGGTGGTGACTATATTACCTGTTTGCGCAGGAGAAGGAGAAGTTGATATAGGAATGGGGATTCATGGGTTGGCCGTGAAACTAGGTCTGAGCGAAGAGGTGATGGTGAACAATGCTATGGTATACATGTATTCAAAATGTGGGTACTTGAATGAGGCGCAAATGTCATTTGTGAAGAATAATAACAAGAATGTGGTTTCTTGGAACACCATGATCAGTGCTTTTTCTTTGGAAGGAGATGTCAATGAGGCATTTAATCTCTTGCAGGAAATGCAGATCCAAGGAGAGGAAATGAAAGCTAATGAGGTCACCATTTTGAATGTTTTGCCTGCTTGTCTGGACAAGTTGCAATTGAGGAGCTTGAAAGAACTTCATGGCTATTCATTTAGACATTGTTTTCAACATGTAGAATTGTCCAATGCTTTTATTTTAGCCTATGCTAAGTGTGGGGCACTGAATTCTGCTGAGAAAGTCTTTCATGGTATTGGGGATAAGACTGTGAGCTCTTGGAATGCACTTATTGGTGGTCATGCACAGAATGGTGATCCTAGAAAAGCTTTGCATTTGTTATTTCAGATGACATATTCTGGCCAACAACCTGATTGGTTTACCATTAGTAGCCTGCTTTTAGCTTGTGCCCATCTGAAATCCCTGCAATATGGTAAAGAGATTCACGGATATGTACTACGGAATGGACTAGAAACTGATTTTTTTGTTGGTACCTCACTTCTGTCCCACTACATTCACTGTGGGAAAGCATCTTCTGCACGTGTATTGTTTGACAGGATGAAAGATAAAAATTTAGTATCTTGGAATGCAATGATTTCAGGTTACTCACAAAATGGACTACCATATGAATCCCTGGCTCTATTTCGAAAATCACTTTCTGAGGGAATACAATCTCACGAGATTGCCATAGTGAGTGTGCTTGGGGCTTGTTCTCAACTGTCAGCTCTACGGCTGGGAAAAGAAGCTCATGGTTATGTATTAAAAGCCCTGCAAACAGAAGATGCTTTTGTAGGCTGTTCAATCATTGACATGTACGCAAAAAGTGGTTGTATAAAAGAATCTCACAAGGTTTTTGATGGGTTGAAAGATAAAAACGTAGCATCATGGAATGCAATAATTGCGGCACATGGAATTCATGGACATGGAAAAGAGGCCATAGAACTGTATGAAAGAATGAAGAAAGTTGGCCAAATGCCTGATAGATTTACATATATTGGTATTTTGATGGCATGTGGTCATGCAGGGCTTGTTGAAGAGGGACTGAAATATTTCAAAGAGATGCAAAATTTCAATTTGATTGAACCAAAATTGGAGCATTATGCATGTCTTATTGACATGCTGGCCCGTGCTGGAAGATTGGATGATGCTCTAAGGCTTGTCAATGAGATGCCTGAGGAAGCAGACAATAGAATCTGGAGCTCGCTCCTCCGTTCCTGTAGAACTTTTGGTGCTCTGGAAATTGGAGAGAAAGTTGCCAAGAAGCTACTAGAATTAGAACCAGGCAAAGCAGAGAACTACGTGTTACTTTCTAACTTGTATGCTGGATTAGGGAAATGGGATGGTGTGCGAAGGGTGAGGCAAATGATGAAAGAGTTTGGTCTTCAAAAGGATGCTGGCTGCAGTTGGATTGAGGTTGGAGGGAGAGTTTATAGCTTTGTTGTTGGTGACAGTTTGCAACCAAAATCAGCAGAGATCCGGGTGATATGGAGAAGATTGGAGGAAAGGATCAGTGAAATTGGATATAAGCCTAACACAAGTTCTGTGCTGCATGAAGTAGGTGAGGAGGAGAAGATTGACATATTGCGGGGGCATAGTGAAAAACTAGCAATTTCTTTTGGATTGTTAAAGACAACTAAAGGTACAACCCTGAGGATTTACAAGAATCTACGCATTTGTGCAGATTGTCATAATGCTGCTAAGTTAATATCGAAGGCAGTTGAAAGGGAGATAGTTGTGAGAGACAACAAGCGCTTTCATCATTTTAGAGATGGACTTTGTTCTTGTTGTGATTATTGGTGAAGAGCTGTGAAGAAAATTTTTCATAGCTGCTTGGCTGAGTAAATTATTTCTCAGAGATCCACAACAAAACTACAGGTAAATGTTCTCTTTTAATTTTTAGTTTTACTAAATGTTCATTATACCAGTGGCTTCTGATATAGGATATAAGGTGTTGTTATTCTATCACAATCTCAGTACTTTCAAGAATTCAAGTAACTCGTTAAAAAAAGAAGATTAGCAAAGATGAAAGAAAAAGAATTTGACTACATGTTTTTCTTGTGCCCAAGATGCTCCCTGCATAGTTCTCTGAATTAGCATTCACTAACACTCTGTTTGTGAGGAGGGATTGAGGGAAGGATGGATAACAGGGGAAGGATTGAAGAAGAGGGATTGGGTATATTCTTCTTTTGGCAAGAAGGATAAGGATTCAAGGAGGGATTGACTCCTTATGCGAAAATCTATCGCATGCTACACGAGAAGCTGTTATAGTTGGTTTTATATAATTTGGCTGCTGGTATGAGTTAGCATTTCTAAAAACATGAATTGCCGTCCATGGTTATATGGATTTGGTAAAAAGAAAAATTAAATCCTGGAACTATTTTCCTCATTTTTACCTGCTGTGAATATTTATGCAGTATGACTATTTTTATCATAGAAATTTCGCATTTCTTTTCTCTGATTGCTTTTGTTTCCATAAAGATGTCTTTGCACATAGTTACGATTGCTAACTTCTAATATTGACGTGTGCATCGAAACCTCAAGTGCAGCATGATCATTAAATTTGCTGTTGGTATTGTGGCTGAGGTAATTAAGAAAATAGAACGAAATGTTTATCCAACAGGGGTCTTGCATTCATTATTTGATTGCAATTCTTTGTTGTTATTCATTAGTTATGTGTTCAGGTTTCTGATGAGTAACAATAAATAAAAAGAATTAAAGTAGGTAAGAAATAAGCTATAAAGAAAGAAGCTAAGAACTAAAAGTAAAGAGAGGGAAAAAAGCTAGGAAGAAAAGAGAACTCTGGAAGGGAAAAATCTATCAATTTTTATTTAATCATCAAAACTGTCTCATAAACTGAAAGTGTCTCACAAACTGAAAGAGAAATATATAAATAGAATAACCATAAACTATCCAATTATTGGGCTCAACTCATCAATTAAAACTGTCTAGCATAAATAACTCAAATAAATAAAATAAAAAAAATGAAATAAGCTTAAATGAGTTAAGTCTTCCAATCAAAAAGTGACAGGCTGGGTCATCATACACCATCTTCATCTATATACTTGTGTAACTTGAGGTGTGGGCCTGGTGTCCCCACCAACTCTTCCAAGGTTGGAGAAACTCGACTCCGTCGAGTGTAGCTCTGGACGATTCTGATAGTATTCCCAAAGATTTAGGTTAATTTGCTGTAAAGTATCTTTAGTAATCCAAGTGCAATCTAAATCAGGTCGGCCTACCTAACGAGCTAGAAAATGTTGAACCTCACCATTCCTAATAAAAATAACTTGTTCATCCAGAATAACATCGATATTATTTTTTTATGCTAAGATTAAGGTGAAAGGGATATATGTTTCAATAGGATTGTCAGGAGGGGAGTTAAGTGGTATCTTAAAGGGATCATTTGAAATATGATGTGGTTTCTGGTATGCAAATAAATTCTCAACGTTAAATGTAGAGCTAATGCTAAAATCAAGTGGTAAATCAAGAACATAAGCATTTGGACCAACCCGTTGTAGCACTTTGAATACCCCTACAATATGTGCATGTAATTCTCGATTAGTTTCCGAAGGAAACTGCTCGGGTCTAATCTATATCATAACATAGTCTTTTACATTGAATTCATTATATCGTCTATATAAATCAACTCAAAGTTTATAATGCGCATTACTTGCTTGAAGCTGTTTAGTAATCTCAACATGTAAATCCTGAATTCTATGTGTAAAAGACTCGACTGACTCAGACACCCTAACATGAAGAGACATGAGAAGAAGGTGTAAAGGTTTCCTAGGCTTGTAACCATGTATAACTTCAAAGAGACTCATACCTATTGACCTATTAATAGAGCTATTAAAGGCAAACTAGGTCATATGAAGAACCAAATCTCAATTCTTATTATGATCACTCACTATATACCTCAAAAGGTTGTCTAAACTCCTATTAACCACCTTATTTGACCTATTATCTGTTTAGTTTTATGCTATCGAGCATAACTCTTATTTTGACCGTTGAATCGGGTTGAAATTTTACTAGGAGTTTCCAAATACATTGTTCTACATAAGGTTAAAATTTCAGGATAATTGAATTTTGTTATTTGTTCTACAAGAATATTAAATGGGAAACAACATAGTATTAAAGTGTGACAAGAATTCCTTTAATGTTCCAAAATCATTTTCTTACAAAGATATCTTATTTATCCTATCTACACTAGAAAATGAGGGTTGACATAATATTTTTGGAGTTTTTATCTTCTACAAGGAAACTAGGGGGCAGAAGCTATTAAAATGATTTTCATGCTTATTTAGAAAAGTTAAAGTCAGTTTTGAGCTGATTTTTCTATTACACAGTTTTATGCTATCAAATGTAATTTTTAATCTGACAGTTGGATCAAGCTGAAAGTTTACTAGAAATTTCTAGAGGCATTGTTTTATATTGAGTTAAAATTTCAGATCAACCAAACATTAGGAAGGCCTTGAAATGAGGTTCAAAAGCTACCGTGTGAGATTTTTATTATTTTCCGAATTGATTTAAGATTTTATTTCTATTTTATTTAAAACTATATAATTATTTTTCCAAAATTATTTAGGATGTTTTTTTTACCTACTATAAATAAGGTTATTTAGTTTAACTTAGATTTGCTTTTCAGCTATAGATTGTTGAATAAAATTTGTGTTTTGTTGGATCAACATGTTTTTTTCTTTGTTTAAATAAAGAACAATCAAGCTTATAAAAGTATAAATGACTTTGTAGCGTTCTTCTTTATGTTCCTCGTTCATGATTTGCTAATCGTTGGGTGAGGCTTTATATTCTATTAGTGTTGGTGTTTTGATTCAATTAATCATTGGTTACCCTTTTTATCAAACTTGATTTTTAGTTTTCCAGGATTGTGTTAATCTTGATTGTAGGTTTTTTAATCTTTATATCCACGGGGTTCACATTTGTTGGTATCAAGCCAGGCTCCATAAACCGGGTTATATTCTCTTTGTTTTCGTTGTTTAAATTTGTTTCCACATTTATTTTCTTTTTTTTTCCTTGTCTTGTTTTGAGTAAGTTTTTTTTTTCTTTTGTTATTGTCTAGTTTTGCGTTAAGAGTCATTTGATAAAAAAAAGTGACATTTAATTATGTTCAAAAAATCTTTTTAAAGTAAAAAAAAAAAAAAACAGAGATCGACAAGATTGCAAATTCAATTATAAGAGTTGATTCATTTAGGTAACAAGGTAAATTGAAGTTTTTAGGTTTAATCTCATTAAAATAAGTTGGGTAACTATAGTTTTAGTTTTGAAATTTTCGGTCAAAATTCAAATTCCATAGTGTTTTTATATTATATCTTGTTTGTCTTTCATCTCGTTTTTCTATTTGTGTCGTGTATCACCAAGAGAAAGGAAACATATAAGGGTTCTCGCTCAAGAAAGCAAATACATATCTTGTGTGCTTAGGGTTTTGAGGCAAGGATTTGATAAGTTACAAGAACTATTATATGTTTGGCTAGCTTTAAAGATAAAGGAGCAACAATGCTGAAAGGATGAAATATGAAAGAGAATGGCTTTTACTTTCATACAAAGTTGTTGTTGGTGAGTGTTGCTAAGAAAAGAACTCTGAAGGCCTGAACATTTACATCCTATTTTCTTTAATGAACTCAACAACATACTGTCTCTGATAAGCTATCACTACATTGAATAAATCTAGGTTGATCGAGTTGACTCCTTCAAATGAATGGATGTGATGCTACGAACCACAAAATTTAGTAAGGTTAGATTCAAATGAAAGGTGTGCATTCCCTCTACTAACTTCGGGTTGTAGTCAACGATAATGATGTAGGAGTTGCTTCGATGAGGCTTTGAAAGTGAGTAACTTAGTCATCGATGACTGTGTACTCATGATGCAAAAACCATTATTATTTTTTTCATGTGTTCCCATTTCAAAACATCTTAGAGGGTTTTTATCAAGGGTTTAAAATCTTTCTCTCAATCTTAAAAACCAAAACTATCATTGCAAAACTAGTCTAGTATAGAGATTTCAGCTGTTAAGATTTGTCTAAAACTCTCCCATTTCAATCAAAGAGAGATGATAACTCTTTCTTACTTGTTTTAATGACATTTTAGACTTGTTTTGATGTGTTATGGTTTTGAGCTCTTATCTTGATTAATGCATGAAAATATTGTTTTTCTTTGCTTAATGTTGCTTTGAAATGGTTGTTAATGTTCTATGTAAATTTATTTTATTATTATTTTTTTAGGATTTGTTTAGCAAAAACCCATTATTCTTTGTAATAAAATTGCCAAAGCAGGCCTAAGAGAGTGTTTGCTAAATACATTGCTAACCAAAATTTCTTTTATCAAAAAGTGGCAAACCAAACATGGCCTTAAACCTTTGACCCGATTTTGACCTAACTAGGTTGATCTAAAATCTTTGGTTCGACCATAAATCGAACTAAAGACCCTAGTTTAATATAAAAACAACCAAAAACAAAACCAAAGCTAAAAAACACATCAAAGTTATGAGAAACATAAAAACCCTAAAAAATTAAGGAAAACATATCAAACACAAAAAATGAAGAACATGAAGAATGTTCATGAACCCAGAAAACATGAAATGAAAAACAGATCATATATGGACAAACCAAGATCACAAACATGTTGGAAATCATGCAAGGATCAATAATTTAGCATTCATTCATTTTGATTATAAAAGAATCATCACGATTTGGTCAAAATAGGTTTTAGTTCAAAACCAAAACCTTAGGATTAAAAACCATTAAAAATAGTTATTAATGCAAATAAACCCTAGATTATTAATTAATTAAGTCTAAAGAAGTGTCATGTGCAAATTAATGGACCAAAACTAGTCCAAATCATATAGCTAAGGCAATGTTCTTCGCAAGAACACAAAGAACACTACCCAGCAACCTAACGAAAAACCTATCACACTTTCAAACCCAAAACTAGCCTTTTAGGCCTCTAAAACATGTTGATTTTGATCCTCGCAAACCACATTACTAATACCAAACATAGATGAATCCAAATAATTAACAAATAAAATCAAATCATCAATAACATGCATGAAGTTTCAATTTTCAAAAATGTCAAAACTAACAGCAAGCATATTTAATAATTTTAGAGTTCAAAATTGACATTTCATGCAAAATGGTGTCGTTTCATCCACTGTTCATTACAAAAAAAAAGAAGCCCGGAACGGTGCCGTTTTGAACGGCACTATGGGTCTTCTTCTTCCCTTGGACGCGCAAAGCAGGGGAAGAAGAAGGTTTTTCTTCCTCTGATTTCCACCGCCTTTTCTTTCAAAAAGACGCCGACCAAGGACCCCCACTTGCCCAAAGCTTTCCATGTATTGGAGAAAAGGGAGGAGAGGTGTCCCTCAGGTGGTGTAGGGGCGGCTATACAGTGGCTGCCCCGGCCACCCTACCTCTACACCATTGACT
This sequence comes from Populus simonii, assembly GCA_007827005.2. NCBI lineage: Eukaryota > Viridiplantae > Streptophyta > Magnoliopsida > Malpighiales > Salicaceae > Populus > Populus simonii. The sequence continues at coordinate 3,963,347 of CM017478.2, forward strand.
GGGCAGGGGTAGTAGGTCTCCTTTTTTCCCCTGTTTTGCCTATAAATACAAGGGAGAAAGGAGACAGGGGACGAAAAGAAAGAGGAGAAAGAACAAAAAAAAAATAAGGAAGAAGAGATAGAGAGGAAGAAAAACAGAGGGGAAAAATACAGAAAAAAAGAAGAGAAAGAACAGAAGAACAAAAGAGAGAAAAATAAGGAAGAGAGAGAGAAGAAAAACAGAACAGGAAAAAAGAAGAAAAAAACAGGGGAGGGAAGAAGACGGACCACTGCCTGGAACCACTGCCACGACTGGCCATCACTGACGACTGAGGCTGCGTTTCACTTCTCCAGGTAAACCCTCCCCCCCTTCTTTTGCTTTCATTTCTTTCCTCGCCATGCAAGACGTGCACGGTGCACGTCTCTGCAGGCAAGTTGAAGCTGGTTACTGTGCTCATGCATAGTACCTAGTTGATGGGGGCTGGGCTGAGGATCTTGGGCTGAGTCCAGTCCAGCCCAACAATGATGGACCGGGTCCGGCCCAGCAAAAAAAATAGATATATGTTTAAAATTTTGCGATTTCCACGTGTTTTGTTTTATGCAATTTTGTTTAATATCGGTCTATATTTTATGTCGTAAAAATATAAAATCTGGTATTAAAATATCCAGTTTTCGTCAACTTAAAAAAAATTGAAAAACAAAAAAAATATTTTTGTGCATACGACCAAGTGTCTTAAAGCTAAAAAATTATATTGTGTTTTTCATACACCAAAAAACAATGTTTTAACATGCATTTTGGTTATAATAACCAATTTATTAAAGTCTAAAATTTCAAAAACACAACAAAATTTTTATTTTGTTTGTCTTTTAGTGTTCGGGGTACGACATTACATGTAATATGCATTCCAGATATTAAATTTCTTTTTTTCGGAAGCTAGAATGGTTAGGTTTTACCCCATTAAAATTTTTTGGACAAAACGCGCCGTTTCATTTAAAAGCAAAAGGAGGCAAAAACGTGTCAAAGTCCAAATCAATCTTCAATTTGAAATTTATTCAATCAAGTCCTAAATTGCAATTTTGATTTTAAAATCAATTCAATTGTATCCCTGCTAAATTCAATTGCTGGCCCTGAAGTTGGCTGTCTTTTTCAAATTGGTCATTGGTTTCGGATTTATGCAATTCGACCCTCAATTGATCAACAACTTTTGATTTTCTTCAATTTAGTCCTTGATCCAGTCAATTTCAATGTCTCCATTTATGCGCCTTTTCCCGTTTGGTCTCTGGTTTTAGATTTCTTCAATTAAGTCTCTAATTGGCCATCAAACTTCAATATTTATGCGATTAAGCCCCTGATTTGACCAAATTAACTTTTAAAAATTATAATTTGACACGAGAACTTTAATTTCTTCCAATTAAAGCCCAAATTGACTTTAAAATCTAATTTTCTTTCAATCAAACTCTTCATAAACTCAATTGAATCTTTAATAAATTTAATTTAGTCCAATAAACATCTGATTTTGGACATTTCTTCCTCAAATTGAATTTTTTTTGTCAACAGGGCTCTCATTAGTCAACAAAATACTGTCAAATTTCAATCTTTGTATTTTGAACCTCCTTAACCAAATTTTAGTCATTTTCTGGGCTTTCTAATTCACTGCAATTATTTTTTTTATTTTTCTTCTGAATATATTTTTGATTTTTTTGCATTTTCTTCTTTTTTGTGCGGGGACCCAAAAATGGTTTACAATTGATGCCCTCTCTTTACAATACATACGAAGCAAAGACTTTGCGTAGTAAGTTTTGTAAAGATAAACAAAATTGGTCTTCCGAAACTGGTCTTCTCAAGCTTGGTCGACCAGAAAACCCATTCAGCGATTTCTTTGTATCAAAGTTAAAAGGTTATGTGTGGTTGGACTAAACTAAGATCCCTTTTTAACCAGAACCAAAATCCTGTGTGGTTGGGCTAAACTGAGATTCCTTTCGCCAATCCCCTTTAACTAGAACCAAAATCCGATGTGGTTGGGCTAAACTGAGATTCCTTTCGCAAATCCCCTTTAACCAGAACCAAAATCCTGTGTGTGGTTGGGTTAAACTGAGATTCCTTTCGCCAATCCCCTTTAACCAGAACCAAAATCCTGTGTCGGTTGGGTGTGGTTGGGCTAAATTGAGATTCCTTTCGCCAATCCCCTTTAACCAGAATCAAAATCCTGTGTAGTTGGGCGAAACTGAGATTTCTTTCGCCAATCCTCTTTAACCAGAACCAAAATCTAAAGTGGTTGGTAATACAACGGTTCAATAAAGACTATTCTTGCAAACAAGATTGCTCTTTTTTTTTTCTCTCTTCCCTAGTAAAAACTAATCTCTTTGTTAATCCCCCTTCAATGATTCCTATTTTGTCCACAAACTCACTGGACTTCAATTCAAATATTTCCTCAAGCAAGTCGAAAACAAAACTATGTATGCAATACTCTAAAGTGGAATGATAATGCATGCACCCTTACCTGACTTGAAACATAGGCCCCCGAGGTCTCGTAAAACCCTTCCCTTGGTATAAGCTTATTTTGTGTGTTTGAAATCAGATGCTGGCATGTGTTTGTTGCACTGTCCTTCTTACCCATCATATTTCAAGGAAGAAGTCTCCACTTTTTCACTGGTTGCCCCCCTTTTAATTTTTCATTACCCTTGTTTATCATGCTCTTGCCAATGCTTCTATTTGTCTTTCACAAAATGAAGGGCTTTTGGTTTTTGTCTCAGCATAAAAAGAAAAAGACAGGTTTTCCAGAAGAAATCTTTAACAAAACTTGAAATTGTTCATGACTACTAGAACTTTCAACATACACACTAAAGACTCGTTTAAGCAATTCCAATTACGGGTTTTATCGGTTGCAGTTTGTCTTTAGGTCAAGCTCTTCTCTTTCCTTTTAAAGGTGACCTTCTGTTTAATCTTTTCAAAAGGTTTCAAGTATATACTTGAAAAAGCTGTATAAAAAAAGGATTGTCTCATACTAGCATTTTTCTTGCACGGACAACAGCAAATTACCACTCCTTTATTAGGTCATATGGATTATGAGACCAACGTTTATCAAACCAAGTTACATGCGCTTGATTAGAAAGGACTTCTAAAGGCTTGTAATGTAAGCTATATTTATGGGCTACGAAAGAAAGGAATTTTACAGTCTCAAAAGGTGTTTGAGGGTTTCAAAGATCAAGGATCAACTATTCATCAATTATCTTTCTCTTATTGTCTTTGTAAGAAGCAGACATATAACCTTGTTAACCTTAATGATCAGAATTCTCTTAACATGGGTCATACTAAAATAACCGATATTTCGTTCTCTAAACTATGAAAGTCATTTGGAGATTCTATCCTCGATACCAAAAGCCAAAGTTGGTAACCATGTTCTTTTTTTTTCTTTTTTCTTTTTTCAGAATGTCGTCTTTGGGGCCTTTGTTGTGTCTACCAAATGAGACATAATCAATTCCAACATCTATCTTCACTGCTTTGTCTAGATGATAATGAAAGACCAAATATGACATAATCAATTCTAGCATCCATCTTCACTGCTTTGTCTGGATGGTAAGGAAAAGACTGGCATCAGTATTTTCTGTCCCCTAGTTTATGTTTTTTTTGTAGCCATTTCACTATCGTTGGACTTTTTCTTAACCTTCCCCTTTCCTATTGATTCTATTAGTGTCTTTCAAATATCTCTTGTTTGCCCCAGTGTAGAGTGTGATTTTAGCCCAGGTTGTCATAAGGAAGAAACGTGATCTAGCTCAAATGGAGACCACAAAGGATGAAATTTTTAGAAAGTGTATGGATGACAGAAATGGTCTTTCCTCATTTCAAAACGCATGTTGTTAGGATTGATAAACCTTATTCTTATCCCTAGAAAATGTGTGTGATTATAGAGATGATTACCTAACCAGTTATCCATGCAAATTTAAAAAAAATGCTATGAGAAACAAGGTTTTATCTCAGAGTTAGCTTTGGGGTTTATTTTGGTTTGGTCACCTCTTTACCGGGAAATGCTTAAATTTCATCTTTAAGAGCTTTATGATGCATTTCTTGTAATCCTGCACAAAATTAGTTTTTTAAATATAAACGAAATAAGTGTCGCGAGATCAATGCAATGAAAGAGTTCTTTACACAAAGAAATCATAGCTAAACTTTACTTTATTGATTTCGGGAGAAAACCAAACACATTTAGACATAATATCTCTTTACAGAGTCGGAATTCACAGGTCTGGCTAGATCTTCTCCATTCATTCTAGACAATTTCAGAGCTTCTCTTGAGAAAGCCTTTTTTACTATATAAGGACCTTCATAATTTGGAGCCCACTTGCTGTGATCTTCTCCGGGTAGAGACAATAGTTTCTTCAGCACTAGATCTCCTTCTTGGAACACACGAGGTCTAACCTTCTTGTCATATGCCTTGGCCATTCTTTTCTGGTAAAGTTGATGATGACAGATTGCGGCTATCCTCTTTTCACTGATTAGGTTTAACCGTTCATATCTCATTTTGGCCCATTCGACCTCTTCTAACTCTGAATCCATCAACACCCTTAACAAGGGGATTTCTACTTCCAAAGCCATCACCGCCTCCATTCCATATACCAAAGAATATGGCATAGTTCCTGTCGAGGTTCTTATTATAGTGCGATATGCATGGAGAGCAAATGGCAACATCTCATGCCAATCTTTATAAGTGACTATCATTTTCTGAATAATTTTCTTGATATTTTTGTTAGCTGTTTCCACGACACCATTCATTTTTGGCTTGTATGGTGAGGAATTTGAATGCTTGATCTTCCATTTGGTACAGAGCTCCACTATCATTTTGTCGTTGAAATTCTATCCATTATCGGTCACTATCTTTTCCGGCAGACCATAGCAACAAATCAAGTCTCTCTATAAACCTCTTCACCACTTTCTGAGTCACATGGGCGTATGAACAGACTTCTACCCATTTCGTGAAATAATCAATAGCTACAAGGATGAATCTATACCCATTGCTAACTTTTGGGTTAACAGACCCGATCACATTAATTCCTCATATTATAAATGGTCAGGGAGATGTCAGATTAAACAAAGGGGTCGGAGGTGCATTGACCTTATCACTGTACACCTGACACTTGTGACATGTTCTGACATAGTCGATGCAGTCTTTCTCTAACGTCATCCAGAAATAACCGGCCCTTTGTATTTTCCTTGCCATCATATGTCCGTTAGCATGTGTTGAGCAAATCCCTTCATGGACCTCTTGCAAAGCTTTTCTAGCATCTGTTGCATTCAAACACCTCAACAAGGTTCCATCAAATGATCTATTGTATAGAATCTCTCCGTCTAGATAAAAACCCATGACTAATCTCTTTAGGGTTTTCTTATCCATCTTTAAAGCTCCTTCTGGATATTCCTGATTTTGCACAAAGTTCTTGATATCGTAATACCAAGGCTTCCTATGTATCTCTCCTTCAATCGAGCAACAATAAGCTGGGTTATTTCTGATGTCAATGTGTACTTGTACTCTATGCTCGAGATCAATGGTAGCCATAGTTGCCAATGTAGCCAAAGCATCTGCAAAATGGTTCCCTTCTCTTTCCAGGTGGGTGAACTTTATCTCTTCGAAGTCGTCTGATAGTGTGGACAAGTATCCCTGGTAAGGCCTCAACTTTTCTTCCTTGGTTTGTCATTCTCCTTTCACCTGACAGATAATCAACATTAAGTCATTATATATATCCACCTTTCTAATCTTCATCTCTAATGCAGCTTCTAAACCGAGTATACAAGCTTCATATTCAGTTGTATTGTTGGTGCATTCAAAGTGCAATTTATTTGAAACTAGATACAGCTTCTGATCAGTAGAGACTATCACTACACCGGCCCCGTTACAATATACATTCATTGCTCCATCAAAAAACATAGTCCACCAATCTGTCTTTTCTTCTTCCTCCTCTATTGATAATAAATTTTCATCCGGAAAATCGAAATCTAGCGGCTCGTAATCTTCAACAGCATTACCGGCTAAGTGGTCAGCAATCACACTCCCCTTCACAGCTTTCCTTGTAATGTACACTATGTCATATTCTGACAACAAAATCTGCCACTTTGCAATTCGGCTGGAGAGATAGGGTTTGTTACATATGTACCTCAATGAATCCACTTTTGAAATCAACCAAGTGGTGTGATATAACATATAATGTCGTAATCTTTTTGCCATCCATCCCAATGCACAACATAGTTTCTCTATCACCGTGTATCTAAACTCACATTAATTGAACTTCTTGCTCAGGTAATAGATAACCCTTTCTTTTCTCCCTATTTCATCATGTTGTTCCAGTACACATCCCATAGTTGTTTCCGTCAATGTCAGATACAATATTAACGGCTTTCCTGACATAAGAGGAACAAGCAAAGGCGGACTTTGCAAATAATGCTTGATTTTATTGAATGCCTCCTCACACTCCTCATTCCAAGTCCCGGGATTCTTCTTCCTTAGCACTCGAAAGATAGGTTCACATATGGTAGTTAGTTAAGCTATAAATCGAGCAATATAGTTCAACCTCCCCAAGAATCCCCTCACCTCTTTCTCTGTCTTTGGGGTTGGCATGGATTGGATGGCTTTTGCTTTATCAGGATCCACCTCTATACCTTTGCCACTGACTACAAATCCTAGCAGCTTGCCGGACTTAACGCCAAACGAACATTTTACAGGGTTGAGCTTTAGTTCATACTTTCTCAATCTCTCAAATAACTTCCTCAACACCTTGACATGATCTTCTCCTCCTTTTGACTTAGCAATCATATCATCTACATACACCTTGATTTCCTTGTGCATCATATCATGGAATAGAGTCACCATGGCTCTCTGATAGGTGGCCCATGCATTCTTTAAACCAAATGACATAACCTTGTAGCAGTATATTCCCCAAGGGGTGACAAAAGTTATTTTTGCCTTGTCTTCTGAAGCCATTTTTATCTAGTTGTATCTTGAGAAACCATCCATAAAAGAATATGTGGAACTACAGACAGATTTTTAAATCGCCGTCTTTTCTTTGTCTTGACTCTTGCTCTTTTTTATCTGGGAATGCTCTAAATAAACAGATATGGAAGCTATAATTGTAAACCACGATTGAATCTATGGAAGCATTAGTTTATACATTCCTCTTAGTATCGACTATAGGAATAATTTTTTTCGCTATCTTTTTTCGAGAACCGCCTAAAGTTCCAACTAAAAAGGTGAAATGATTTTTCATTATCTTAATTGAAGTAATGAGCCTCCCAATCTTGGAACTTTAGTCATCACAATAGTCATCTCTTCCCAGTTGACAATCAAGGCTCATGATGTCAGCCAGATTTTTGTTTGTCATTGAGCCCACCTTTATTCTAATCAATGAGACCATGTTTTTCTCTATATTCATTTGTCTTTTTATTCTTGCTTTGCTTTTACATCAAACACTTTCAGCTTTTATGAATCCTGAAAGCGGATCTTCCACAACATCACATACATTTAGCTTCAAGAATGAATGGTCAAACTTTAATGAACATGTGATCATGATGGAAGAAGAAGAATGGGATGAAAGCAATATCAAAGAATTCACAAAGCTAGTGGAGCAACATGAAAAAACCTGGGAAGCTGCTGCCGAAGAACTCGAAACCATAAATGTGGGAAGTGATCAGTCTAAAAAAGAACTGAAAATAGGGACCTTGATCACGCCTAAGCAAAGGGCGGAGTTAACTGCTCTACTACATGAGTATGCAGATGTTTTTGCTTGGTCTTACGAGGATATGCCTGGGTTGAACACAAATATCATGGTACGCAAGATCACATTAGAGGAAGGTTGTAAACCAGTCAAGCAGAAATTGAGAAGAGCACATCCGGATACATGGATCAAAGTGAAAGCAGAACTCGAGAAACAATGGAATGTTGTATTCCTAGAAGTTGTTAAATACCCGCAGTGGGTATCCAACATTATTGTACCTAAGAAGGAAGGAAAGATTAGAGTTTGCATGGACTTCCAGAATTTGAACAAAGCTAGCCCCAAAGATGATTTTCCACTGCCTCAAATTGACATTTTAGTTGGCAATGTTGCCTGTAGTTCCACATATTCTTTTATGGATGGTTTCTCAAGATACAACCAGATAAAGATGGCTTCAGAAGACAAGGCAAAAACAACTTTTGTCAGCCCTTGGGGAACATACTGCTACAAGGTTATGCTATTTGGTTTAAAGAATGCATGGGCCACCTATCAGAGAGCTATGATGACTCTATTCCATGATATGATGCACAAGGAAATCAAGGTGTATGTAGATGATATGATTGCTAAGTCAAAAGGGGGAAAAGATCATGTCAAGGTGTTGAGGAAGTTATTTGAGAGATTGAGAAAGTATGAACTAAAGCTCAACCCTGCAAAATGTTCGTTTGGCGTTAAGTCCGGCAAGCTGCTAGGATTTGTAGTCAATGGCAAAGGTATAGAGGTGAATCCTGATAAAGCAAAAGCCATCCAATCCATGCCAACCCCAAAGACAGAGAAAGAGGTGAGGGGATTCTTGGGGAGGTTGAACTATATTGCTTGATTTATAGCTCAACTAACTACCACATGTGAACCTATCTTCTGACTGCTAAGGAAGAAGAATCCTGGGACTTGGAATGAGGAGTGTGAGGAGGCATTCAATAAAATCAAGCATTATTTGCAAAGTCCGCCTTTACTTGTTCCTCCTGTGTCAGGAAAGCTGTTAATATTGTATCTGACAGTGACGGAAACAACTATGGTCATTACTACCAACTTCCACCACACTCACTCCACTATTACTTGCAACATGGTTAGGTACACCAAACACTGGGTGAATCCTCAAAAGTAGCTCATCCCATTTTGATTAGTTCCAATAACCTTCTCTTAAAAACATAGCAGGTTTTAATGTCGTGGCCAGGATTGCCAACGTGGTATTAACAAGTCAATTTTGGTTTGTACCAAACAAGAAAATGTGGTTGTAGTGGTAGAACGATGGGAGCTATGTGCCCAATACCTAGTAGTTTGCCATACAACTTTGTCCAAGGCATATGTAAAGGTGGTAGTTGTTCAAGAGTATTTCTTGTGTTTTTAGTAGTTGTTCTGGTTGTTTGATTGACTATTGGATTGATTGGTTTGGTTTGAGGCAAATGGCCTGGCAAAGGTAATGTTGGTGTTTCGAGATGTATGTGTTTGAGAGTTATGATAATTTTCTTTCTGGCCTTTATATTCGCCTTATAAGTTGTTAACATCATTTTCTCTTTTCTTTCCAGCAAAGCCTTTCTTTTCAACTGGCTGGGCTATACACCCAGACTTGATCCCTTGTTTTATCCTCTTAGCAATCCTTACATCATCATAGAAATGTTAAGCAGAGCTTCCCACCAGATGCTCATAATAAGGGGATTTGAAAGTGTTAACGAACAACGTCACCATTTCTATTTCTATTAGAGAAGGTTGAACATGTGTTGCCGCATTTCTATTTCGCATTCGCATATGCCTTTATGAACTTTTGGTTTCCCTTCTCCGTGGCCATCAGACTGGTTCTATCAGGGGCAATTTTCATATTGAATTTATAGCTTTAAGAAAGCACTTACCAGATTATTCCACTTTTGAGTCCCAATACTATTAAAGGTAACCCTATGAGACTATCCTGAAAGAAATAGATTAACATTTTTTCATTAAGGATAACTTCACTCATCTTATTATAGTATGTCTAAAGATATGTGTTTGAACATTCTAGTCATGTATACTTGATGAATTTCAACACTTTAAACTCCTCCGGCACCATAATATTTGGCACCAAACATACTTTTGTTGATCGTACAAGATCAAACAAATCATCTCCTTCAATTACTTTCAATCTTCTTCTAGGGTAGCCTATTTATCATAGTTCATAGGACTAACAAATATATCATTAAAGGGTCCTTGAGTTGTCAAATCCACAATAGCCGGAGTTTGAGCCGGTTGGACAAGGGCAATAGGGACAAAATGCTGCTTAGTTACCGAATTTGCTTCTAAGTTCTGAGGTGTATGGGATAGATGAGTTGTTAGTACTTCCACATGAGGTTGTGCTGATGTTCCTTCCTCATTCTTGGACCTTAAGAGTTGCTCAAGTAGGCTGGTCATTTGAGCAACTTCATTCTTTATATATTCTAACTCACTTTGATAATTTTATTTTAGGTGAGCCTTTTCTTTGTTCTCCATCTTCGCACTCTCACGAGGAGGGTATGACAATGTGCTGCTGCTCGCTAACAACGAGACGTTGTAACAATCCAGGTGGATTTTGGTCAAATTTGAAAAATCCAGCTAGATCTAACCAAAACAGTAATCGAAGACCTTTATTTTTTAAAAAAATCATTTGAGAGAAATAATTTTTGGGAAAATCATTTTGCACACAAATTATCTAATGATGGCTCTGCTACCACTGTTGGGTTTCTCGAAGCACTTATACACAGTGGAAATGATAAATTGAAAACTTTTTCAGGATCCCCAAGATCTCATTAGACAGATCTAGTGTTTATAATTTATACAAAGATTACTTGAAGATTAGATGTTCTTTTTAGCTTTGAGTAATTGCTTTATGGCTGGGTTGTTGTAAGCTACAAGTCATCCAAGTGTTTGGGCTCTAAGGGTAATCTATACGAATCACCAATAAAAAATCTCATAAACTCTTTTAGGAGAAATGGATTAATATGCATTTAAGTGTTAACTCTTTTCTTTTGTGTTTTTCAAGTGTTTTGTACTAAAATAAGAGGCATAACATTTTATTTATAGTAAAACCTGAAAACCTTATAAATGACAATATAAAATTTCTCCTTGAATAATATCACATATATTATATTAGAATAATTTTAGAAATTTATTCATCCAAGTCTCTTCTTAATTTTTATAGGTCTATCATTGTAATTCCCTGTATATATTACATTTTAGTCCTTAATTTCTAAAAACTCTTTTACAATTATGTTACACTTGATTAATCATCCATGTTTAATTTTTTACCAATGGTTCTTATGTGTGTTCAATTATTATCTCTTCATCAACAATATTTCAATTTAGACATTATAGTAGGGAGGGTGTCTACTCTTTAAAGCCATGTTTATTCTTTACATTATAGTAATTAATTTTTTGAATAAGATTTAAAACTCTTTTGAAATCTCATTCCACCTTGTGCAAGGATTTACAATCAATACTATTTGAGAATAAATAAAATATTTTCTATAATTTATCTAGGGTTATAAATCCTCTTTTGATTACTCAAATATCTTTATATAGTTCGTGTTATACCCAATATTTGTCTGTTTGTCACCCTTTATTGGAACAACGTGTAACAGGATCAAAACATAACATTCTCTATATAAGATAATTTAGTGATCTCAAGTCTAAAGATCACTTACATAATTGTCACACGAGCCTTTTTATAGATACAAACGATCTCTCCATAAGAAATTCTCATGCATGTTAGTTCAGTGTACATGTCATCTAACAAGCATCTATATATTAGTTTTAGGTATCCCTCATATCTCAACTTATGAGAATATCTTATTTCTTTAATCAAAGAAAGAACATAATATGTATTAATTTTAACAGATATAATTAATTTTTAGTTTTAATATATCATTGACTAGAAGTATTTAGATATAATACTTTGATGCAATAGAAATCTCATAATTATAACAACTATATAATTTTATTTGCAAAGCATTTTTGTCTGAAAAGCTTTATCTTTACTATATATTCATTAATCAAATATTTGATGAATATTAAAGATAAATAAACTTTTATTAAAAATTAATTATATTTATATGAACGAAGTCAACATATAACCAATTGATTGACTACATGATATATACACTAACAATCAATACCAAGTTAATGTAACAAAAATAATATGGGGAATTGAATATAAATAGAGAGCATTTTGGTTGAAAGCATAAGGCATCAAAGGGAATAAATCATCCTAGAATTTGATTAAAGGTTCTCATAATAGATTATACTAGTTAGATTGCCTGCACTACATTACAAGCATTCATAAAGAATATTAATGAACGGTAGTGAAAAAACATATTCTAAGATTGAAGCAAGTATTAGGTTTTGTTAATTCTAAAATAAGATTTATCTTTTTCACTGCATGATGCAAGATTTGACATAATTAGAAAACAAAATACATAGAGCAGCAATGCATGTTGCTGGAGCACATCAACAGACCTAACAATAAAAACACTTATACAAAAGGCTCATGATGCAAAATAAAAATAGATAAGCGCTTCCAAATTTTCTTTAGCACAAAAGTGAGGGAAAAGATGTAGCTCTTCTAGCAACTACATCAATATACATGTTGTAATAAGCTTAGCAAGCATGCCAGACCCATCTTGGTTGGGTCAGGCAAGTATGCTAGACCCACGGTACTTTTCAATTCAGTCCTTTTACTTTTGATTTCATATTTTTTTTCCCTTTGCTATTTTTTCAAAGTTCTTATAGTTTTAAATTTTACCATTCAAATCAAATTTATCATTTTTTTTTTCCAATAGCAATAATATTTGTTTTTTAAATTTATTAATAATATTAAGAACAACAACAACAACAACAATAATTTTTAATTTTACAATTTTACCCTTCAAATCAAATTTATGGTTTTTTTATAGTAATAATATTTTTAAAATTTATTAATAATTATATTCATAATATTAATAATAATAAATATAATAATATTAAACATAGACCCACGTTGGTTGGGTCTGGCAAGCTTGTCAAATCCACGTTAATTGGATCTAGCAAGCATGCTAGACGCACCTTGGTTGGATCTGACAAGCATGCGAGACCCACAATACTTTTAAATTCAGTCATTTTACTTTTGATTTCTTTTTTTTTTTCCCTGGCTCTTTTTTCAAAGTTCTTATGGTTTTTAATTTTACTATTCAAATCAAATTTATGATTTTTTTTCCAATAGTAATAATATTTTTTTTCAAATTCATTAATAAACATATTAATAACATTAACAAAAATGAAAATAATAATAATAATAATAATTTTTTATTTTAAACTTCAAATCAAATTTATGGTTTTTTTTTCAATAGTAATAATGTTTTTTTTCAAATTCATTAATAAATATATTAATAATATTAACAAAAATGAAAATAATAATAATAATAATAACAATAATTTTTTATTTTAAACTTCAATCAAATTTATGGTTTTTTTCCAATAATTTTCAAATTTATTAATAATATTAATAATAATGAATATAATAATATCCATATTAATAATAATAATAATAACAAACATGTATGATCTAAGTTTAAGTAGGTCTGACAACCATGCTAGATTCACGTTAGTTGGGTCTGACAAGCTTTTCTGACCCATGTTGCTTGGGTCTAGTAAACATGTCAGACGCACCTTGGTTGGGTCTGGCAAGCATACCAAATTTGCTTGGGTCTAGTAAACATGTCAGACGCACCATGGTATTTTTCAATTTAGTCCTTCTACTTTTTATTTTTTTTATTTTTTTTCCTTGACTCTTTTTTCAAAATTCTTCTAGTTTTTAATTTTACCCTTCAAATCAAATTTATGGTTTTTTTTTTCAAATAGTAATAGTATTTTTTAAAAATTTAATAACAACAACAATAATAACAATTTTTTTATTTTACCCTTCAAATCAAATTTATGATTCTTTTTTTAGTAATAATATTTGTTTTTAAATTTATTAATAATAATAAAAATAATAATGAATATAATAATACTTATAATATTAATAATAGTATTAAACATGTCTAACCCAAGTTTAATTGGGTCTGGCAAGCATGCATATTTCCCTCGTAGGGACATGGTTGTATCTTCACTGTTTATTTTTTTGAAAACACAAAAGAAGCTCCCAACCTAAATATTAAAATTTTGTGCCCTGAAGGACAAATCAATAATTATACTGCAGCCCAAAAAATCCAAACCAACCATTTTGTCTCCAATCATTCTTGCAATGCCAAATGTATCCCATGAAAAAGATAATTTTACCCCCAACTGCATGTTTAACAAGTTTTTTTTAGAAAAAACAATTATGTTATCATATTTCTCCAATCTACAATGATCTGTGTCTAGGTAAACATTACTCTTCAATTCAAATTTATAGTTTTTTTCAATAGTAATAATTTTTTTTTCAAATTTATTAATAATAATAAATATAATAATATTTATAATATTAATAATAATTTTAAATATGTCAGACCCATGTTGGTTGGGTAAGACAAACATGCATATTCTCTCTCATGAGCATGATTGTATTTTCACTGTTATTTTTTTTTTTTTGAAAAGACAAAAGAAGCTCCCAATTCAAAGATTAAAATTTTGTACCCTGAAAAGCAAATTAATATCATACTGTAGTCTAAAAAATCTAAAAGATCATTTTGTTTCTAATTATTCTTTCAATACTAAATGTATCTTATGAAAAAAGATAATTATATCCTTCAATTGCATGCTTAGTAAGTTTTTTGACAAGAAAAATTATATCATTACTCTATTTCAATTGACACAGGAATTTATATCTAGTTGAATAGTAAAAGGATAATTAGGATAACAATGATCTCCTTCTATATTGTATAATGCGCTGCGTCAACTTACATTACACAGTTTCCTGATCGATCTGGTTTTCATGCAATAGTGTAATCTTGTAGTGAATTATAGTGATGGAACCATCATTCATGTCACATGGCGAATTGCATTTTCAATGTATTGCGTTGTTAGTTTTATCCGTTTTGGGTTGGTACAAGTCTACGGACATCAGAGGAAGAAATTTCTGGCCATATCCCACAGACCATCTTCACTGAATTTAATATCAATTTAGAGTGGATTTCTCTACTCAACAACATATTCATATTAGAAATTATCCCGTGTGATTTAATCAATTAACAGAGTGATGCATTCAACTAAGCTTTTGATCGATTTCAAACAAGCAATATTTATGAATTAAACATTATTCGTCATCTGTCTACTTTGATCGCCCCTGATTTTAGCTGCCACTACCAGTACTGTAAGTTCATAGCTCCCAGTAATGAGTTTCTTTCTGAATTTCCTTTCTGCTTTTCTGATAAATTTCCAGTCAATATTTTACAGTTAAAGGTAAGGTTAGGTAAGCTTGCAAAATGAACCATGAAGAAACTAAATAATATCAGAACAAATAATTGGCAATACAGAAGACATTGTATATATGTATGGATTCATTTGCATAGAGGGTTTAACTATACCTTTGTCACAGAAAGGTGTTATTAATTATCTGGATGGCATGAACTTATAAATAATATTATTATTATTAATAATTATTATTATTATTTTAACACGACAACAACAAAGTAAGTCAGCAAGACCCTTCTGAAAGAAAGGAAAAGAAAAGAAAAGAAAAGACAAAGGCAAATCCTAGAAAGCAATCGATGGATCAGCTACCCGGACGCAACCTCTCTTATGTGTTCATAATCACTTTTTTATTCACTCAAGATATATATATATATATATATGTCCAAGAAACTCTATAATGATGGATTCATCGGTTTGAAGTTTCACCTTTGAGATGAATGCCGTTGCAATCGCCGTCGTCCACATTTCTCAAGGGTGTCAACAGGTCAGATAGAACAACTTGAAGAGAAGAAACTTTTTCTTTGAGTTGGGAATTCTCTTGAAGAGTCTGGTGGTTACTTTCTAGTAAGTGGATAACCTTCTCAGAGAGCTGATGGTTCATGTTTTGAAGCTGATTAACCCGATACTGGAGATCTTCAATTTGCTTCTTTCTTCGCATACGCGATCTTCGAGCGGATTCTCTGTTGGATATCATCCTCCTTAGCTTCTTCTCGTTGGAAATGCCGAGCTGTTGATCTCTTGGTTCAGCTAGAGTAGAGTCTGTACTGACAGATGATGTGTTTGGAGAGGGAATATGAAGTGGGACATGAAATAGAGAATTGGTTAAGAACTTATCGAAGAGACTTGAGCTGGATTCTGGATTTTCAGATATATTTGCCTGGGTTGGGGTCTGGTTGGTGGATTCAACAATGGGCTGCATTTTCAGGCTAGCCGCAGAAGGATATTGTTTTTGTATGGGATTAGGGAAAGTGAATAGATTATGAACCAAGTTTTCCTGAGGCAGACCATGGAATTTCTTGATTTCATGCGGCTCCATGGCTATTATCGATCACTGACTTGAACACAAAACAGATTGAAGGAAGGAATTGAGTTTTTAAAGTTGATCCTTCAGCAAATATATTAGCGGTAGCAGTTTCTTGTCATACAAGTATCATATGCTTCTATAGTAATATTGCAGCTAGAAATGGTCTGCATGAAATTAAAGCATAGATCCAAATTTGGACATTTGATTTAATATTGTCAACATCAGCTTCAATTGATGTTCTTATTAAGGATACGTGAACGATCAAATTAAGAGAGGAAATGACAAAATTTTCTACCTTTTATAATGCTAAAAAAGGAAAAACAACCATATAGACAAATGGGAGCAAAATGACTTTTTCAAGTCGCAACTTCTTGATCAGTTTCATTTGTATACTTGCGATGATTGATTTCGAGCTGTTGTGTTGCCGAAAGATGGTGAGGAATTCTGCTGAGACAATTTTTCAAATAATTTACGAATTTCTCGGCTCTTATTGCATGTACTTCAAGTTAAGGGCACTTGTTCTTTATACTTCAATGTTTATGGCACTTTCAAATCAGACCTTATGCCGAAACAGTACCGTTTCTTTTGTTTTTGTTTTTTTCTCTCCAATCTGCATTAGGATTAGGAGGTGAAATGGTTGCTAAAAGGAAATTAATCGGATTGTATTTGGTAGGAAATAGGGGGTTTTTTTTTAATTAACATTGGTGTTCAGGTTAGCTTGCGTGTATCTCGATTAATCCTAATAACCATGGAAGCCTCTAGTGACCTTGAAATTCATGAGATTCGAACTGGTGATCTCTAAAAATCAAATTTAAAACTTGATCAATTAAGCTACACTTCTCATAGTTAAAAAAAAAAATAGAGTATCTTGTTAATTAAAGATGAGTGAAACAATCAACATCTATAATCCTTGGCTTAATTTGATTATGGAAATTAATGATCTCGCAGCTCCCTTTCACGAAAAATAGAAAAGAAAAAGTAAGAGATATCAAAAAGTAGTAAAGTACTCTCTATTTGTTATGTTGCGTGCAACCGGCCTTGGCTTCTCTTCAAATATAGGAATTGTGTAATTACAGTAACTGAATTTTGACAAACAACCGTAAAACTAGGTGACTGCACTTTAATTTATAGCTTTATAAATTTGAAGAAAAAAAAAAAGGAATATATAGATCCTAGTGATTTCTGGCAAATGCGTCTATATATACATTCTTCAAATTATTCTAATTAACATTTTTAGAATACATGTTAAGCACTATTTAATACTTCTAATCAATCACAGTGTTTTCTTATTTGTTTATAATTTATCATAAACACTTAAGAATATTACCATATTAAATAATACTTATTTATATGTTTAATAAATATTTGTTTTTTTTACTCAAATTAATAATAAATGAAGTTGTTTAACATATTTACTTGGATTATGCTTAATGGATAACCTGAAGCGTAGTTTTAAAACCCGGTTCGGCTCGGCAGGTCGACTCGGGATCCAGGGCTGGAACAAGGCGGGGTTGAAGAAAAAACAGGGAAAGAAAAAACCCAATGTGACCCGGCTAACCCTACAGGTTGACCTGACAAGACCCGGTTAAATACCTGGTTGCAACCCGTTGACTTTTGTTTTTTTACTAAAATGATGTCGTTTTGATTTTTTAAAAAATTTGATCCAGACTACCCGATCAAAATCCAGAACTCAGGCCTTAGATTGAGTCAGGTCTAAAAACTATACCTCGTAGACACTCTTTTAGATCTTCCATCCTTAGAAAATAACCATATTAAGTTCACTATATTAACTGCCATGAATAATAATTACTTAAAAAGAACACACTCTTGTGAAAAATATAGAAAAAGTAAACTTAATGTTATTTAAAAAATGAATCCTTTATATATATATATTGAAAAATAAATTAATAGTTTTCTTTACATTTATGACTTTAGAAAAATATTATTTTCTATGAATCACTGTCAATCTTTTCATTTCCGTTTTTAATATCATTTGGCAGCTTCTGATTGTATAAATATTCTTTTCTTGTTTCTTGCTACAACACAAATATTTTCTTTTCCCTTTTTTTTGTTACAAATAGTCCTGAATGATTTTTTTTTTAATTTTGGAAATTATTTTTTATTTTAATAATTGATTATAGGGAGTTTAATTTTTTCCCTTTTATTTTAAATAATCGTGATTGATTTTATTTTTTAATTTGGAAATTATTTCCATGCTAGATGGAAGCACCTAATTGGTAAATGCCATGAAAATTAATGACAAGAACTCAAGCTGCGGAGATGGACGGAATATACACATAATTGGTAAATCCCAAATCGGTTCTATATACATCTGTATATGGAATTATATATAGTATACAAAATTTTCTCCACTTTCTAGAGCATTGATTCTAGAATTTGGGAAAATTAATTCTTTTTTGGCATCAAAACATACGTGTGATGCAAGTTCTTAGCATTTTTCACTAGAGATGTGTTTGTACATTCAAATAACTTCATTATTTATTTATTTATTTATTTATTTATTCTCACTATGAAAAAAAGAAGAAACCTCAGTTTATAGTTCGAGAATGATAGAAGTTAATAATGAATAAATAAACCTTTTCGATCAAATTGAAAGGAAGGAATAGCTTAGCGGTTAGGATGTAGATTTCTTTTTACGAGTATTTGATTTAAACTCTGAAGAAAAAGGAGATAGAATATTTTAGGAATGGAGGGCTACTACTTTTAGACACCTCAAGCATCGATCAATCGGCCTTTTTATTAAAAACAAGTAGAAGAATATAACAATAGTGCATGATAGTCTTGTAAAAACAAGTAGAAGAATATAATTGAGTGAAATGGAAAATCATATGCTCTGAGGAACAATCATCGAGTAAGAAGTTAACTAAGAAGAGAAAACATTTCTTATTTTAATCCTACATTTCTCAATTCATATATCCACCTTCGATTGGTGGGCTTTTCATATAATTTAACTCTTGAAAGTAGCTATTCATTATGATTTATTTTTTTAACTTGATTGAGTTACATGACTTGAAGCTTTGAATAACTATTCATTCTCAAAGGATTTATGCTTGAATAACTATTATTATTAGTGTCTACATAATAATTAACACAACTACACAATAATAAAGTCAGTTGAGTTACACAATAATTCTAAATCTTTCATATGATATTCATCGCAAAATACACATTAATTCATCAAAACTCATTTCAATTTATATCTATATATATATTATAAGTATGTTGATTAAATTATACTAAATCATTTCTAGACATTTAAATTATTTCTAAACACACACAAAAAAATTGTATGAATAAATCAAATATGTTAAACAAGTTTTAATACTATACTCTAGTTTCAAATAAGAAAAAATACCGAGAGAGAAAGTGTAACTTATGGGATTTAAACCCATGCCCTCTCCTAACTTCAAGCATCTTGTTAACAATTAATTACAAATAAATTTGTGATATAAAAAATGACAATCAATATATATATATATATATATATATATATATATATATATATATATATATATATATATATATATTGTAAATTAAGAGACCTCAATTAAATAATTAATCCATAATTATAGTGAACTAAGAGACCTTAGTTAAATAATTTCAATAATCTACTCTGTCAATACAAGAGAAGCCAAGAATAGTGGTTTTGCATGAACATTAATTTATTCATTTATAATAAGAAAAGAAATATTTATTTGATTAAATTAGTAAATTCAAACATTTATTTTGAACACATTCATATCAAAACCCCTAAATTATCATAAACCCTAATATTTTTAATAACTAATTATAAAAGAGTAAAACTAAAATTAGATAATGAAATAAATAGAAAAGATAAAAAAAATATTACCCAAAGCATAAAGTAAAAAAAATTAATCTGGACTTCTAAAACAATTTGCATAAGAGAGAGAGGTAGGCAACAACAACTCAAAAGAAAAAAGGGCTCTCTGTTAATTAGTGAAAAAAAAACAAAAAAAGGAAAAAATTAAGTAAATGAGTTGGAAATATATATTATATATTATATTAAAATATAAGTAAATAATAACTTTCCACTTTTCGTGTATCAAACCCTCCCCAAATTATTATATTAATATCCTAATATAGAAAATATTTTAAAAAAAAATTAAAGGAGCAATTACCTCCTTTTGTACCCCCATGGCTCCGCCACTAACAATACATTAAAATCCTTTGGTAAATCAATTTTGTTGTCTTCAAGGATGCCACACTCTAGGTCGATGGGCTAGTGTAGATAGACTTTTTGGTTGTTAATTTGATATGCAATGTAGCCATTTAATTGAGTTACATGTGGCATTATTATATTTATATAAATATATATTTATTATTAATAAAAGCTTAATTTATCTTTAATATTCATATAATATTAAATTAGTGAATCTAATATTTGATTTATGAATCTAGAATAAACATAAAGTCCATGGGACAAAAATGTTTTGCAAAAAAAATTATAAAGTTTTTATAATTATGAGATTCGTATTGCATCACAACATTGTTCTTAAAATATTCATGGCCGATGCTCTCTTAAATACTGAACATTTATTAGAGCTGTAGAAACTTGTACATATTATGTTCTTTTCTTTATGAAAGGATGTAGTTGTTCTCATAAATTTAGATATAAGAAATACCTATAACTAATATGTAGCTATTTATTATAAGACATCTATACTGAACTAACTCGTATGAAAATTTCATATGAAGAGATCACTTATGTCTATAGATGGCCTAACGTGACGATTGTGTAAGTGATCTTTAGACTTGAGATCACTAAGTTATCTTAAATTATTTAATTTATTTAACTATATTTAATTATAATTAGAATTTATATTTGGGCCAACATCAATGGCGGAGCCAGGATTTTTTAAATGAGAAAGCAAATTACTAACAAATACTTAATATTATGTATTATGTAGACATGCATTATATAGAGAAATCAATTTGAAATATATTTACTAACTCATATCAAACAAAATTAATTTAAAAATACTTTTAAATTGAGAAAACTTACGTTATAATTGTTATTTTCGAGTTTTTATATTTTAAAACCGCTTCATAATAACTTTATTATCAATCTCATCGAAGATATTTTTCTCAATATATACAATCAAACTGTCATTCATTTATTTTTAGTTTAGGGTGGGTTCAATACTTATGAATATTGAAGTTCTTGGCAACAATTATATGCTGAGATACGGTAGAGAGTAGCTAAAACCATAGCTTAAAAGGATTGTCATGATAAATTGATGTTAGTATTGTTGACTTATTGTTTTCTACAGGTGGGTTAAATATAAATGTTAAATATTTTTTTTATTTCTTTATTGAGTCTCTAATTTTTCGAGTTGTCCTATACTTCATTTTTAATCACTAGTAACTTCATCACTATCCATTTTCAATATGAAATTCATAGCATGTAATATTACCCATACACATATTATTTCAATAAACCCTTAAATTATCATAAATCCTAACATTTTCAATAACTAATTGTAAATGAATAAAACTAAAATTAAACAATGAAACAAATAGAAAAGATGAAGGAACTTACCTAAAGCATAAAGTATGAGAAGTCATTTACTTAACTAATTAATAGCTTAGGATTTCAAGAGAAATTTTACAAAAGAAAAGGAGACAAGAATAGTAGCTTGAAAGAAAGAAGAAAGGCTCCCAATTAGTTAATTAGTGGAAGAAAAAGAAAGAAAAGGGAAAACATTAACAAAATGTGCTGGATATATATATATATTATATATTATATTATATTGTAAGTTAACAATAGCTAACATGGGTTAATTAGTAGCCAACAAAAAAAATTAAACCTATTAAGATATTATTAATATTCTAATATAAAAAGTATTTTGAAAAAAAAATTAAGTGGGCAATTGCCCCCTCTAGCCCCTACGTGGCTTTGCCATTGACCAACATATTAGGAACCTAATAGGTCACACATATTAAGAACTATTAGTCAGAAATTAAACTCAAATGATATACCTAAGTATGACTAGAAATTAAAAATTAGAATATAATTAATACAAGGATTATATTTCTAGACTTAGAAAAATTAAGTAAGGACTTCATTAAGTTAATTTAAAAACTTATTCTGAATTCATATATGAATATTATTCAAGGGCTAGATTGATATTTTACCAATTTATTAGGATTTTCATATTTCGCTATAAATAGTAAGTTATACCTCTTATTTTTTTAGTTGTTGGCTATTAGACAAAAAATCTACATAAATCACAGAATAAAGACCTAACACTCTTAGCATAGCAATCCATCTCTCATAAATAGGGATTTAAGATATTTCTCACTGTGATTCGTGTGGATTACTGTTGGAGGTCGGACAATTGGATAACTTGTGTTTTGCAACAACCAAACCTTTAAAGAATGATTCAAAGTTGAAGAAGATTATATCTTTAAGTAATAAATCCTTAAATAACTTTAGATTTGTTAACAAGAATCTCAAATAATTTTGTTTTATTATTTATATAGTGAGAATATGTTAAATCAATCTAAAGCTTCCAAAGAAAATAACAGATTAAATTATATTAAACATCCTATAGTTTGTTTTAGATTGAGCTCTTTCTTACATTTAAATATGTACACTTTATATACCATTGTTTATACAATTGATAATATTTTATATACCAAGTTAGGAATACACAAATTCAGTCAACAATTTTTTAAAAAAATATTATAGGTTTATCATTATAATTGATTTAATATGCAAATACCATTATAACTATTTCTGCATCTTCTTCTTCCTCGGTAAGAATCATGTTTTCTTTATTTTCCTTCTTTTTACAATTGACTCTTTTTTTCATTTTCAAATCTATGATAAAAATTCAAAATAAAACCTTCAAGCAAAAAGTTAGCAAAATTGAAAATATATGTATAAGAATAATTATAGATGTTATCACCACATGTATATAGAGTGAAAGAGTTTCTATCTCTCAAAATTCCTCTAGCATAATCCAGGTAACCACATTTCACATACATATCTTGTTGGGTTTCCGAAAACATATTCTCAATGTGAAAACTATAAATATGATATTTTTTCAAGAGTTCCAAGGATTTTGTTAGACAAATCTAAGGTTGTTTATGGTTTATACAAAGATTATATGAAGATCATATCTTTTTAGCTTTAAATATCTTCAAGGTTAGGTTGTCGCAGGTCATAAATTGTCCAAATATCCGGCCTCTAACAGTAATCCACACGAACCTTATGACTCTCGAGAAATTTTTAAACTTGTCAAATACCGCTTGGTATATTTAGAACACATTTATCAAATTCTAGTTGATCTCATGTTCATTTAGCGTTTTCGAGAGTCATAAGGTTCTTTGCTTTAGTTTTTGTTCGAGTCTTGTATAACAGATTTGTTATTATTGGAGAACATATTTATCAAATTGGTTGACTAGTTATGGAGTTTCCAGTAACTAGGAGACCATTTACTAGACTTTATAAAATAATCAGTGGATCGATTCTAGAATTTCAAGAAATCAGCCAATCATTTCCAATATGGTTCCAAAGTTGTTTTTTCCGGTTGTGATGTTGTGTCTTGTAGACGTTGGTTAAACAGGAGGCCTGCCATCCTCCATTTTCTCTCTGACATGACACTGTGCATGAAGAAGCAGATCACAACGAAATAACAAATTTCTTAAATGAGTGAAGTTTTCATTTTCAAATGTACTGCTCTTAGTTTTCTAAGCTTTTGATTAATTGTTTATTGGGTCTGCTTTATTATGCTTTGCCATATGTAATTCATCGCAGACACATTCTCTCATTTGATGGACCAGTGGTGACTGCATCAGACTTCAAAAATCATCTTGCAGTTGTCACTTATGTTTCTGATTGTCTTTCGTCAAATGATCAGATCTAACTTTCATCTTTCATGTTCCTGAATTTTTCAGATTCTGCTGAAATCTGCCAATTATTCAAGGCTCAACTGTACTGGCATTTGACATTAAGTAGCAATCAGATCAATGAATAAGACCTGAGATGCCCAATTGCCAATATTATTAACCATTTAATGTAGCTAACCATGTTGAAAGTTGTTCACTGAGGAAGACATTTCATTTGGTTAATAGCTTGAATATCTCTTTATATTTGATATTTCTGAAAAGTAGAATGCTAAAGATCTAAAGTTCATATTCTGAATGTGCAGATGCTAGGGTTCAGAGTATTCGACATATCTAATGGGACCCAGCCACATAGAGGGCGTCTTCCCTTAACTCCAGGTTCGCATCTAACATGGTTTGGGTTTAGTGAAGAAGGCCAATTAAGTTCATATGACTCTAAGGTATTTAATCTCTCTCTCTCTCTCTCTCTTCTTCTTCTTCTTCTTCTTCTTCTTCTTCTTCTTCTAGTAGAAATAACTTCTGGCGCAGCATCTTCAGTTTCATTAGCACGTCTTCTTGATATTATTACTGATTTTTTTAGCAAATTCTGTGGGGTGTTTTGCGGGTTTTCACAAGCCAATATGGTGGTAGTTGGCTCCCAATCTTCAGGTTCATGCATGATTCTTCTGTTTAAGAATATGGGATAATTCTATCAGTTAACTTTCCTATTATTGTTTTATACTCTTCAGTTGTATAATAAAGTTTTAATCTGCAGTGCTAGTTAAGAGAAGAAGTCCGATGAAAGCTACTGGGTGGCTGGACTACATACCAGCACGCTGTTCTGTATTGTTTGCAAGAGGCCTGACATGTTCCCCAGGTAAGCTTGTCGCCTCGCCTCGACTTCTACTTCATCTCTTTCCAATAATCTCATGAATGATTTCCCTCTCCTGTACAGATGATGCCCAAACCATTCCTCTCTCTGTTGAATCTTTCATTCCCTGTAGCATCCTCTGATCTAGGAGCAGATGCCCTGGAAAATGAGAACAGCATGCACCTCACACAGGTTAGCTCTCCTCCCCTAAAAATGCCCCCTTTATACTCTTTAAGTGTCAAGCTTGGTTTTTGTTTTTAGAAAAATCTTAGCTCGGTGCTACTTTCAGACTAGTATCGAGGGGAGTTTATAAAAAGAAAATTGAGAAAAAATGATTTTGTCTTCGTTTCTTGACACAATTAAAGAGTTAATGTCTTATTCCAAGTACAGAAGTATTAAAGTAATAAATAACC
Organism: Populus simonii; assembly: GCA_007827005.2. Taxonomy (NCBI): domain Eukaryota; kingdom Viridiplantae; phylum Streptophyta; class Magnoliopsida; order Malpighiales; family Salicaceae; genus Populus; species Populus simonii. The sequence goes on from CM017478.2 coordinate 3,988,631, forward strand.
TAATAAAACCGGCGTCAATTCACAGGGAGGTCAACTATATAAATTATAAATAATATATATAATTTAACAAAGAGTTAAAGAAATCTTTGAGATGTGAAATTAATATGAGGATTAAACAATAATAAAAATAATTGTCAAGGTTGGAGGATCCACTAATAGTATTAGAAATAAGTATAGTATAAACTCTTTTTTATTACTCAACTGGAAACCACACACAAATAAGGTTCCCATCGGATGATTTATCCTTAATAGTTCATTATAAATTTTTAACATGATTATATTAATTATCTTATTTTAGTAACACCATACTTTAAATATTGTCAGGAATTCATGATGCTAACTTATGTTAACAACAAATCAAGTTCCTCTCATAACAACGATGTCGGTCGAAAACTATGAAGGATCAAGCATTTATTATACCAAGTGTTATACAACACAAATCTAGATTAATCATTTAACAAGCAAGGTATTAAGAATTAGTAAGATAAAAAGATAAGACATATTAATAAAAAACTTTCTTGGATATAAACATTGAAATCTATGTTGAGTTTATATTATACATATTCTAATACCATTAGTGAAACCTTTTCACCGTGACAAATTAAATTTAGCTAAACATTATGAAGAAGAGAAACATAAATAAACAAGATAAGAATATTGTTATGATATAAGTTAACTAAGTATAGGAAAGGAAACGAAAAGCATCAACAAGGGATTAATATAACATGAAAGAAAACTTGAACATTACAAAGAGAGAAAGTAAGAAAATGATCTTGATTTGAAAATCAAGATGCATAAATGTATGGCAAGTGCCTTCTTTTATAGGCTAAAAAGAACTATTTATTTGGCAATCAACTATTGATTTAGTGGCTAACTATTGGCTTAGTGGACTTGGTGGTTTAGGTATTGATTTATTTTATGGACAAACTGGCACTGCTACAATCCGAATTTGGCAAAGTAGTCTCTATTAAAGTTGTAGGAATCTGTCTCAAATTTCCACCCAAAAAAAATGAGTATATTTGAACTTTTAGAACTCGAGATATGAGCTGAATACTGAACAATATCTGGGCTACAGGACAAATTCAGATTTCTCTCTTGTTGCTAAGATTTGATCTTCAAAACGGCAGAACTGGGTCTTGTACTCCTCATGAATGTTTTAGGCTTATGTCTTAGCTTTCTAGCCATATTAATCAGACTTAAATCCAAGATCTACAGCCTCAGATATGACCCAATGACTTAATAGTGTTCCAGTTTGAATTGAACCAGCATCACTTTTTTAAGCTTAATAAACCCGTTCTTTGTCCTTTCACTTTTAATAGTTAATCACATCAATCAATCCTTTGAATTATGAGATATATCTTCATTTAAAATGAGCATTTACCATAAATTAAAACTATCTTATATTATCAGACTTGTTATTATAAAACATGTTTAAGTTAGGGAATTTAATGATACTTTAAGTATAATATGATGATATAAAACCTTAATGAGAATGCACTTTTAAGTACTAATCATTCCTCAATCCGTAACCTTCTTGAAGGTCATTTTGGTGTCCCCAATAAAGCTATTGGATGGAAGAGAGTGTTGGTTTGGATACCACTTCACTTGGTGATGAAGCTTTCAATTTGGAGGCAACTCAAGAGAGATGCATCCTAAGGAGGCTGATTGTGGAGAATCTATTGTATGACAGTGCTCAGGTGCTAAAAACAAATGTCAAATATATAGAAGAGGTTCTCTTCCTGTAATTATGTATTTTAGTATACAAAAAATACATAAAATGAATTAAATGGATTAGGTAATAAATTAATTTAAAAATTATTCCTAAATATGATGACTGATTAATTATTTTTACTAAACTAAAGGAAGTAGGTTATATAACTAACTCTCTCACACGACAAAAAAAAAAAGAAGAAGAAAAAATGATGGGTTTTCTAATAGAGCGAGGAAGAGTGGCAGCATTATTAGCTCTCATAGATCACCCATCATCTTATAAATGACAGCAAGCAAGAGTATCAAGGGTTTTCTGATCTATATTCTTAGAGCTCCCCTTCCTATTATTATTAACCATTACATTTTATTACTCAAATCTAAACTATCTAAACACATTCTCATTGCTTGATATTAGATTAGGTAGAATTTTAACTAAGTGGCCTCCAAAATTACTAATTTACGCTTCATCTGTCTCCCACGTAGATTCTTTTCAAACCAATCGTGTATATATTCTGCCTTGATCAAGCATGAGTAATTCCTTAGATGGAAGATAGAATCATTAGCTACTTTAAGGTTTGCAAATAGAAGAGATTTCAATTTTTTTTTAAATGTCAAGTAAGACTATAATTAATACATTCCAATGGCATACACCGAGACAAAAATAAAGGCACGTGTTGGTGAGTCATAATACTATAATAATTGATTTCGAATATATGTTTTGTTTTTTTTTTAATATGAAAAATGAATTATCTGCAAGGCAAACATCATAAAGTAGATTTTAGTCGAACATCCTAAAGATTGGTTTTAGTTAATACATGAAGTATGGTTTTAGTTAATACATGAAGTAGGCTTGCTATCATCTCAAAAGGGGTCTATGTTCTACTCAGTGATTACCTTTCGTGAAGATAGTATAGGAGTTTACAAGTAATGGTTGGAGCACATTATGATTGCTATTACCAAGTAAACACTTAGATCATAATTGGATATTTTACAAATCTAAACCCCAACTAAAAATCATAAGGTAGACTGATAATCTCCGACTTAAGTTAGAATTGGGTTTATACTCACAAAATTTAAAATACATGATGGTATGAATCCATATTTAATGTACTTATACATGAACAATATATATAAAAAATACATGCTAAAATTATATCACCTAGACCAACAAATAAAAATAAGGCACAAAAAATAAACAATCAACAAAGCTTAGTCAAACTAGAGATATCCCTGGTGGATTCACCATGTTGTCATGGCGTTCACGACATCGAATGGTGGATCTAGCTCCTATTGATGGGGGGATTTTGAATGTGTTGGGATAAATCATAAAAATATGATTTGAAGGGTTCATGAGTCGCCACTTAATATTGTGGTTACTAAAAAACTTAATGGTCTGCAAGAGTCTCAACAAGGGGACTAGTTGTGCATTGGAAAGATACATCATCCCTAGTACACCCTACCTATGATAAGTTGTATTATTGATTGATTGTTTTTTTCTAAGATCATGTTTATATTCATTGATCTATTTAAGATTAAAGAAAAGTTCTCCTCGATAAGGAGATCTTTATCAAGCTAAAACTTAACGTTTCTAAAGCCAAAAAATTATGTAAATACATGTCCCAAATTTAAAAAAAAAATGATTTTTGTAGTGTTTTTTTTTTTTTGGAAATTTTGACAATGTGATACCTATTAATTGATTTTTTTTCGTATTTTTTCAAGTATGGTAAAATACAATTTTTATTTTTTTTTATCAAATATGCATGAAAATTTTAGAATTTGGTTGTATCCACACAAATAAAAATGTATTTTTGCATTTTTTTTCTTTAAATAAGCAATTTTTTATTTGTTTTGTATTTTTTTTGAAATTTTAAAGAAAAAAAATAGGAATTTAATACCAAGTCAATATCTTATAGTCTAAGTTTATAGCCCAAATATTAAATAAAATGATTGGAAAACATGCAAGGAATCCACAAATACTTTTAATATGGTTCCTAAATGTTTTCAGAATTTTTGAAAATTATTTGAGGATTTGTTTGGCAAAAGTACAAAAAATAAGAAAATAAAAATTGCTAAAAAATCAGTAAGGTGTGTTTGCCAAATACATCTTTAACTAAAAATCAAAGGCTTGAAAAAAACTTTAAGACCATGTTTGGCAAACACACCTTAAGGACAAAATATTATCTTTTTTCTTTGATAAAAATTAAACATGCTAAACACTTTCTTACTAAAAGAAAAGGCTCAGCCCAACTAATAGCCTAGGCTTCCTAGCCCAAAAGCATAAGCCCATAAATAATGTCTAGAAACATAAATGAAAATTTGAAAACCAAAATAGTTTTTTTTTTTTAATTTGATAAAGAACACAATAATGAAACTCAAAAAATGTAGATTCAGTATCATACCAGATTATGCCAAAAAAAGGCATAGAGACATGTGAAAACATTATTCAAACAAGAATCTAAGGCTGGATCATCACAATAAACACTTAATCATCACATTTAATTGATTTTATGTAAAAACTAAAATGAAAGAATCGAAGATTAAAAACCATGATTTCAATGTTTTTAGGTCATTAGAATCCTAGATTAGTGATAATCAAGACTGTGCACATATGTAAGAGCCAACAAATAATCAAAGTGACACAAAAATCAATGACTGAAAGCAATACTCAACGCAAGAACACTGAACCCAGAAAGCATGAAAAACCCAGAAAAATGCGGTAAAGGCTAAATCCAAGAAAAGGCATAAAGAGCCTAGAATAAAGGACTAAAACCTATTCATGCAAGTCACATACACTCATGTTTATATGCTTAAACTTTCAGAAACGACAAGAAACATGTAAACATTAAAATGCATAGGAATCAAAGTCTATAACCTATTATCAATATACAAACATGCACATCTACTGTTTTTATCAATCTAAAAGCCCATTTAACATCAAAAGCAACATCAAAAAGATCAATATCCAAAACTAAACAAAAACACCAAAATGACCAAGTAGTGTTATATGTCCTATATTTTTCATATAATCATCAAACTATTTTCTATGCATAAAAAACAAGTATTCAATCATAAAAAAAACATGTCATTAATCATCATAAAATACCTAGTTAACAACAAAGCAATAAATCATATAACAAACTTGTATTCAAAGCAAATTGAACATATATATAAAAACAAACTAAAACATGGTTAAATCATAATACAAACATCATGGACAACACTTGAATGAAAGAATCAACCATTAAACTTTCAATTTATTTCAAATGGACCCCTGATTTTGATTAATTTTAGTCCTTAAACCTATATGTTTGTTGCACTTTGGTCCTTGGTTCTAGATTTCTTCAATTTGACCCTTAATTGACCCCTAAACTTTAATTTTTTTTGTAATTTCACCCCTGATTTCATTCATTTAAGCTTGTTAAAATTAAATTTGGTCCTTTAGAATTTTAAACTTCTTAGTTAAGCTCAAATTAAGCTTCCAAACTTAATTTTTCACCAATTAAATCCTTAATAAAATTAATTTGACTTAATTAAGTCTTTACACTTAATTAATTCTTTTAATTTTAGCCTAAAATTTATTTACAAAATGAACTAAACCTTTAATTAGACCTATGATTAAATCAAATCAATCTATTAAAAATCTAATTAAGTCATCAAACTTGATTTTTATGCAAATTCATCAAATATTAATTTAAGTTAACCTTGAATTTCCATTGCTTTTCACATTTATGTCTTTCATGGGTGCAATTAAATTTCTAAAAAAGTCAAAGATTGAGCTTGGTCCCTTCATCTCTAATTTATGCATGTAGATCCCTTTCCAGTCTATTCTTGCCAACCAAGTGACTTGTCTTTTATATTTTTTATATTTTTTTACTTTTTCTTTTATTGTTTTTTATTTTTTGTATAAAAAATGATAAACTTAGGAGAGCCTAAATTGGGTTGTGAAACTTTGGAGGAAAAAAGGGGAAAATATTGCTCAGTCGAATCATAAACGAGATATTAGGTGTTTTTTATGTTAAGGGTTTGGACATTATGCATATAAATGTCAAAATAATAGAATTATGATTATAAGATGTAATGGATACGTGGGATCGGTTAGTAAGGATGATTGGGAGGGAATACCAAAGCTATATGATTATAGTGATGTGGAGTATGTTGTGCAAGGAGAATCCTTGTTTTCAAGGAGATCTTCAGGTTTGTGAAGAGGATGTAGAGCAATAAAGGGATAATATCTTTCATACTAGGTGCTACATTGATAATAAAGTATGTATTATGATAATGGATAATGGTAGTTGTACTAATGTTGCTAACTCAACTTTGGTTAGAAAGTTGAACCTGAATACATCTAAGTATATTAAACCACAAAGCTTTAATGGTTGAATGAATGTGAAGACATTAGAGTGATTAAGCAAGTATTAGTTTCATTCACAATAAAAAAGTTTAAGAATGAGGTTATATGTCATGTTGTTCTATACATGCTATACACCTACTTTTAGGGAGACCTTGGCAATTTGATAGGAAGGCTAAATATAATGGGTTCGGAAATAGGTATACTTTGGAGAAAGATGGAAAGACTTACACACTTGTTTCATTGTTACCAAGGAAAGTGTATAAAGATCAATTGAAGATTAATAGAGTTGAGGAAGTTGAACAAGAATTTATGAAAAATAATGGTGAGGATGTGAGACTGAGTGAAAATAAGGTGAGATGTAAGTGTTAAACAATTTGGGGGGTAAAGGTGAGAAAAGAAGAGTGTGTGGAAAAATTAGAGAAACACCTTAATTTTCATGCAAAAAAAAATGACCTTACTCATGCTTATTATTTTAATATGCCTATGATTTTACTTTTATTTAAGGAGGCATATTTTAATTCTAATGAATTGAATTTTTTTTGTTCCTAGTGTTGCTAAAGTTTTTTTGTTAGAATTTGAGGATATCTTTTCTAAAGAGATCCCTAGTGGTTTGCCATCAATTCCAAAGATTGAGCATCAAATTGATTTTGTGCTAGGAGCATCAATTCCAAACTGACCAACCTATAAAAGTATTCCCGAGGAGACTAAGAAACTTCATAAGCAAGTTGAAGAGTTGATGTCAAAAAGATACATTCAAGAAAGTATGAGTCTTTATGCAGTTCCAATGTTACTTATGCCTAAAAAAAATATTTGACGTATATGCATTAATTATAGAGCCATTGACAACATTACAGTAAAGTATAGACATTTTATCCCTATATTAGATGATATGCTTGATGAGTTGCATGGTTCTGTGTTTTTAAAAATTGATTTTAAAAGTAGTTATCGTCAAATTAGAATGAAAGAATGAGATGAATGGAAAATAGCATTCAAAACTAAATATAGATTGTATAAAGTGTTAGTAATGCCTTTTGGTTTGACTAATTCCCCTGGTACATTCATAAGGTTAATGAATCATGTGTTGAGATCTTTTATTGAAAAATTTGTTATTGTCTGTTTTGATGATATCTTAATTTATATCAAAAGACTAGATGAGCATATTAATCATTTAAAACAGGTTATTGAAATACTTAGAAAAGAAAGATTATATGCTAGTCTAAAAAAATGTGATTTTTGCATGGAAAGAATTGTGTTTATAGGTTATGTTGTTAGTGCAAAAGGAATTGAGGTAAGAACACGATTCTATTAGTAAGTAAATCAAGGCTATTCAAGAATGGCCTACACCAAAGATGATAAGTGAGGTAAGAAGTTTTCATGGTTTAGCAAGTTTTTATAGAAGATTTTTTATGATTAAAGCAACAATAACACCTAAAGGATGGGTGAGTTAGGTGTTGCACTAATTATGTCAAATAATGCAAATAAAAATACTAAGCATATATAACACAATAACCAATAATATAATTAAAGTGGTTAAAGTAAAGAGATAAGGAAGGAGAGATTGCAAACTCGGTTTTTAACGTGGTTCGACAAGCTTACATCCAAACCTCAAGTACCAATCGTACTTAAGTATTATACTCTTTTACCAATCCAAATGAAAGATACAATGCCTTTGATGAATCCACACGAAGCAATTACACCACTTGAAAATATTCCCTCTTCAAGATTTTTTCCTTAGTGACAATACCTCACCAATGTCAAGAGTTTATCCAAACTCTCAAGTCTTTACAATTATAATTTGTTTACAACAAGATTCACTCTCTAAAAGAATAGATTGTACAATTAAAAACTATAATCTTTATAGCTCACTCAATAACACTTAGGATGATTGAAGTTGTGTAAGTGTAATGAATGTAAGATTTTCTACTCTTGTGCTAGAATATAAAGATTTAATTTAGCACAACTTAGAGTATGTTAGGATTGATCATTTCAAGTTGATTTTTCTTTTGGAATAGCTTCTATCATGTATGTTTAGAAATTTTCTTTTATTTTGCATAAAAGAGAGCTATGCATATGTTTTCAAAAGAAACTAGTCGTATATAGCTATTTGAATGCTTCTAACAACTAAAGCGGTCGACCAGTTCAAATGACCATAACATTTGGTTGACCGATTCTTGCAAAATTCTCAGGTGTTCATCACGGATGAACAACAATTGACTAGTTTACCTGGTATGCCCAAATGGTTAACCAGTTCAGCTTAGAAACCAGTTTTGGTAGTTTCAAACCTAGTGAAACTTGAACCGATTAAAAGTATATCAATCCTATTTATGCATGCAATATGAAGTATGTGAGTTCATTTTAGTTTGCTATTGAGTAAGATATAAGGATTTAACAATAAGCATTAAAATAAAACCTTAAGAACTAAGTCTTCATTTGTTTTGCATCTTGGACTAGTTGATGAATTTCTTCATTCAATTTATTATGTTTGTTGATGTAATCTTAATATAGACCTATTTAAACTTAATCTCATCCAAGTATATCATTAGTTCATTTTCATTTAATTTTTATCATCAAAATACATAAAATATTAATATATGACCCAAAGGTCAACAGAAGATTTGTCAAAGATTTTAGTACTCTAGCTGCACCATTAATTGAAATTGTAAAGACAACAATAGGATTTAGATGAGATGATGATTATTAAAATGCTTTTAACTTTTTAAAAGAAAGGTTGATTTCGATACCATTTTTTGTTTTACCTAACTGTACAAAAACTTTTGAGTGTGATGTCTTATATGTAGGTGCTGGAGCAATTTTAATGTAGAAAAAATAGCTCATAACCTATTTAGTGAGAAGTTTAATAGAACAACAACATTATTTTTTGCCTAAGAAGTTTATGATATATACAGACCATCAATCTTTAAAACACTTAAAGAGCCAAAGTAAGTTGAATAGGTGACACGTCAAGTGGATTGAATTCTTTGAGACGTTCCTATATGTCATTAAATACAAGTAAGGTAAGGAAGACATTGTTGCAGATACATTGCCTCAGAGGTATGTTCTTTTTAATACCTTGAACACTAGACCTCTAAGATTTGAACATGTGAAAAAATTATATATGGATGATGATGACTTTGGTAAAGTGTATGGACAATGTAAACATTAAGCTTTTGGTAAGTATTTTAGGCATGATAGATTTTTATTTAAGAATAAAAAATTATGTGTGCCTAAATGTTCAATGCGTGAATTGCTTGTAAGTGATGCTTATGAGAGTAGTTTAATGGGACATTTTAGGGTAACTAAGACTTTGGATATGTTACACGAGTATTTTTTTTTTTTCTGGCCTAACATGAAAAGGGATGTTTAAATAATATCTGATAGATGCATAACATGTAAAAAACTCAGGTCTAAAGTCATGTCTTATTGTTTGTATACACTTTTTCTAATACCTAAGAAACCTTGTGTTAATATATCCATGGATTTTGTTTTAGGGTTACCTAGGTCTAAAAATGGTAGGAATTCAATACCTGTTGTTGTAGATTGGTTTTCTAATATGACGCATTTCATATCATGTCATAAAACTAATGATGCAACAAATATAGCGAATCTTTTCTTTAAGGAAATAATTCAGTTACATAGTGTTTCAAGGAGCATTGTGTCTAGTAGAGATGTTAAATTTCTAAACTACTTTTGAAAATTATTATAGGGTAAGTTATAAACTAAATTGTTATCTTCTACTACTTGTCATTGTAGACAAATGGTACAAATTGAGGTGGTAAATAAAACTTTAAGTCAGTTGTTGAGAACTATTTTTAAAAAAAATCTTAAAAATTAGAAAAATTATTTGCCATTCATTAAGTTTGCATATAATTAGAGTATCCATTTTCTCATTTTGAAATTGTGTATGGTTTTAATCATTTAGCTCCATTAGAGTTATTGCCTTTACCTGTTGATGAAAGAGTTAGGTTCGATGAAAATAGAAAAGCATAGGTTGTCAAAGATTTTCATAGCAAGGTATGACAACATATTGAAAAGATGGATGAACAATAAGCTTTTAAAGCCAATAAGAGAAAGAAAAGGATGGTATTTGAATCAGGAGATTGAGTTTGGGTGCATATGATAAAATAGAGATTTCCTGCTTAAAGGAGATATAATTGATGCCGAGATGAGACATACCATTTTGAATTCTTAAAAAAATCAATGATAATGCCTAAAAAGTGGAATTACCAAGAAAATATACATTAATGCTTCATTTAATGCATCTGATCTTTCTTTGTTTGATGTAGGTGATGATTTAAGGATGAATCCTTTTAAGGAGAGAGAGAATGATGTGATCCTAGTTTCAACACCAAGAGATCCAATAGAATTTTTATTGGGTCCAGTCACGAGACTTAGAGCATATAGGTTCAAGGATTCAATTAATGGACATCTTCAAGATACATAAGCTAAGATAGACTTTAAGATGATATCAAATAATGAAAAATAAATCTTGATTAATTTGATTCATGTTCAAGAAAGGCTTATAAGGGAGCTTCCAGACAATACAGATAGATTGAAATAAAAAGATTCAAATATGCTAGTTTTGACCTTTCACTACTATTTTGATATGGTTTTAGTTGTATTGGAAAGTAGGCATTCGTACATTTCCAATGACATATAGTAGAACTTCTAATTCATTAAGACATAAGAGAACTATTCGTTTGAAGTTGGGCTTTAATTCTGCCAGCAAGTTACAAAATTCAACTCTAGACTTGTTTGAATTAGTTGGGTTATTATTTATTTATTTATCTTTTAATTTATTATAGGGCTTGCAACATTTAAGGTTTATTTAGGTTAGATTTTATTTTATTATTTTAGTTATTTTGGACTTTTAATGTGTTCAGACCTATTTATCAAGTTTAGGTCCATTCAGTCAATTCAGGTTTAGCTTTCTACTATATAAACCAATTGTTAAAATTATTGTGGGATTGATGAATTTTTATTTAAGGTTGTCGTATATTGTGGTTCATTTTCTCTTTGTGTGGTTGAGTAATTTTCACACTAAATTTTATATTGAACTTGCAAACTCTTCAAAAAATTGATCAACTTTTGTTATGATTTATACTTCTAGTTTACGTCTCGTTTTAAATATTGGGTGAGGGTGATCAATTGCATATAACTTTAGTTTTTAAGGCAAGGTTCTTTTTGGGTAAAGTTACAAACTTTATTCAAATCTCAAATTAGCAATCTAAATGACAATTCTACATTATACAACGACGTAAAGGTAAAGAAAAGTGTTATTTAGACAATTTGGAATGTGGAAAAGTAGTGCTGGTATGACAACCCAACTATGTGAAAGCATATACTTTTAAGTCGTAATTATGTATGTGCTATGTTTGTTGACCCAAATGATAAGTATGACCATAGATATTTGAATTGTTAAATATACTCAAAATAAGCGGGACTGGAATGGACTGAAAGTAAAGGTTATCTGATCAAATGTGCATTCAAATAGGAAAGTATCAAAAACTTATTGTTATTAAAGGTAGGAAAATATTTGGTGTAAAACTCATGTCTTTAGAAGGGTACTTTATAGGAACTTTGAGAAAGGATTTTCATGTTCCTCTGTGGGTTAATATGAATATGGCCCAAGAGACTAGTTGAGCGAGAAATAAATTTTTAGGACGAAACTTAAAAGAATAGATCTATAAGATGAACTTTTAAGTAAGAAGTTATGATTTTGCATGCTTTGGATTTGTGAGCATATAACCCATGAGACAAGAGTGATTACTATATGATAGTGAGTTGTCTGTAACAATGCAATGTAAGAAATAAAAAATGAAGTAGAAAACTTATAAAAAGGTAAAGAATGATTAATAGTATGAGTGAAGGCTGAGAAAAAATGAAGAGCTTGCTAAGGTATATAATGAAATATTGAAGCAATTTGGCATATCTAATGTCTTATGTGTTCTAAAGGTATGATGAGTAGTTACTGACTTATAATGATTCTAAAGTCATTGAATATGAACTGTGTTAAGCTTTTAATCAAAAAGTTTCATATCAACTCTATATTTTTTAGGGGTTACTTTTAAATCTCTCTTAACTGGTGACTAGGCTTGGCTAGTGCTTGAGTAAAATATAGTATCTTAATGGTAGTAATACGTAGATATACTAATTAAGCGAATTGTAATTTAAGACTCTGAAATATAATTCAACTAGAAAATTTATATTATGTTTGTTAATATAGTTGCATTTTGATATAAGTTATATATAAACTGTGCATTCTACTAGATAAATATGAATTAGTGTGGATGATGTATAAGAAATCAATGGATTGAGTGGCTTGAAACCTAACATTTAAGAATGAATTGTTGTGTTGTGGGAAATTAAAATTTTCATTGATTATTATACATATATTCTAGGTGAAATGAATTGTTTAGATGCTCAGACAAAGAAAACTCTGTCGAAATTTTAACATAAATCATTATTATATGATTTATGTAGTGTGATTATCTCTCTCCCTCTCTCTCAAAAAAAAATATATATTAATAAGAAAATAAATTTTACTAGATTTTTTTTTCAATGGATTTTAAATTATTTCTTTTCTAATGATTTCATTTAATTATTGTATAATTAAATTAAAAAAAATGAAAAACTCTCTATAACATAAGATCAAATACTTTAATATTATCTTCATTTTAACTTCCTGACTCAATCTTTAATTTGAATCAATAGATTTACTGTCATTTATTGTGACACGTATGATTCTCGATTTATTTTATTAAGTATATGTTTTAAATTTTTAATTTACAACTAATTTTTCTGTATATTTTTTTGTTGCAAAATATTACTCCATTCCACAACGAAAACCTAAGCATCGTGACTAATATGACATTATAAACTTGTTTTAGAACACGTTTGAAATCGTATTTTTTAAAAACTTAATTTTTTTTATTTAATATTTTTTTTTAATATTTTTGAATAATTTTAATATATTGATATAAAAATAATTTTTTTAAAAAAAAATTAATATATCTTTAAATAAAAAATACTTTAAAAAACAACTCATAATATTAAATAATCTCTATATCCAATTAGCATAATAGAGTGTATATTGAAGGACTACTAATTTATTAGCATCAATAAAGTAGGGAAACTAAGTAAAGTTATAATTTAACTCAGGCAAGACCACCACCATTACCATACAACACAATTCAGCACCATCTGGAAATTGCCTCTTCCGAATGAACAGAAAGAAAATAGTTTTGTTTCATTTTCCAATCAATTAACTAAATGGCAAATATCTCCTTCCGCCACCGCGACACCAACACCAACACCAACACCAACACCAACGCCAACGCCAACGCCAACGGCCAAACCTCAACCGTAGACCCTTATTTTCCTATCTTATTTTCCTCTCTCTACGACGACCCCTTCCTTCCTCTACCTGAGCTTACCACCCATTTCAACATCCACTCTCTGGCACACGAAGAAGACGACACCGTTTCAGATCCTGAATCCGTTATCCTCAACGGTCCCGATCTCTTAGACCGCGAGAACCAGGTCAGTTTCGTTATGGATTTGTTTCAGCAACGGGTCGAGCAGTCCCAACTGCTTTGTGATGATGATGATGTTTGTTCCTCGCTTAACGAGTCGGGTTTCGGTGTTATCCAGGAGAATTCTGAATATAATTTAGAGCTTGATTTGGGATTAGGGTTTAGTTTAGATAGTCAAGATAATTCTGGATTTCAAAATATAGACCCTAATTCTAATAGTAATGACAATGATGTTGTTTATAATGTTAGTAATATTATTGTTGATGATGATGATTTCTTTATTGAGAGGAGTGTTTCTGGAATTGAATCATGTCAGGCTGAGTCTACTGTGAGTATTCGTGCTAATGCAATCCGGGTTGTTGGGTTCGGGTCTGATTCGGATTCTGAGGATAATCAGAATTCTTTAGCTATTGATTTTAATTCTGGGGATGATTATGGTTTGGATGTGAGTATAGGGAATGGAAGTTTTGGTGATGGTGTTGACTATGATGACGCTAGGGTTACGATTCCGCTTTGTTGGGACTCACTTCAATTGGAGGATCATAGGGAAAACAATGAGGATTTTGAGTGGGAGGAAGTGGATGGTCGTCTTGATGAGAGGGAGGTTCTAAGTATGTTTATTGATGAAGATGAGGCATCTGTTTCACTTTCCATTTCACCTCTTATTGCTCCTGAGGATTTGGTCAGTGTAGAGAGAGTAGGAGGATTGGATCATTTGGAGTGGCAGGTTTTATTGAATGCTAACAACTTGGACCACGACCATAATTCTGAGCCTTATTCTGGCAGTCATGATGATTATATTTATACAGCAGAGAGTGAGATGTTATTTGGGCAATTTACAGAGAATGAGAATGCGATGATGGGTCAGCCTCCTGCAACAAAGTCTGTTGTTGAGAAACTTCCATCAGTGGTTTTCACAAAAGAGGATGTGGAGAGTAATAATGCACTTTGTGCGGTTTGCAAGGATGATATAAATGTGGGGGAGAGAGTGAAGCAGTTGCCTTGCTTGCACCGGTATCATGGTGAATGCATTGTGCCATGGCTGGGGATTAGGAATACTTGTCCTGTTTGTCGGTATGAGTTGCCAACAGATGATGCAGATTATGAACAGAGAAAGATGGCTGAAACTTCTGCTAACCATCATCTTTAATGTGTAATTTGTATGCTTTTGGATGATTTTGAATTTTCTTATAATCTGTAGGGTTGTCAAGAATGTAGATATTGTTGTTGCTATGAGTTGTTTCTCTCTGTGAGGATAATGGGATTGCTGATGGATTTTTGCTGAGTGCATAAGGTTGTTTTTATTATTGCATTGTAATGTTTGAAATTTCCTTTTTTTTCTCTATGTAAATGCTGTTCAATGATTTTGCTTTGGTCTTTCATATTTTCCTCTCTTTGATGGTTTTTTTTTTTTTTTTCTTTTGAGATTGATTGTTCAGTTTCAAGGCTTTCCGAAGCTAGCTTTTTAGTCAGAGGTTTGGTTGGACCTATAGATTGGATATAGAACTCTCTGTTATTGCTATGCTAATTGGTTTCTTACTGTAGGCTCACATACAGGAATCATGGTTTAGCAATTGTTACTCATTTGAGGTTTCTGCTATTGTCACTGTGATCCAGAAGACCAATTTGTTTGTTACATTCATACAAGAGGACCAATCTAGTTCCCTGTTAGGTCAAATAATAAATTAACATTTATGGTTGCTAAATTCTTATTATTCTAGTATGAAGATGACTAGGCAAAGCAGCTGGCCTACAGGATTATGATAGTTTGAAATCATGGTTTTTTTTTTTTTTTTTTTTTGACTTTGTATGAGAAAAATGAAGTGTGTGGCACTTTTAGTTCACAGACCTCCTTCACCTGTTTGCTCCATTTTCTGGAGCAAAGAGAAGGGGATGGGGGTTGAAGTCGTGAATTATTTAGTGTCCAAGCCATTTATTCTTGATCATGTGACATTTTACTTGTAGTTCAGTATTGTGAAGATCATCAAGTGATTGGATAGTACATCAGAGTACCACCAATTGTCAAGGGATGCAGTAGCAAAGAAAAAGGGATTGAAATCTTTTACAATGTCTAACATGGATCAATGGATAAACTAATACAGCAGGGTGGGATGAATGTGAGCACTCTCATAGATTGCCCATTCAGCAGCTGGGAAAACAACAACGAGGTTAGAACATTTTTCCTTTCCAGAATTATTTCTGGTAATTTGTAAATACATATGTGCAGGTAATTTGTGAATACATATGCTTATCTCTGCACATGCTTTACTGCTAGTTTGCAAACACTGAATTCTCACAATATGCTGGCATTAAACGCATACACAAACTCAGTGGTCTATGCAATTTGAAGGGGAAGAAGTGAAAGTTGTGGCTTTTGGTATTGCTTGGAGTGCTGCAATTACTAGCCTTAATTTTCAGAGCATCTACAGTGATGGTGGTTTGTAGGTTCATGATTCATCACATGAACTTTATGAAGTCTGTATGATGATATGATTAGGTCTTAACAATGTGCTTGCTTACTTTAATTTTATTAAATAGTAATATTAGCTAGCGTTAGGTTAGTGTCTCCAGATAAAAGAGATGGAGAAAAATCTGTTTGGTTGAAGAGAAGCAGATGAAAAAATAAATGTCCCTGAAATTCTTGGAAATTTTAGAGTGAATTTCTGTACTTCAAAACATGAGCTACAAAGGGGAGACAATATTTATTATTTTTTATCCCTAAAATATCCATGCAATGAAAGAAAACCCATTGTATGGTTTGTTCAAGTTTCGGCCATAGGATGAAAAAGAAGAGAAAATAGAAAAAACTTGGGATTTTGTATGTTAATTTTCTTAGTCATGTTATTGATATGTGTTTTGAATTGGAATTGAAAACTATTAAATGAGGGCTTGATGTGTTTAGCATTAAAGGTCTGCTTTGGACTTCCGGATGATTGATATGGGTTTTAATTATGATGAGGAAATCAATATGTTGTGCTTATAATTTAATGGGAATGTTGAATTTGATAAGTTAATAGATAGTAAAAGAAGAGAAAAGACTTGAAGGGATGATTTCCCTTTGTCAGCCAAAAAACTTTCATTAGGAAAAAGAGGAAGAAAAATGTTGTCGTGCTACTTAAAATTGTGCTGACAGTTTTTGTCAAAGAGTGATATAACATGAGTGTTAAGGGTCTGGTCAAAAAGGTGATGGATTAATGTGTACAAGGATGGACTGGAACCTTACGATTTAAATGTCGATTGTGGTGTATGGATGAGAACACACCATGATTTTAATTTAATTTGCTTTGGGATGGTTGAATGAATATGGAAATATGGTTTCTAGACATGAATATGTCATGTCAATGAATGTGTTTGTGAATATTCATGTTAAGAGTTTATGGAAAATGTGTTAAAATGGAACCGGGATGTGGGTTCCTAGGGTAAATGGATGAACGAATGAAAATTATGGTTGTTGTTATGCTTAGTGTGGTTATGTGAATGTGTTTTTGGGGTTTATACGTGAATAAAAGCTAAATGCGTGTTAAAAAAAAAAACAAAAAGAATTACTATAGATATCATCATCTAGCATGGAAGAATATAACGATTATGATGTCTATTATGTACGTTAATAAAGTGTCTTGTGACCATGACTTTGCATGTTCCTAATGGGTGTATGAATATAAATGCAAGGTTTATGCACTGAGATTTAGTGGGCATGTACTTGTGAATGTGAATACTTTGTTAAGGTGGAAACGTAAAAGTATGTGTGGAATGGATAAGTGAAATATTGAAATTAGCTTATGTGAGTTCGGTCCCTTGTTAAGATATGTTGAACAAAATCTTGGTTTTAGTTAATAAAGTGAAAATGTTAAATATAATTAGGATGTTTTTATTGAATTGTATGTACCAATAAAGAAATAGCCGACTTATTTGGGGGTAGTGTCATTAACGAGGTTGATAACCATGATATTTAACTTGACTAGCTAACCTGTTTGGGGCTGGTGGTATCAACAAGGTTGATAATCGAGGTGTTTAATTTGACTAGCTAATGAAAGCCATATGTTGATGGGCTAGCAACGTGACTAACTATTATATATATATATATATATATATATATATATATATATATATATATATATATAAAATTAGTGGTGCTTGAGTTAGTGTCTAACAAATGTTTTAATGAGTATTTATAAGGAAAGATAGTACCGGTGCCACCACGGTTGACATAATTATATTTTTAGGGAATTTGCAAAAGAAGTCTATAAATTAAAGGACGAGTTAAGAAAAGATAAATCATTGAGAATGATTAAGTTGATGGGATGAATAAAGTCAAATTGAGTATAAGGCCTTGTTTGTTTGTTTCATAGAAACTAGTTTATAGAAAATTAATTTTTAAATTTTTTTTATGTTTGTTTATCATTAAAAAATTGGCCAATAGAAAATACTTTGTAATTAAAGAAAAATTTGGTTTAGTTTTTAAAAAAGTGTGTTATTTTTTTTTTTGGCGAAAAATACTTTTCAGAAATTATGAAAAAAAAAATCAGAAATGTTTTGTTATTTGTTTATTACATCAAATTTGATCCTTTTTTGTTTTGAATCTATTTCCCTTTCAATATTATCTCTTGGAATTTGATTTAATTTTATTTTATATTAACTTTGATTTTTATTTTTTTATTATTATTTGTTTTTCTCTTCATCTTTTCTTAATTGAATTTTTTATTTATCAGATTTGGTTTTTATTTTTTTATTGTTATTTATTTATTTTTAAATCATTTATGAAATTGTAATTTTTATTTTAATATCATCTTTTAACTTTTTTATTTGTCAAATTTGGTCTTTATTATTTCTATTGTTATTTATTTTATTTGAAATAATTTATGAAATTAGATTATTTTTTTTTTCAATTTTATCTTTCTTCAACTTTTTTCTATGTAAAAACTAATCCTTACTTTTTTAAAAGTTATTTTCCAGCTTATTTTTTATGATATAACCAAACACTAAAAATATTTTTCAATTTATTTTTTATGACTACTAAATATTAAAAAATAATTCACTTTGCAAGGATCTACTATTTTCTAACAAACAAATGAGGCTAAGAATGATAAACGTCTAGTTGATTTTTAATTCTAGAAAGAAAGAAATTATGAAAAAAGCTTTAAATAAGAAGTTCTAGAAGATAATATTGACATCATGTTTTTAATTTTCATTTTTTTTAATTAAATATAATGCATTATAAGTGTTAAATTATTTGTTTGAGTTACTACACAATTGAGTCTGAAGAAATATGTGGTGTATGAATATTCTATCTTAGATTTTAGGCTATGTGGTGTATGAATATTCTATCTTAGATTTTAGGCAAAAATAGTAAGTATTATATAATCTATAATTATGGATTGTAAAGAAATAGATTTATAGATTTATGCTTGCGAACTAAGTGATGCTATTTTTACTACATATATAATAACTAGTTAAGGCTTATTTAGCAAGTATAACATGATCTTTAAACTTTAATGTAAATTTTCCTTAATTAGTTATTTATTTATATAATGTTAAGTTTAACATCTATGCTTATATGATTTGTGGAAAATCTCGTTGAGATAATGTTGGAATAATGAAATATGATTTATAAAGGTTGGATCAAGGATTGTGTAATGGTTTTGAAAGTGTACCAAATTATATCGATAACCTATTACTGTTTAAGTATAGAAAAACTCTATTAGTTTTCAGGAGAATATTGATAATATAATAAGGACTGAAATATGATATTGAAGCTAACCGTGATCTTGTGTATACATTTAATAGTGTATGTATAAAACAATTTCTGGATTTTCAATAACCTTTTATGTGATTTTATGTTTAAGATGATCATAAAAGTGAAGGTGTTATTAAATTCTTTGTTCAAAAAACCTTTCTTTTCTCGTATTCATCCAAATCCAATCTCCTAATTCAAACCTTATTAATTTACGTCCTCTATTAACCTTGAATGCATATTGCTTTATTTATTTATTTGTTTGTTGTCGTTTCTTTATATGTAAGTTTTTCACCTCATATGCTTTTTAATTACTAACAAGACTAATCATTTCATCAACAAGTAAATAAATCAAACCAAATGGTACTAAAGAATTAAAACCATAAATATTGATAATATAAAAAGTTATTAATCAAATAAACCAAACTCTAAGTTCAAAGAACTAATATTATTCCACAATGTACAACTAATATTAGGTCTATTATTAAAACATTAAATGCTAGAACGATAACTTTAATTTATTCTAAATTATCATTTATCATCTTATTCCTCTTTATAACATTTAAAAATATTAAATGATGAAGGGTTGAGAGCCATACAATAAATGTCATTCCATCTTCTTAACTAGATTAAGCACATCAAGACACACATATACATATAGCTCAAAAACCATTTCCTTTTATATATACAAAATAATAGACATTTTTAAAGATCCAAAGTATCAAAACAATGTTCATAACATTCCTACTACCTATAAGCATTTCAAACAAAAATTAAAACAGGTTATATTTTGCTTTATCGCTAAGCATCAAATTTTAAATAAATATATATGATATGGATAATATTAATAAATATTGTCCATCATAGCTTCTTTTTTTTGTTACTTCCAACATCATATTTTTTCAAATGAAAAGAATATAAACTATTTTAAATAATTACTAAGTTATTTTATTAATGTAGACATGTTCTCTTATATACTTTTTTAAGAAATTTTCACTCATATGTCGTTTTATATTTATATTTTCTCTCGTATGTTTGTTTGTAATTTTTTGGAAAAAAATGTCTCTCAAGTATCCAGAGAAAATTATATTTTAATACATAAAAAAATATAAATTTAGTTTTAAAAAACAATAAAATAAAATAAAACCAAGAAATTTGAAAACAAATATTAAAACATCCCAAGAAAATTAATAACATAAAAAATATTTAAAAAAACATAAAAAAACTAATGAGAATCTTAAAAAATGTGTCTTCCAAAACTTATTTTTATCCGTATAAACATATTTTCATTATAAGGCTTTATGGGCATGGTTTTTATTTTAGATTTTACAAGTTAGTTTTTATTTTTTTCCCTAAGTTTCTTTATATTTTTTTTAAAATATTTTTTCATTTTATTTTTTTCAATTTAGTTCTTAAGATTTTAGATTTTTTCATAAAAGGGTGTTTGAAAAAAAAAAATGAAGATATAATGACATATAAAAATGAAAAACTTTTAAAATAGCATATGGAAGAACATGTCCAATATATATATAAGGATAAATAAATCAATTAATCCTTATTTATTTGAATAAGATCAAATGTGTGTGTATTGCATAAATTTGAATTTTAATGTTTTTCTTTATTATTTCCTAAAATAAAAGATTTTTTTTTTCATTAAGATATATTTGTTGATTAAAAATCAGTTTTAAAAAAAGTAGTTGTAGCATTGAATTAACTTATTAAAATACATCATATACATAAATAAACTTTTGATTGTGAGAATTAATTTTTTATATAAAAAATTTAAGTATTCTTAATGGCGGATCCTAAACAAAATATTAGGAGAGACAAGAACATGATCAAAATATGAGATTGTTGTTTGTGTTAACAAATTAATTCTATCCATGTCAATTTTAGAAAATAAATTTGATAGTGTCAGTAAACCTAAAAACAATTTAATAATTTAAATTTAAAACCAAGGATCCAATTGAAAGTGAAATTGGAGATGTAGGGGCTGAATTTGGTGGTTTGAAAATGCAAGAACTTTAATGTTTGGTAAAAAATGAAAATCATGAGGGCCAATTAAGTAAATTAAAAAGTTTTTAATTTTAAATCGTCTTTTAATTTTAAAAACTAATTAATTAATCCCTTTTCTCCGTTTCATATCCTTTTCCAATTTATTTTTTAAAGAAATAAAAAAGTAAATAATTTTTAAAATTATTATAATTTATTTCATATTAGCATGAATCATCAAATGGACCACCAGGTGGTTCTTCGCTGTCGACGACCTCTCTGTGCTAAAAAAAAAAATTCGGAAAAGAACAAATACCCGAACCTTTGGTTGTCACAGTGGATTGCGACACTTGTCCCGCTAAATGTGGGGCGACGTTTCATCGGTTTAACACCAGGCAAAGCCAAAAGCATGGGGGGCATGCGAGCAAAGCACGTGAGAGTGACACGTCATAAAGAAACCCCTACGTCTTGCCTTTTGAAATTCTGAAAATGACAGATATTATATTATACTTTCATTATTCTATGACCCATAAAACGACAGGTCACATAACAATCACGTGCCTCCACTTAGCGGTTTTTGCTTCACTTTTTTTTTTTTTGTGGACGGGTTAATTAATAGGTCCCACGATCACACCCACGTGACACATCACGACAAAGAGAGCCAGGACGCACCGCAGATTTTGTGAACGCGGTTTTCCCATAAATTTGGATTTTTTTTATTTTTTTTAAATTATTTTTAAAAAATTTTAGATTATTTTCATTGGTTTATATTAACAATAACTTTTTAGTAAAAAAAAATAATACTATTTTCAAGTATTTTCAAGTAAAACAACACTTAAAAAAATAATTGTTACAACATTCTTCAATATCCTTGTAATGCTCTCACATGTTGTTCAATACAAGGTTATTCAAACGGGTGTTTGATAATGTGATATATGATATTTTTTAAAAATATATTTTCAGTAAAATAATATATATTTTTTAAATCAGCACTTCAAAAGCATTGAAAAAAATACTAAAAAAGTCATCAATTTAATGTTTTCAAACAAAAAACAATTTGAAAAGCGGGTTAAATTGCATTACCAAACACTCATTGTCTATTCTAATAGTATTAGGCCTAAAATTTCTCTGTATATACAATTATGAGTACTTGGAAGTTAAGCAAGTATATCTGTATAAATATTTAATTTTATTAAAATATATAACTATATACAATCTCTATTTAAAATATTTTTATAAAAGAATAAATAATTTTCTTATTCTTTCATTTAATTTGATTTGTGGTGATTTAATTTATTTGTGAAATTAAACCAAGATATGTGCTTTGCAATAACACAAATGTAAGCGTTTATTGTAGAGTGAGATTTGATGACTTGATACTTTTAAGAGTATATTTGATTTATCTTCAAAAAATCATTAAACAAATATTATGAGGTGTTTAGACTTGATCCAATAGAGTTTTGTTCTTTGTGGACTTCACGCGTAGACGAAGAAAACATGAAAGCTTTTAAAAAAATATACTTGTTTGAAGAGCTTTTTTGATTAAAATTTTGTATCTCCTGAAATATATTTTTTTCTATGATGAGGCCCTATATATATATATCTATAGTGAGGCACCCAAGTCTTTTGCAAATGTCACATGGTATTATTTTATTTTTTAATTTTTTTATGTTATCCTATATTTATGATAAAATATCTTAAATATCTCATCTCATGTGTCAACATTTCATTGATTAATAAATATATAAAGGTCTATTTATTTTTCATATAATTTATTTCAATGAAATAAAAATGATACATGACAAATTTTTATTGGTAGAAAATTATTGTTTTTGCATTCTCGTATAATAATTCTTTTTGCTTAGAAAATAATTAGTGATATTTTATTAGTTATTATTATGTGTCTACTTTAAAAAAACAAATGGATAAAAGAAGGAAAGAGAAAGCCCAAGTGAAGATATTCTTATCACTTTTGATGGGTCCTATATATCATTTTCTTTATCCTCCATGTGTTGTTCTTCTTTTTTCAAAGTGGATCTAGAAGAATAACTAATAAGGTGTTACTAATTATTATCCGTGTACATTAATTTTTTTCCCTAACTAGTTTTTTGCACTTGACATTACGACAACCACTTTCTTTTTTTTTTTTCTCTAAATTTTTGGATAAAAAGAGGGGGGAAAGGTCTAAAAAGAAAATGAAATATGAAAGAGTCACCACTTAATATCATATCTCAGATCTTTAACTGGTCTATAAAGACTCATCTACGTTTAGACACTGTCATTGGATAATCATTTTGAGATCAACACATTAATGATGTTTATCATTACTAGCACAATGAAGTTTTATTTTTTAGGTACGAGAACAACACATTGTACCCCTAAATGGTACCTAAAAGCAATTCAATTACTTCAAATATCATTGATGGATATTAAGCGGAGAAAACTAATTTTAGAAAAAAGAATTTTAATTAAAAAAAAAACACTAAGTGTAAACAGTACTACCCCCAATCGATACCCAAAAGTAACAACCAATGATATTTTATTTACCTCAAATATCGTTGGTGGATAAAAGATTCAAAGAGACCCATGCATTTCAAAAAAGAGAGTTTTGATTTTTAAAAGCCAAATTACAATATGACGACGCTACTCCTAATCAATAACAAAAATAACAACTTGTTACAAGTTTATTTACCTTGAACATTGTAGGTGAATAGAAAAAAAAATGAAAATTTTCCCTAGAGATTAAGCAAGCATGATTTAGAAAAATAAAGTATTAGTAAAAACATTGGAATGCCAACCTTGTGAAGGCTTTTAAAATAGGTTGAACCCTTAATAAACTTTATGAACAAGCTTTAAAGATGTTCAAATTCATAATAAGAAAAAAAAAGATGTTACCAAGTTGATGACGATGAGGAAATGGCCAAGAATAATGACATAAACCAGACATAGACTTTTAAGGGTCTTGACCAAGATGTATCAAACAAGTAAAAGTAGAGAATATTGAATACAGACTTAAGGAATAAATATGTTTTTTTGAAAACGTGCTTTGATAATATAGTTCATATAAGCAACACCAAATTGGATAATAGCAGGGCTTAACGAGATAGTTAACAAAACAAAAGGTCATAATAAGTTTAACAAAGGGTCTTCATAACATCATAAACAAAATAAGAAGAGCAGAGTAATAACATGGCTGCTAAAAATGGCAAAAAAGAAGAAGCAAAACATCATAAAAAAGTCAACCATATACCCACATAAGGTCATAAATAAATTAGTGTAAAATTGGTCCATTCATGGCTGTTAGAACTAGCCAAAACAAAGTCAGAACAAAAGCTAGCCAGACATCCATACAAGGTCATCAACAACACAATGTAATTTAGACAACAACAACCACTAGAAATAATCATACCATATAACTAGACATGACAATTGTTATCATCACTATGCATTATTCAATATCAACACAGAAAAGAACTAAAAAAGAACTTCCAACTTAGATGATGACCTTCAAACATTTTTAGTTTTGGATAGTAAGTATTGTTACCAACATCTCTCTTATTTTTTCTAGTATTTTTTAATAAAGCAATAAAGAACAAAAGTAGCAAACAAACAATAAATCATAAAGCCATTTCAATTTTGGACAATATTTCTTAAACTACCTATATATTCCTATAGTGTCTATACCGTAAAATCATAAACTAATGTTTCATACAACAATAAACTCTAGAACACACCAAAAACATCAAATCACAAATTCAGGTTTAGTTTTAAATCATTTAGACTCTATTGTCAATCTTCAAAAGCAATGTTCACCACAAGTTATGATTTCTTAAACAATCATTACCCAAATCACCATACATTAAAATTCAGCAAGGCCTAAAACCATCAGAAGTAATTACAGAAGAGTTAAACATCACCAAATGTCAAGTTATAATTCTTACCAGAAATCCAACATTAGAAAGCCAAATAAAATGCAAAGATCAAAGACCTAGCAAAAACCACAAAGGATAAGTAACATAAACATGGAATTTGGATAAGACAATATACCTATATCGGACACAAGGTTGGGGTATGACCTTTCACTTATAAGGTTTTGTTTTTCCTCGGCCTTTTCTTTCATCTCCTATTTTTCCTATTCTTTTAGGGGCTTTGGTGAGTGTCTCTATCTCCAAGTATCTCTCCTACTGGTTTTAGTATATCGATGATGTCTCTCCCTCTTAGTTGGGTTTCACACTCTATTAGTGACGTCTCTCCCTCTTAGTAGGGTTTCACTCTCTATCAGTGGTGTTTATCTCTCAACTAAGATGGTGACCACTAAATGATGAGGTAAAATGCTCACTGTTAGATGAAAACTCATGCATAAATTGTGGTAACAAAAACGCAAAGGAAACACAAAAGAAAGAGAGATACAGACCTTTACACCTATAGGAAAAGACATGATTGTAATAATAAAAAGAAAGAAGAAGGAAAGTACTGGGACAAAGGTACTTTATTGAGTTTTGTCTGGATTGTAAAGGGACAAATGATGCCTATATTTGATGAAACAACATCGTGAACGATAATGGGTTTTAAAGAGGGATGACAATGTGGCTAGTGAGAGATAAGTCATCTCATTAACAATAATAGCAGGGAGAGAGAGAGATAAAGAGAGAAAAGGTTAGGTTTTGTTCTGAAAAAATGGTTGGGGATAAAGATAAAAAGGTAGAAATACCTTGGTGGAAATGACATCGCTTATTGTGTCTACAATGGTACCTGATGTTCATCGTATTTTTCACTTTAGGGTTTGTTTGTTTCACATAAAATGTTTTCTAGATTTTCCTGAGTTTGTTTTTGGAAAAAAAAAATTTAAAAATGTTTTCCTGTGTTTGTTTCTCATAAAATATTTTATAGGAAAACTAATCAATGTAAAATATTTTATACTCAACCTTTAAACTTAGTTCATTTGTTGAAAAATATTTTTAATTTATGTGGTTTCGCAAAATATTTTACGAATAGTAATCCACTTACAATATCGTTCAACTATTTCAAACACCACCACGATCACCTCACCACCACCTCCTTTTTCACCACCACCATGACCACCTCCACAACCATCCCATCCTCTTCCACTACCACGACCACCACTTCCACCTCCATGAGCACCTCTTTTCTTAGAACCACCATGACCACCTCACCATTACCTCCTCCACCACTTTTACCACCACCACCACATCTTGGTCCTTAACATGCAATTTCTTTAAATTAGGATTTGATTGGTTATTAAATAAAAATTATTTCTTCAATCAAGTCCCTGGCTAAATTAATAGCATCTCCCAACTTATTAATTTGGTCTTTAATCCTTTAATCCTTCCAATTTTAACAACTTTTGATATATTTCTTCAATTTCTTTTCAATTAAGCCTCTGATTGTTGCTCAAGTTAAATTAGAAAATCTTGATTTCCTTTCACTTTTTTTTTAAAAAATTCTATAACGCGTCCAAATTATTCCCATATTGAATTTTATTCCTTAAAAAAAAACATCTCGTTGGGGGAAAAATCTTAAGCTCTTTTGATAATTTTTTTAGAATGCATATATTTTTCTACAAATAATTTTTTGAACACATACACATAAAGAAGGGCTTGAAAATGGGTTATGACAAATTGTACTTACAATAGACAAATGGGCTTACGAGGATTTTGCATCAAATATTTGTCATAAGCCATTTTTTTTACCATTCTGGAATATCCCAAAAGGGCAAAAAAAATATCATTCAAAAAAGAAAAAAATGACAAAAAAATATATAAAAGAAAAATAAAAACTAAAAGGTAAAAAAATATAAGGAAAAAAATTGACATTTCTTGTGATTGAGATGAAATGGAGAGAAAAAGGGTTGAAATTGGAGAAATAATTGAAAAGCTAATGATTGAATTGGAAATGACATCAAAATGCAAGAACCATCTTAATGCAATTAGTAATGAAATTGAGATAAAGTGGTTGAAATTGGTTAAATAGTTGAAAATTAGAAAGTTAATGATTGAATTTGAAGAAGTGAAGAAATTAAGGGATCATTTTAATACAATTAGGGATGAAATTGAGAATAAATAGGTTGATATTGGTCAAACATAAAACAGTTAACGAACAAAGGATCAGATTTAAAAAGGAAAAGAAATCGAGGGACCAGTTTGAAGAAACTAAAGAAAAAAAATCTTATTATGCCAAAAAAAACACTGTTTCATTTAAGTGAAATGATGCCTCTCATCCCTTTGCATGGTAACCCGTATGTCTTGATTTTTTAATGGTTCTGGCTAGACTTTGGCCACTTTTTTTCTCTCTCCCATGCCTCCCTAACATGCCAAACACACCACTCCCTTCCATTGTATGTGTATTACATGCTCAGAAAAAAAAAAAAAAAAACAATAATATTACTCTTTGAAGCCATGGAAAAACTGGTGCAAGGAGGTCAATACAAGTGTCATAACCTATTTTTAGGTTCCCCCAAATTTATTTATTTCCTTTCAAAATATACAAAAAAAAATAACAAAGAGACTAGAAACTTGGCAAAAATAGGCTGACAAGAGTTTCAAATGTATAGAGGAATCAAACTGAAATTTTGAACACATTTGGGAGCTCAATTGTACCTCATTGTACCCAAGATTGAAAGATAAAGCAAATCCAAGGTTAAATCAAATTATTATCAGATGAATTTGCATAAAAATTAAGTCTGGAACTTAATTAGGATTTTAATAGGCCAATTTGATTTAATTATAAGCATAATGAAGAGTTTAATTAAATTTTAGAATTAATTTGGGTCAAATTAAAAGAATTAATTAATTGCAAGTACTTCATGAGGGTTTAAATGGTCAAATTAATTTTATTAGGGACTTAATTGGTAAGAAATAAATTTTGGAAGCTTAATTTGGGCTTAATTAAGAAGATTGGAATTTCAAATGACCAATTTTAATTATTTTTTTCAAACTCCATTAAGCAAAATCAGAGTCAAAATTGCAAGAAAATCAAAGTTTGAGAATCAGTTAAGGTCTAAATTGAAGAAATTCAAAGAGCAAGGATCTTTTTGCAAAAGTAGAGTGAATTTGGGGACCCAATTGAGCAAAATTAGGGATAAAATTAAAAAAATTAGAAGTTTACAGGTCGATCGAGGATGAAATAGAAAATATCCAAGACCAATGACCAAATTGAAAAATGAGCTAAACTTATAAGGTCATTTTAAGATTTGACAGTGGTGAAATTAAATTCATTCCCAGAATCCAAATTCAATTGAGGACTTAATTGAATAAATTAAAAGATTGAAGGCTAAAATTGAAATAGGAGATTTTAAACCTAAATTAACCTTAAATGCCAAAATAACGTCGTTTTATTTATATGAAACGGTGTGTTTTAACCAAAACGATGAGTTTTAGATAAAAACAACATTGTTTTGGTCAACAAAGGTAAAAAAACCAAAAAAAAAAATATAGTGCTAAACGACAGGTCGTCTAACATTGTTCATCATCTTCAACATTTCGTACCTGAAAGGCTGTCCAAGATGACTACTTTTCAAAGGCATTTAGTGCCTTACCTCACCACCAAACAGAACAAACAAGATATCACTCTCAAGGCCCGACACTATACTACACCTCAGCATGATTCTTGTCGATTGGTTGCTTCTATAGCCGCCGCAGCGCAACCCCAAAGAGGTTGACCCTATTAGCCTTTGTAGCCCAATTTCGTTGCATGTGATGATGACTTTTGGCCAACGGTTGGGATCTTTACCGTTTAAATCAAAGGCCAAGATTTATTCCTAATAAATATCAAATATCCCTTTTTCATCCCTTATAAATAAGAGTAAATTTCATACGAAAGAGAAGGAGAAATTAGGTGGAAAAGGAGCAAAAAAAACCAGTCTTTACACATTATTGTTTTCAGCTGCCTAACTAACAAAACCTTGCATAGCTATCAACCAACCACCCAAAACCCCTAAAGCGAATAGAATAAAGCTTTTAGACAAATAAATAACCTGAAAAACACCATAAACCATCATTATCTTCACCATTACCTCCCATGATTGCTATCTCTTTTTTTTTTGTTCCACCGTTGCACCTCCTCTAACAACACCGATGTAAGCCGCCACCACTAACGAGTATGACCACCACACCAAAACAAGAACCCTTTATTCTTCTTATTTCAATAATAACTAGCATGTCATGAAAGGAAAACATGCAAAACTTGAATATTAATTCACGTTCCACTTGTTACAAAATCCATATGGTCACTGGGTTGGGCCAATGACCATGTAAGCTGGGCTAGGTCCATCCCACTTCATATATAAAAACAAAAGCTTGTAGGGTCATCGGTTGGCCTAAAATTTAGGTTAGGTTTGAGCCTAACCCTACACGTGGGCTAAAGCCTCAGGCCCAACCATGTAGCTAGGCCAAGCCCAAACCCATCTATAAGGGTGTGTTTGGCCCACCATGTTTTTATTTAAGCAATAAGCCCCTATTTGGCTCTTAAGAGCGTGTTTGGCAAACACGTCCTTAAAGCATTTTTAATGCCTTTGATTTTAGGCAAAAGGTGTGCTTGGCAAACACACCCTAAACCTTTTTTCCTTTAAGCTTTAAATTGTCTATATTTGCATATTTAGCCAAACAACCCCTTAAAAATTCTAAAAAATTCAAAGACCATCTTAAAATTTTTATGAGTCTCTCGCATGATTTTCCAACACTCTTACCTAATATTGAGTTGTAGATTTACACTGTAAAATATGGACTCGGTATAAAAAATACCTGATTTTTTCTCTAAAAAATAAAAAATTCAAAACAAAATTCCCTCATTCTAAAAACTCAAAAAAATATTTTTTTCTTCAAGAATTTCATTTAACATTGGGTTGTAGATGTACACTATAAGATATGGACCTAGCATTGAAAATACCTAATTTTTCTCTGAAATTTCAAAAAAGTCCAAAACAATTCCTCATTCCAAAAAATATAAAAATATGTTTTGTTCTCATGCATACGACTAAATCTTAAAGTTTTTTCATGCATATTTCCTAAAAAGAACAAAATCGCATTTTTATCATGTTTTAAAAATACAAAATGGATATTGTAACAAATTTATGATTATTCATTATGTTTTGGCTAAAAAACCAAAAATCTCACAACTAGTTTGTTATTCAGAGTGTTAGGATTTAGTTGTAGACTTTAATATTTGGGAGTATAAAATAACATTGTAAAGTATACCCTCAAGTATTAAAGATACAAAATAGAAAATAAATGCAATGCTAAATCTAGACATTAAAACAGTTAGAATTTAACCAAATATATTGTGTTTAATTTAATCTTAGCATTTTTTATATATATATTGCTTTAGTATGCATTTTTATATACTACTCATGCATTAGTATATTGGGTATGGATTAATGCCTTCATGTATTTTAATTTTTGAATAAACTCAATTCTAGGTTAAGTGGGGAGTAACAGTTTGCCTCATTACTTTCAGTCAGGGTTTAGATTCCTGAAGTCCAACAATAAACTCAACATTTACTCGATAATGGCGGTCACATTGTGTCACAATCATTCATTCTAAACCCCTACACTACCTTCATGAAAGGTGGTCACTGGACAGATCATAGATCCATTTGAGACTAAGTAGTGAACTTACCCCTCATGTAATAACCTAGAACCTACCTTTACGATATGGACCCCTTAATAATTTATTTTGCATTAGGGTAAACCTAATTAAAATCATGAACTTTGTAGGGGGGTTTTTAGCTAAGACCATGACTTCCATGGCTTTTTCCGAGTCAAGGGAAAGATCCTAGATGATGCAATTAGTTGAAGGGAATTGCCTAAGGACCGAGGTCGGGGAACTACCACATATGACCAAAGTACATTACTCCATAGAGAATACAAATAAGCTTGTGTCAGTCTTGGGATATATGAATGAGACTTGTTTGAGAGAAAGTATGAGAGAATTGCCCACCTAATAAGGATCCTAGTTCAGATTTCTGCAGTTAAGGCTTTAATGCATTTCTGGAATCCAAGTTATATATGTTTCACCTTTGGGGATATTGACATGAACCCCACCATTGAAGAGTATGCCTAGATTTTGAACTTCCTAAATGACCCTCACAAAGTATATTTTAAATAAAGAATCGAGAACATGGCTACTGAGGTCGTAAAATTATTGCATATAGATCAAGTTGATAAGTACAAGACATCTAAATGAGGATTTAAGTGGAAGTTGGAGGGTATATGAAGATAAGGGAAAGCTAGGAGAAGAGAAATAACAAGTAGTTGTTTTCACCATCTTTAGGTTAGTTATTTTTCTTCGAAAACTATTGGGATCATCATTATTGAAGTTGCCAATGCCTTCGTTGAATATAAACAAAAAAAAATAACCCCACCTTAGTTTTCTTATCTGAAACTCTCTTATTCCTAAACCATTGTAGATTGCATGGAAAAGGAGCTATGTAGTGTTGTGCTCCTCTACTATTTATATGGATAATCATTCATTTGGAGACCGAGAGAAGTTTTCTATAAATTTTGGTGGTTCAACATGAGACCCCTCAAGGTGATTTAGAGCGATAAGTGGAACAACTTAAATGAGAAGGTATGGGTAAAAAAAATACCAAGCACTCCACCAGAGTAATTTCAGGTGGAAAGCCCCTTGGATAGGCAGTTCGTCTTATTTTATGAGTTGTGTTGATAAACCATAGGTCCTATTGATTGGTTTGGCTAGTTATATTAGTTACTGACCCTCGTTGGTAGCTAGGCAGTTTGAAGGCATTCAGTATATGCCGGGGAGCTGAGGATTAGCCGAGTATACCGATTTGTTCAAAGAGGTTGATTCTTTAGTTGAACTAGACACCATCAAATGTGATTAAGGGCAGCTTGT
The DNA here is from genome assembly GCA_007827005.2 of Populus simonii. Lineage (NCBI taxonomy): Eukaryota > Viridiplantae > Streptophyta > Magnoliopsida > Malpighiales > Salicaceae > Populus > Populus simonii. Next base: position 4,020,816 of record CM017478.2, read on the forward strand.
TTTAGTACCAACTTTTAAACGAAGAAAAAATATAGGCCTTTCTGAACCAATAGTTGAGAGAAAAGGATGAGCGGATAGCTGAATTAATACAAGATTCGGAGCAAGAAAAGAACCACTAAGGGACAAATACGTAGACTAAAGAAATTATGCATAGAATCTAGGAACAGTTGAAAGAAAGAATGGCCAAGTATGATGACCTGGTAAACAAACACGTGATGTGGAAAAAAGATTTTGTGACTCTGAAAAAGACCTCTAAAGGTAGTAGATGTGCTAACAAGATTCCAAAGCTTCTTTAAAAAAAAAAAAAAGGGATTACAACAAAATGACACTGAAAGGTAAAAAATAAAAGAACAAATTGGCTAATCTCATTATTGAAGAAGAAAGAACCTTAAGAGCTTAATACAAGGCCTAAGTTGATGATAAGAGAGAATCAAGAAGGGTAGTTGACTTAAATATAAGGGAATACAAGAATAGAGCAAATACCATGAAGACCGGGTCTCTACAATCCAGTCTAAACTGGAGTTTCAGGAAGAAGAGGTGAAGAAAATGAAAAAGCAATTCGAGGAGTAGCAGTACCACATCGACAACTTTGATGTACAACTAAATACAAAGATAGTTGAGTTCGATATCGAGGGGGAAGAACTTCAAAAGGCTAGGAACTAGATCCAGTAGTTAGAGAAGATAGTTCAAGTGCTGGATAGGAATAACAAATCACTAGTCATAAGCAATGGTAGATTGCTTCAAGATAATACTTTGTTACACTACAAGATTGGACAATCTAATAGACTGATTGATATAGTGGTTCGAAAGGCATTTTTGCGAGTAAAAGCCACCATGATCAACAACAATGTTCATAAGTATGATATTTTAGCTTTTATCAAGAATGTAGCCAATTGAAGGGTGACATTTGAGAATGAGTAGAGACATAAGAAATCTCCTTGTATGAACTACTTGCTTTTGATGAATGAAAATGGCTCAAACCCATTTTTTATGGTACTTTCTAATGTGTATGAGATTCAATCGATTTAAGGACTCGGGAAAAACCTTCTTAAATCTATTAGATTATGGATTATACTCGTGCTTAATAAGAAAATCATGGATTAGCTCTTTGAACGGGTAAACCAATACCCATTGTGTATGTACATACATTTGCTTTCATAAGCACATATAAATTCATTTTTAAATGGCATGAATACATTCCAAGTTGAAATATAGGTTCCTAAAGAGCTCATATTCATAAAATCTATAACACCCGACTCCGATATAGAAATATAAAAGATGAAGAGCGCACTCACCATGATGCTCATTTCCAAGATGAATTCGATTCTCTGAAGGTTAGAATGGCTCGCATCACTACCTTACATGAGCAAGTGCCTAGAAATGCCTCTGGTTAAGGTCTTTCCAATAGACCCATCACTTTTTGTTCAAACTCAAGCAACAACTCAGCTTCAAGAGAGGATGGGTGAACAGGGTCAAGATCCCTAATATAATGTAGCATTTGTGCAGTCGCTAATACCGACACCAACCCCTGCAATTGTAAATGCATTCACTAATGAATAAGGGCTATCGAGGGAGTAGATTTGTATGATCTAATGTGTCATAACCCAATTCTGGGTTATTCCCTAAAATTTATTTTTTTCAAAATAAAAATAAAAATAAATAAAATAAAGGCTGGCAACGTGGAGAAAGCAGGTTGGGAAATCAAACTGCAATTTTGGAGGAAATTCAAGGCCTAATTGTACCTTATTATGCCCAAAAATGGAGAAAAAATGCAAATTCAAGGTCAAATTACATGTTTATTGGATGAATTTGCATAAAAATTAAGTCCAATGACATAATTAAATTTTTAATAGGCCAATTTGATTTAATCATGGGCCAAATTAAATTTTAATTATGTTTAAGAATTAATTTGGGTCCAATTGAAGGATTTAATTAAGTGCAAGGACTTAATTATATTTTAAATGGGTCAAATTAATTTTATTTGGGGCTTAATTGGTGAAAAATTAAGTTTGGGAGCCTAATTTAGGCTTAATTGAGGAGATTTGAATTTTAAGAGTCCAAATTTAATTTTTACCAAGTTAATTGATTGAAATTAGGGGTCAAATTGCAAGAAAATTGAAGTTTTGGGGTCAATTAGGGGTTAAATTGACAAAATTCACAGCTAAGGACCAATATGCAAAATGTGCCAAACTATAAGGGCTTAATTGACAAAAATCGAGGGTGAAATTGAAGAAATTGAAAGTTTCATGGTCAATTAGGGGTTAAATTGCATAAATCCAAGACCAAGGACCAAATTGCAAAAGGCGTGTAACTCCGGGGCTGAAGTTGAAGTTCCGCAAGGACCTAATTGCATTAAATCAAAATTTTAGGGTCAATTAAGGGGTTCAATTGAAAGCTGGAGGACTACATTGAAAATCCCTAATTCAACCTCAAACGGCGCCATTTTGAGTATATATATATAAAAAAGAGGACCAGACGACGCGTCGTCTGGTCACTGTTCATTGTCTTCTTCTTCAACCCGGATAAAGCTGCTCATGTCACCTACTTTGCAGCTGCATTTAATGTACTTAACGTCCACCAAATTTGACAGATATTGCACGAAAATGATCATCTGCAATTTCTCTAGAACCCCATATGGCCCGTTCAGGTTGAATGACAACTCATCGGCGCCAGCCTAAACAGGCCAACTTAGTCAACTTTTTCCTACTGATTCGACGGTGCACCATGCCTACTTTGAGCCAACGGTTGAGATCCTTCACAATAGAATCAAGGGCTGCAATTTTTCTCCAGTGTAGACAAGATTGCCATCTTCCACCACCTATAAATAGAGGTGGATTTCATGGCCTGAAAGAGGAGAAAATCAGGTCCAAAGTCAGCCAAAAAACCAGTTTTTTCCAGTTTTTGAACAGTCCTCTCTCTTCTTTCTCTCTCCATCGTGGCCTTCAGCCATCACCGCCCTCATCACCGGTCTTCCCACCATCAGCTCCACCATAGGAAGCCAACACAACCACCAACCGACCACCAAGAGTCACCGTCGGTTTCTCTCTCCTCTCTGTAGCCCCTCCTGTTTTCTTCTTCTTTTTTCTTCCTCTGCCACCGACCACCGTCACCTCAGCCAAAGTCTCCTGAGCCACCCGCCAGACATCCTCAGCACGTCCGAAACCCCCAAGTCAGGCAACTTTCTCCTCCTTGCATTGCCTCCTTCTTCTTTGTTGAGGCTGCTGCATGCAGAATTCATTTCTGCATGCAGTGGCAGAATAATTAACTTCGGTTTGGGCCGGGCCAATTTTGGCCCAGCCTAAATGGTTGGGCTAGATCCGACCCGGGCCCTATTTTAAAAAAAATCCAAAAAAATTTCAAAAATCATTTTAAAAAAATTGTGATTTTTCACGCATATTTTTTTACCAATTTTGCATAATATCGGGTTGTATATTTACACTGTAAAATACAAATTCGGTATTAAAATACCCGGTTTTCTCTGAGATATTTCAAAAATAAAAAAACATTTCAAAACATTATCAAAAAGAAAAAAAATATTTTGTTGCATATGACCAAATCCTAAAAATTTTCCAAGCATATCTTCATAAAATAAAAATTGCATCTTTTTCACGTTTTAAAATGCAAAATGGATATCATAACCAATTTATGATTATCCATTAAGATTTGGCCAAAATATCAAAAACCTTTTTCCAACTTTTTTTTCTAGGGTCCAAATGTAGATTTTAATATCTGTGGGGTGTAAAATTACACGATAAAGTATACCCTCAGATATTAAAGATAAAAGGTGTAAAAATACAATGCTAAACTTCAGACTTTAGAATGGTTATGATTTAACCTGATAAAGTAGAGACTCCCTCATGAAGAGAGATCTGTCTTGAACCTTAGAAAGACCAATGAATAGAAACCCGACGTAGAAAAAAACAATCAAACAACAATGCAGCTTACCTTAGGTAGGGTGCACTTGGGGTAATGCGTCTTCCCCTTGCACAACCAGTCCCTTACTCAGACTCTCGCAGACCATAGGTTCCTAGTGACCATAATACTAGGTGGCGACTCCTAAACATTAATCATAATTTTATGATTAAATACAAAAACCCTTCCCAACACACGACACCTCACACAGGAGGCACGACAAGAGCCTCCACCGTCGCCAGACGATGTCGAGGCACGCGACCACGCAACACAATGCAAGCCTTAAAAATGTGTCTAATCCTACACATGGTTGTACCAAAGAAGTTCTGTATTCCCAAGTTCATCAAATACACTATAACTGAATGCCCTATTACCCATCTCAAATCCTATTACAGCAAAATAACAGAAGTACTACATAATGAAAAACTACTAATGCATTTCTTTTCAGGATAGTTTGAATGGGCAGCACTGAGCTGGTATATGAAACTAAATAACACAAAAATTCGAAGATGAAATTCTACCACAACTGTCTGTTCACACCATCGATGATGTCCTTGCAAAGGCTTTTGTTAAGAAGCTAGCTGGAGGAGAAGCATACCAAAATTGGAAGATAAGGTCTACTCCTATTATGTTCAAAAAGTAATTGCTTTTGTTTGATCATGTTTGCAAGAGTGTATTGACTTACCTTTATTTTTTGTTATCTTGTTTTGATATATTACTCTTACTTGTTTTAGTCTTGATGGTAATTTGGCTCATAATACCACAAGACTTTCTATGTCAAATGAGCCTTTTTTATTTTAATGATATCATGCATTTTCTTTTGTTTATGGTGTGTCTTTATATTTTTTTTATTTCATGCAAATAACACACTTACATGAGCACACCTTACACTTTCAGAAATCCTAAAAGTTCCATCAATTCACAAACCCATCACACTAAGAATAATTGGCCAAAGTTTGATAATACTATTGAAATTGGTAATGAAGATTGGAAAGAAGAGGACATGAAAGAGTTTACTAGGTTGGTGGAAAAGTTTGAGAACACTTAGAAACCTGCTAGTGAAAAGCTAGAAATTATAAATTTAGGAACTTAACATAAAAAAGAAAGAATTGAAAATTAGCACCCTTATTACAACCGAGGAAAGAGATAAGCTAATCTCTTTGCTATATTAGTATGTAAATGTTTTTACCTAGACTTATACGAATATGCCAATTTTAGACACTAATATAGTGGTATATAGGATTTCTTTAGTAGAAGGTAATAAGCCAGTTAAATAGAAGACCAGACTAATATACCCAAATATGTTGCTTACAGTAAAGGCAAAGATACAAAAATAATGGGATACAAGATTTCTGGATATGGTCTCCTACTCTTAATGGGTGATGGGTGGCTAATGTGGTTATAGTTTCCCAAAAAATATGGCAAGATCAGAGTGTGTGTGGATTATAGAGACTTGAACAAAACAAGCTCGAAGGATGACTTTCCTCCACCTCATATAGACATCTTGATTGATAATGTTGTGAAGAGTGCCACATATTCGTTCATGGATGAGTTCTCATGTTATAATTAGATTAGAATGGTAAAATAAGACAGAGAAAACTACCTTTGTCATGTCATGAGGAACTTTATGCTATAAAGTGATGTCATTCGAATTAAAGAATGTCGATGCCATATATCAAATAGCAATGGTCACTTTGTTCTATGGCATGATACACCGAGAAGTGGATGACTACATAGATGATATACTTGTCAAATCAAAGAAAGAAAAAGATCACGTGTAAGTATTTAGGAAATTATATGAGAGGCTGCAAAAATACCAATTAAGATTGAATCCTGTAAAATGCTTGTTTGGGGTAAGAGTTGGAAAGCTATTGGGTTTTGTAGTAAGCAGTCGAGGAATATAAGTTGATCTAGATAAAGCAAAGGCTATCCAGGATATGTCATGCATATTTCCTAAAATGAAAAAATTGTATTTTTATCATGTTTTAAAAATACAAAATAGATACTGTAACAAGTTTATAATTATCCATTAGGGTTTGGCCAAAATTCCAAAAATCTCACAACAATTAGGTTTTTATTCAGAATATTTAGAGGTATAAAATTACATTGTAAAGTATACCCTCATGTATTAAAGATACAAAATAGGAAATAAATGCAATGTTAAATATGGACCTTAGAATGATTAGGATTTAACCAATAATATAGAGACTTCCTCACGAAGGGAGATCTACTTTGAACCTTATATGAGACCAACGAATAGAAACATGACCTAGAAAAACAATCAATCAACAATGTAGCTTAATTTAGGTAGGGTGTATTGCGGATGATGCATCTTTTCCTTACATAACTAGTTTCCTTACCCAGACTCTCACAGGCCATTAGATTTTCTAGTAATCATAATACTAGGTGACGACTCTTGAACCATATAATCATAATTTTATTATTAAACTCAAAACTCTTTCATTTCTAGGAGGCAGCTCCTCCTTTCGACATCGCACACATCACAACAACAAACATGCTTGGCCAAAGTGTAAAACCATGGTAGAGGACAGATATTAACCTAAAAGATTTAATGGTCATGATCAAGCCACCAAGAAGGGTTCCAAGAGCTTCATCATTTCCTATAAATAAAGGAGAGATGTAAGAAACAAAAAGAATAAAGTTGAGGGAGAAAATACTGAGAGATAGTGAGAGAAGAAGAAAGAGATTTATGAGTTAAAAATGAGAGTCGTTTAAGCCAAGAGGGTATTAGAGGAGAATGAAGAAGAAAAGAGAAAGAAAACGAAGAAAGAAAAGCTCAAACCCGAAAAGAGAGAATATAAAGAGAGCTTTTGATCTAGAAAGTTGGTTTGAACAAGAAAGTTGGAGATGAGAAAGAAGAAAACAAGAGAAAGAAAAGGAAGATGAAAAAATAAGAGAATAATTAGAAGAAAACCAAAACGAGAGAAAAACCCAAAGCTAAAGAGAGAGAACCACCTAAAAAACCTTCCATCATCGGCACACCACCGTCTCGGTCACCAGTAGCCTTCACATTAACTCTTCCCTTGCTTTTTTATGTATGCATATGCGTGTAAATATTCATTCCTAGTAGTAGGTTACTATTCACTAATGTACTTTGTTATTTCATTTTTATTTTATTATTGCTTTATTTGCTTCATGGTAATGTTATTGTTATTTCATAAAACTATGTTTTTTTTTCTTTTTACATATGTATATGTGTGTAAATATTTATTTTCAAAAAATAACAAAAACAACATTAACTAGTTTTCATCAAGTTATCATCATATCTTTGATTGGGTTTAAATAGTTAGGTCAAAGTATCTTTTAGTTTTTATGGATTGACGTAGACTTAGTGTATTTTTTTAAGAACAAAAATCTTAAAATGAGTTCAATAATAACTTAATTTGTTGTGATTTTTTAAGCAAAAAATGAGCTCAATAATATGTCAACACCAGTCTCCTTAGTGTATTTACTCATGTGGGTTGAGACTAGTAATCTATGTATTGTTTTTCTTCTTTGTAAATAATAATAATAATGAAAATGATATAAAAAGGTCAAGAAATATGTATAAATAAATAAATAAAGTAAAAAAATCATTGAGTAGCGAGACTCTTGATTCACGATCTGATGCAACTAGATGGACATCCTCTAACAATAAATGGCTTGTGAATACGCTCAAAAAATAATTGGATAATTAATAGCATGTGCAAATTAAATTTAGGAAAAAAACACATACCAAATTAACATTTCCTTGAAAATGATGTAGTAATGGTGATTTTTATCTTTTCTTAAACATAACCATTCATTTACTCATATCTGTGCAACCATTTCATATTTTAAGATTCTTAATATCTTTAAAAACTAGGTAACTACTCCATTTTCCTATATTCCCTGTAATTTTGGAAGACTCATTTCATGTCAAGTGCAATAATATGACAACTCCACTAGGAAAATCAGGTTTAAGCCTATATTTATGTTTTTTTTTAATGTTTTTAATATTTATTATGTTTATTTTAGTGTGGATTGAATATACATGCATATTATTTTTCGAGTTGTCACACACTTCATAAAAACCAACAAAAGTTCTAGACCTGAGATCTTTTTTTTTTTTGGACTACATAATGAGATTTAAGTGGTGAATGTGATGTATTTCTACTAAAGCTCACTTAGACTTCCACTCAGATTAAAACTTACCCTATGCATAAAGCTATCGTAGAGTTACTCCTTTACCCATGTTGTATAAGGTTAAAATGTCAAGTTACCCCAATAATAATTCAAACTATCTAGAAATCTAAAAAAGCTTTAGGGATAGACTAGCTGAGTCAAACCTTACATAAGCAAGATTTTATCCATTAAGGTTGACTCTTAATAAGATATAGATCATATCATAAAATATCATATTCCATAATACTTATGGTGATACTAATATTTCCCCATTGATCATTACAAGGAGTGAGAGATGTTGAAACATATTGAGATAACCATTAAGGATATGAAAACTAGATCAGAGAAAGGCCACTATGATAGGGGGTTGCCTACCATCATGATTTGAGTATAAATTACCAAAACAAGTGAAGCTTGAATATAAAATGTATAATGTTAGTTAATTATTGAATTGTTGGGAGTTGTTACCCCTACAAGATCATATTGACTTCAATATGGATACATCTCTCATGTGCTTAAAATCTGGGTACAACCCTCATATTTCTGAGTTATGGTAGGGTTTTAAGATCTAGAATACAGATGTTTCACCTTTTATACTATTGACTTGACCCCCACTCTCAAGGAGTATGATTGTTTACTTTTTACTTATATACACCAAGAGAACAAGCTTTATCAAATAATGCCTAGTTGACCAACATAAATCGTTACATGGTGAAGGAACAATGACCAAATAAGGTTTCAAGCATGGTTGGTTCTTGAACACATTGGAACCCATATTCAAAATGAAATTGAAAATGAAAATGAATAACCCATATTCATTTATTTTAGTATGAAGATTGCATGATAAAGAAAATGAAACTCATTTAAAGATTTTGGCTTTAGGCATATATGGATTAATGCTTTTCCTATTAGTAAAATGAATGATTGACTTTGAGGTCATCAATGTATTCAAAAGTGTGTTTGCTCTTAAAATAATTCTAGCAATGACAATATTGACTCAAAAATGAGAAAGGTTTATTTATGATGTTGCTTGCAATTGTTGTTTGTCTAGATAGTGAGCCCAATGGTAAAACAATGGTAAAACAAGATATTGGCTTTATTTGGAACACCGTGAAATTTATACCCAAAATTAGAGAAATTTTTTGAGCATCCACTAAAAGAGTTAGGAGAGACTACTTAGGAGTTGATGTTTTTAAGCATGAGAAAATTTCAATCTCATTAGAGAATGTGATATGCCTATTTCCAATCCTATCTTGCATAATAGGTGATTAAGGTGATTATTCATGATCTTATTGATGGGAGCTTGATTTGTATCAATTATTGCCCTAACATGGTTTTACTATAGTTTGAATTTAAACAATTCATTCTAATAACCACTGGTGTGGCTTAGCTTATAAATGCTTTAGTGTGGTCACAACTTTTAGAAGAGTTGATGAAAAAGTTACTCTTGGGTATCCAATATGAAAAAAAAAAGTTTGGTGAATAGGGTACTGAGTCCCACCTTTTAAAGGTCATATAGATTGATGGCTCAAACCTTGAAAGATATTCATAAAGAGATTCGAGAATAATAAAAGTCTTACGATTCAGGCCTAAACTAAGAGTTGAAGGAGCTGAGTGCTGAAAAGAGAAAATTTTAGCCTAATCTTGTAGTTTAATAGTATGCGCTTATCAATCTAAAAAGAAAATGACTTGTTTACTCAATTCCAGCAACAAAAACATACTTTTAATGAACTTCAAGCAAGACTCAAAAGTATGATAGAAGAAAAAAAGAAGCAAGACTATAAGGTGGCATAAAATGGTGTAGGCAATATTGATATTTGAAAACAAAGAGATATCACAATTATAACAAAGCAACCTAAAAGGAGAGATTATTAGGCTCACTAGCCTACTTGAGTAAGCAATGTAAGTTATACCATGAAAGAAATGGAGATCTAATTGGATACAAACTCAAACAAAAATGTCACTTCACCCTAATGTTTGGTCGATGCCATAAATGCCATCTATTTTTGCATTGCCAAACTAGAGGGCACCATATGCTTCTACTGAGTCCCAATTCACAATGTATTTTCCATTCATGACCTTGCCACAAGAACCACAAGCTTAGATTACTCAAACTATTGACCTCACCACTGAAGAAACTCAGAGGGTCAAGATGGTAAAAGAACTTGACTTTGAAAAGTTATCTGTAATAGAAAAATAGCTCTGAGCGATATAAAGCATAAACTTTTATGACCTAGTAAAGGCAATCAAAATGTGTCTCATGCCTAATGTTGTTTAAGGTTCCTGATTTTATTAAATATAATATATATTGTAGTAAAATAGCTAAAGAAGTCCATGACAAAAAGCTTTTGATTCATTTTTTTCATGAGGGCTTAAAAAGCACAGCACAAAGTTGGTACATGTATTAGGAAAATACCAAGATTTAGAAATAGAAGGATTTGGTATATGCTTTTATAAAGTAGTTACAAGTTCAATATAAATATGGCCTCATACCATTTCAATTTGCAAACACATGGAGAAAGGACATAAGGAATCCATTAGAAAGTATGCCTAGAGGCAGCGTGAAATGGTTGCTCAGTTCATCCTTCTTTAGTGAAGAAAGAAATGATCACGCTCTTCTCAAATACATTCAAAGCTCTATACTTTGAATATTAAATCGGAAGTTCAACACATTATTATTATTATTATTATTATTATTATTATTATTATTATATATATTGTTATTGTAATCGAGAGAACTAAGCAGGTCATAAGGGTAAGAAGAATCTCAAACACTTTTAAAGCTAACCAAAGAAAATGAAGGTTTGGTGGCAAAAGAAAGGACAAGAAAGTGCACCAAGTGAAAACCCACCATTTTCAACATAAAATTCGATGGAATAATCAATGAAGGTCCAATAAAAAAGTCAATGTCAATAGTACTAAATCTATAACCATTCACTTCAACATCATCCAATGCCACATCCATCGCTATCCATCGCTATTCTAAGCGCATCTTCACAATTCCTTACTTACCAACCAAACAAGTTCCACAAAATCAAGCATTTTTTAACCAATTAACATCAAATTATTAGGTTGGTCTAAGAAACTAGCCTTATAGAAATACCAAAAAAACTAAGAAAACATTGTCACCTTTTCCACTTTCATTGAAAGTAATATTCAAAAGGATCGTTAACATTGGATAAATTTCTCATACACCAAAAAGATCCTTGATACACTTAAATTATTCTATCTTTTTACTACCTCATTCTTAGTTTTTTATGCATGTTTTATGTCTTACAATACCTTACTTAACTTGTTTTGTGCTTAACAATACTATGGAGACACAAAGTGTAAAAAAGAGTTAAATCATGCATTTTTAGCACAAGCTCAAGCAAAGTACTAGAAAACTTTATGTGAATCTCTTGATCACATGGTCAAGTAACCCCTAACAAAGTAAATAACAACTGAGAAAGCTAAGAATCAGGTTTTATAGAACATTGACCCAAAGGTAACCCTATATCTAAGAACCAAATGTATTGGATAAAGACTTAGATCCAGAGATAACCTTATATATAAAAACCTTAAGTATGTGAATGACATCATGAAGTCAGTTGATCTTTGATAAGTCAGTGTATGATCTTTATCACTGCAAAGAAAGGTTGTTTTGCCACAAACAAACAAAAAAAAAACTCACATTTATTCTCCAATTCCTTGTAGAAATTCATAGCTAAAAAAAAACATAATATAGTCTCCTCTAATTAACTCTAAAGGACTTTTTTGGATTGTAAGGTAATGAACCTAAACTAGTAATCAACTAACATAAGTCTAATAATGAAACAAACCCCTAAACAATGTATAATGAGCCAAAACAAACCCAAATTAAAAATAATTATTCAACATTAAATAAATAAATAAATAAATAGAATAATAAAAAAAATCTCCATGCCAAAATTCCTCCATATAGCCCGAATCTTTAATTTCACACTTTTTTGGCAGATTTTCAATCCTGACTTCAAACATGTTGTTCTCTCTCGTTTGGATAAATTACTGGGCTACCATTTATGATTGGAAAGCTTGAGATGTCTAATTTCCTGAACAATGTGCATTGTAGAACAATTCCACCTGTAGCTTTAAATATGTCTCAAACAGTACACAAAGGTCTAGTTTAGCAGATTTGACAAGATTTGTCTAGTAACTTTGACCCTCTAAAATAATATATTCTCAAACTCCATTTCTCCTACACATTTATCAAAATATATTTAATGCTAATTGATAAGAAAGATAGAAGAGTTGGAATGTATGTTGACTTTAAAGATCTCAATAAATCAAGCCCTAAAGATTAGTTTACTCCATATTGATATACTCTCAGCACGCTATGAGAAACTTATTGCGACAAAGTCATGTCATCTAGGTTAAAAGATGTGGGGGGAAATATCAAAGAGCTATGGTTATTTTGTTTCATGATGCGATGCATAAAGAGATTAAAGTGTATCTAATTATATGATTGCTAAGTCTATAGAAGAAGAAAATCATATCTAACTATTAAAGAGGATCTTTAAAAGGTTAAGAAACTATAAGCTCAAGATAAATCTTGTAAAGTGCACATTCTAGGTAAATTCAAGAAAGCTATTAGGATATATTGTAAGTAACAAAGGAATTGAAATGGATCTTGCTAAGGCTAATACAACCCAAGCCATGCTTGAACCTATAATTGAAAGAGATGTGAGAAGCTTATTAGGGTGTTTGAACTACATAAATCGATTCATTTCCCAATTGATGATGACTTGTGAACTAATCAAACTTACATTATAAGAAGAATCTGGGAGTGTGGGATGAAGATTGTCAAAGGAATTTTGATAAAATAAGAAATTCTTGCAGAAACCACCTCTCGTGGTGTTATTTATGTCAGGTAAACCATTAATTAAATATCTAATAGTGCTACAATCTGCTATGGATTTTATTTTGGGTCAATATGATGATTCTAAGGAAAGAACAAACCATTCATTATTTAAGTAAAAAGTTGACCAGTTATCAATCTTAGTACACTTTGCTAGAAAAGATCTCTTGTGGCTTGGTATGGAATGCATAAAAGCTTATGCGAAATATTAAAAAGAACCTAAAAGAATTGTTCAATTCACTATAGCTCTCCTCACATAGCATTGTTTATTAGAATAATACTTTATCTTTTCTTTTTTTATCCTTCATTTTATCCATTTGGATTTTTTTATTTGATCCTTTAACATTGTGTTTAATAGGAATTGGTCTTTGTAATATGCTTCTCCTTGCTTTTAATCATACTATTATAGTCTCAACAAAATGTTTCATATTATGTTGGTTCATGATTTTGCAAAAATCTATTTGATTTTATTATTTTCTATGGGTTGTGCTATGGGTTGTGTTTTTGGTCAACATAATGATTCTAGAAGAAAAGAAGAAACCAATTTTTAATTAAATAAAAAATTCACATATTATGAATCTTAGTGTACTTTGCTAGAGAAGATCTATTATGGCTTGGTATGGAAGACATGAAGGCTTACGCGGTATCTTAAAAATAACTTAAAGGAATTGTTAAATTCATTATAGCTCCACTAACATAGTCGTATTCATTAAAACAATGTTGTTGTTGTTTTTTTGTCTTTCATTTTTTTTTCAATTTAGTCCTTTAATATTGTGTTTATTAAGAATCGATCTTTTTAATTTGCTTCTCTTTTCTGTATTTCATTATTATAGTCTCGAAAAATATCCCACCATTGGGTTGATTCTCAATTTCACAAAAATTTATTTGATTTTTCAAAATTGGCCTCTTTGTTTTTTTTTTCCAAGTCTTTCCTCAAGATTTTGTTAAAGTTCTATTTGGTTCCTTTAGTTTGATGATTAAACATTTTGGTCCAATATTTATTTTTGTTTTCAATCCTTGGAATAAGAGAGGTTAGAGAGCCACTAAAAAATGGTGAAGGAGAGAGAAGATTATCATTTTGACCCTATTCTAACAAAAAAAAAAAGGTTATTTTTAATATCAATAGATTCATTTTTATGATAGAAGTTTCAGTAAGGTGTTTTTTAGCCTTCATCATGCCTAAAAAAATAGATTGAGGCTCAAGATGAGTTCTAAACTCGGGTTGATTTTGCATTTTAGACTATTATTTTCCAAGCTTAGGATCACAAATGATTTTTTTTAGGCTTTTTTTTAGATATTTTCAGCTAAGAAATTACTTTTTGGAGTCAAACAAATTTATCGATGATTTTCCAACCACCGCTATGATGGTTGAAAATTAAGTTTCTAAATGACACATTATTTGCTATAGCAAACTATGCATCATCTATTTTGGTTTCACAAAAATGCTACGCTTAAAAATAAAAATCAAACCAACCATATGGCTTTGGTTTTCAGGCCTAAATGTGTCTGGACTTTTAGGTTTCTTGCTAGGCTTGTGAGCCTAGCATGCGAAGTTTAGGAGTGTCTAACCTCTTTTTTTATTTGTTTTCATTTTTTTCTTTAAAATTTGAATTCAAACCCTCCTTCTTTTATGCATTTTTTTAGTTTGTGTTAAATTTTTATTTAATTTTAGTTAAGGCCCTCCCTTATATTTTTTAGATTGTTAATAGTTCAATTAAGCAACCTAAATTTCAAAAGACAAGGTTATTAAACCTGGTAAAGGCTATCAAGGGCATTTTACCCCTTTACCTAAATAATGTAATGATATTTTTACCCCTCCACCCAAAAAACTTAACACTGGCTATCAATAGCATTAAAGTCTTTTTAAATGATCCATTTCTCATTACAAAGTCTATCGGGAACAAATGAGTCTTTTTTCATGTCAATTATATAGTGAAACATCCAAAATACTCTTGAAAGCAAAAAAATCAAAATTGACATCAATGGACATTTTAGTATTTTTATAATGATTTTTTTATTATTATAATACCAGCTAATGGGTAATTTGGTATTTGAAAAAATATAAAATATAATAAATAATTAAAATGTAAAGTGAAACGACGAAAATAGCCTTAAAAAAAAATTAAACTTGGAGTCAAGGGACTTCTTAGTCTTTTCACAATGATTTTTTTGTAATTATAAAATAAGTCAGGCGTAATTTGGTATTTGTCTAAATAAAACAAAAAAGAAAATGCGCATGTGGCGCTCCGGGAGGTGTGTGGGCCGCGCCTGTACCAAAAATAGAAATGCACATGAAATGCCTCCTAGCATCAAAAATAACATTTCTTCATGTTGTTTTTGGCTTGACCCTTATTATTGTGGTTAGAAATTTATCAGGACATATTTTATACGTCTTTTCTATTCCATTTTAGCATTTGAACATATTTTTTGCAAAAAAAATAAATCTGATCATGTAATGATGAAGCGCATGCACCAAGACTAGTGATTAAGACTATAATGAAATTGTTGCGACAATAAATTTATCTTTATAAATTTATAAATAAGGATACCATATTAAAATCACTAAAATACATATTAGTTGTTCAAATATATATCCTAGCAAATTCAGATACACTAGTTACCTAACAAATTTATGTTATTATAAGTGAATCGAATTTATGTTTTATATATATATATATAACATTTTGATAAATAGTTGTAAATGAAGAGGGGGGGGGTTGAGAAACTGAACAGCCCTTGCTGTAACTAGGAATCCACTTTCCATTTTAAATGGATTATTTTTTTAACTATTCATAAAATTTGCATGAGACCGAACAGGATCGCGTAGTATTGGTGGGTACCAAGGCGATCGCACCATGAGTTGGCCACGTGATGGTAGGCGGGCATTTTAAATCACGTGATTCAGTGCGGATTCCACGGACTTACTGACACCTGTACCTTTTCATGCATGTATGAGGTTGTTTTAGAATGTTTTTTTTAATGTATTAAAATAATATATTTTTTATTTTTTTATATAAGTACATTAAAATAATTTAAAATTTTAATTGAAAACTAAAAAAATTAAAATTTTAAAAAAATAGAATTCATCTCCAATTCCAACCACCTCTTGCAAATGATAAATAAAAGCTGGTCCGTCTGGAGAACGTGATTAGAGAGAGAGAGAGAGAGTAATTTTATTATCCTAAAAAAATGAAGCAATAGAAAAGATTGTTAACAGATCCCTAAACGGATTCCTTAACATGAGAATGTCCATGAAACACACTCTCCGTTACTAAAAAAATATTGGGTGCTTTGTTCTCCTATTTAAATAATAATAAACCTTAATTAACAACATTTAATAATAAAAAAAAAAGTTAGAAGGTCGGCCACTATTCATGTGAACAGCAGCCCGATTTTTTAATTATTTTTTTTAATTATATTTTATTAAAGTCTAATTATATAAAATTAAGCTCCACAAAAGCTCCAAATTAAAATATGGATAAAATAAATTTTTTATCCTAAATTTATAATAATTTTTATTTTTGTTGAAAAGTGTATTTTATTTATTTTTTTATCTTCGAGTTAGAGAAAAATAGAAAAAAATTACCAGACAACAATAAAACAAAAAAAAATAATTAGCTGTCACAATACAAAAAACAAAAATAGTCAAATTTTATATTGACGAATTCCATTCAACAATAAAAATTTGATAGCGGTGTAGTTTCCTTTTACATACATGAAAAAAAAATATCAAGTTTTATTTTAGTTTTTTTAAGTAATGTTGGGTATTTTAAAGTTCGCACGTAATTTAGGAAGAATTTTATGGTATTTATTAAGTGTTTTAAAGGGAGAATTAATAAATAAATAAAAAAGATTTTCAACCCAAAACATCCTCCCTCCCTCGTGATTTTCCAACCGGTCAAATTTTAAGCTCAACATAACAGGTGACATGTCTTTTGTCCTAGCACGGAACTTGCCTGTTTCTTTCTTCTTCTTATTTTTATAAAAACGTTAAAAAAAAAAAAAAAACATAAAAGAATGCATCATAGTGCATTAAATAAACCAGGGACACGAAGTGCTCTCGGCTTGTGCTATTTAGGAGTTTTCTTTCTGCTTCTTCCCAACTGTATAGTAACTCCTCCGGCGCTTTGCCATCATTCATCACTTGAAACTGTGTAAAGGCCCTTATCTGCTCAAATTTGGGTCCATTCAGTAACATGTTGTTCTTCATGTTTTCCCTTGCCGGGGGCTAGCACAACCCTTTTTACTTTTAATGTTAATTTTTGGGTGCTTTGTTTTGAAGGTTATGTACTTACATAATTTTGCAAAAATAAAATTTGGGTTTTTTCCTTTTTTTAGTGTAAGCAAATGATGCATTAAGATCTCAAAGAATCAATTAGGTTTAATCTGGTCTTGATTTCCACGCAAGATTCGTATTCAAGGCTCAATTTTTGTCCAAGAAAGACTTGTACTTTAAATAATACTTAAGTTCTATTTTATTTTGTTAAGAAGTAAAGTCTAAAGTTTAAAGCCGGTTTGTTTTTGTGTTTTTAAAGTGTTTTAAAAAAAAAAGTTAATATTTTTTAGTATTTTCAGATATTTTGATGTGCTGATATTAAAAATAATTTTAAAAAAATAAAAAAATATATTATTTTAATGTATTTATAAATAAAAAATACTTTGAAAAACAACTATAATCATACTTTTAAACAGACTTGGTAGCAACATAAATTCTTAGAGTTTAACCTGAAATGAGAGCAATGTCGTTTACACCACCCTAATGATGTTTTGTTTAATCTAGTTGGATATCTCTTTTTATTGCGAATAAAAAAAAAAGACTACTAAGCCAGAGATTTATTTAATGCCATATTGGCCTTCAGTAGTTTAGACATTTTACATAATTGGACACTACAGATAAATGCGATGGATGAAGGTGTGACTGGACCTGGAAACCGAGCTCCTGTAACTGAGCTAATTGTTTAGTTTTATTTTTTATGGAGTGTCGTTAGCTCAAGTTTTTTTTGTTTTTTTTATACTAGACGATGGGTCATCTTCTTTGGCAAATGACATATCTTTCTCTATAATATTTTTTATTATCCTGGATGATCAAAAATTCATGATTTGAGTTTTGAGATCCCAAATTTTAAGTTTGTTTTAACCTGAAATTATTAATAAACCATTTAAATATAATTTATTTATATAAAATATGAAATAAAAAAAATAAAGATCAATTATAATAATTTCTTTACTCCATTATAAAGTTAAAAAAAAAACAATAAATAACTACTATTTAAAGAATATAAACTAAGAAGTTTTAAAAATAAGAGAGACTATTAATTAAAATTTAAATAAAAAATTTATGCATAGTTAAGAGAGAGAGAGAGAGAGAGAGAGGATATCAACTAAGATTAATAAAATAATAAATAAATAAAAAACAAAAAGGGCAAGTGCTGGCGGGCTTGGCAAGTTAGGGCAACGCGCATGGTCGGCCCAAGAGTAAGCTCGGACTTGTACACTTGGGATGATTTTTTTATTTTTTATTTTTATGGAGAGGACGATGCATCATTCGCTCCAAAAAAAATTTTCTTTTAACATTGGACGACAAGTTGTCTATTTTGAAAGATGATCTGTCATCTTCTGTAACTTTTTTCGGCCATTAAAGATCAAGGTTGAGGTTTTTTTAATCAAAAATTTATTTTTTAAACTCTTTTCACCTAAAATATTTTATAAGCATCCTTATAATTCTAACAAACCAATATATTAACTCAAAACATCTCTAAATTGGTCCAAAAATACAAAATTAAACTAGATAAAAAAAAATTATTACTCAACCCTAATCTACTTTACTTCATCTTCTTCTTTTTAAAACTAAGAGATAGGTAATTTGTTATGGTAGACGACTTGTTATCTTCTACAACATTTTCCTGTCAGCAGAAATCAAGGTCTAGGTTTTTTTATCCAAAAACTCATTTTTTCCAACATGTTTTAACCTAAAAACATTTAATAAACATTCTTATAAAGCCAATAAATCAATATATCAACTCAAAAATACTTCTAAATTGGTCTAAAATACAAAATCAAACAGGATAAGAAATCATCACTTAACCTTGATTTACTTTTTTCGGTAAGATAAAAGAAAAAAAAATATCTCAATAAAATTCTTTTCGTCGAATGAAACTCATTGACACCAAGAACAAACTTTTTCATGGCCAGAATTGACCAAGATGACTTTTTATGTTCTCTCTCAAATCTAAGGACTAGAAAATAAACAAAATAAAATTTTAATCCAAAATTAAAATTCTAAATTTTTTTAGATTGCTCAAGAATTTTCTCTGGTCTTACATTGTTGTCCTCTATATTTTAATTTTTTCTTTCTATTATAATGTAAAACTTCATCTCATAGAATTAAGTTCATAAAATGATTAAATTAAAATATATATATGAAAATTAAAATATAAAAAAATGGAGAGTAGCTTTACTATTTATCTCAATAATAACTACTACCTAGATTTTTTGGTTGTATTATTAACATATTATTATCAGCTTGAAACGAAATTAACTTGAGATTAAAAAAAAAAATTCATAAATATATAAATAAAAAAGGCTAATTTATTTATTTGACATATCTAGCTAGGTGTATATACAGTTATAAATAAAACATGGAGGATCTCTGGCAATTATATATTATAACAAAATCTAAAACAACTATGTATATACTCACATTTCACTATATATTTTTATTATTAAATTATTATTTTACTCTTAACTATTTAATCTTATAGCATGCAATCAATGGTAATATAATATTTTTTACAGTCATATTTGCTAGGAGGATAAATCTGTTTTTAAACTTTTTATTTGTACAATGTAATGTCTAAAAAACCTTTAAAAGTTTAATTTTTTTAATTATAAAGGTAGGGGTGTATTCGGTTTTTTATTCTTCTTGGCACAATGTAATTACTAAAGTGCCCTTTGAATCAAATAATCTATAGCTAAGATTGAGAGATTTTTTTGTCTTTTTATTATGTTTTTTCTGTTAATATTGTGTGGGTCAGGGGTACTTTGATAATTGTATAAGTTAAATTAAAAAAAAAATTAACGGCATATGCATTGCACACGTCAATGTGTGAGAGACATGCGTGGTATTTCCTAGTGGCAGAACACCACATTTCGAGGTGGCGTCTGATGCTTCTCATTGTTCCTTTCATGGTAATGAGGCGCGTGCAACCTTTCTATGCATAATAGAGCTCAGAATATATTTTGTTTCCCATTCTTTTCTCTCTCTTCAACCTTGAAAAACATGTTGTGGCAAAAAATCATAAAAGTGTATTATTTGTTAATTTTATTATACTTAGTCCTTATTCTTTTAATTCTACTAAATTTTATTGTTATATTTTTTCAATTTTATTATTTACCATTCGATTTTTATATCAAATTTGTTCTCTTATTTCATAATGTTTCAAGTTTGACCCTTAATGTTTTGATTTATAATTTAGATTCTTGACTCTTTTATTAAATTTTAATTTCTTTTCAATTTCATCCTTGGATCCATGATCTTATTTTTATTTTATTTTTTTGTAGTTGGTTCCCATTCTCTTAATTTTTCTTTTTAATTTTACCCTTCAATTCAAAATTTTATAATATTTAAGGTTTAGCCCACAATGTTGTGATTTCTAATTTTGATTCTTAGCTCTTTTATCATTTTAATTTGTTTTGAATTTCATCATTTGATCCATAATCTTGATTTTTTAATTTTTTGAATTTACTTCTCATTTTCTTGATTTTTATTTTTTTTTATTTTGGATTCATTTATTAATTTGATCCCTTTTTTGAATCAATTTGGCCCTTTAATTCAAAATTTTAGGTCTTCCATTTTTTTTTTTAATAGAGTCCTTATTCTTTTAATTGCTAATTTTTTATCATTGATTTATTTTTATTTCATCATTCAACATTTGATTTATTGGAATTTGATCTTCTTGGTTTTCCCCATTGTTATTAGGCCAGGACATGGATTAACCAAGATTTTTTATTGTCTTACACTGGATCAATTCTCCCCTAATTTCTTTTGAAATCCAGCTCGATCTAAGCTACAGGTGACTTGGCTCATGGGTCAACCCATAAGGTCAAATTCAGTTTTAAAATAATGGCTTTCCAGAAGCATTGCTTCCAGTTTAGTCACTGACTAAAGTTCTAGGTTTAGAAAGTTAACACGAGTTGACATCGTTTTCTTTCCCGATTACATTTTTCGAAGATGTTTGTTTTGAAAAATGAACTTTTTTTATTTTCTTCGGGTTTTCTTTTCAATCAAGTTATCTCTATCTCATATCAAGGTAGGAGGTTTATCCGAGTGACTTAGGTATATTTTAGGTCACCTTTTTTTATCCATTTTGACGTTGTTCTTCAAAATCCGATTCTTTTCAGAACTAAATTTCATCTTTTTCCATGTTTAGTTTTTTGTTGGATTATCCTGTTTGCATGATTCTATTTGTGAGTTTTAGCAACTTCACTCGATGTTGCTGATGCTTTGTTTTTGTTTTTTTTATTTCATATTTCTATATTTTGATTATTAAAGATTGACAAACGTTATTTTTTTTTCTATTATGTTTCTATAATATCGAGTCATGAATTTATTTTCTTTAAAATATACTGACAAAGCTAAGAACTGTTTTTTTAAGCTAAAGAAATATCATCTCGTGCCATGGGCAAGGTGTAGTTCATACTATTAATAAAAATAGAGTTCATGAAACTGTACGGCTCCTATTTCCTTTTACAATACACGAGAGCTAGCTAGATGGTTACTCTGGATAGGATGAAAATCTCAACCAAATCTGACGGATTCGAACTTGTTTATATATATATATATATATATATATATATATATATATATATATATATATATATATATATATAATTGATACTAATATTCAAAACTTGATAGATAGGATATACACATCTAAATTATTACTCATTGAAGATAATAAATAAAATATAGATATAATAAAAACTCAACCCATAAATATTCATCCTATCTAGAGTGTATTATATGTATGGCGAAGACATAAGAGGCGAGCTGAGGATTTCCAAGTAATATGATCGGAGCATCGAGATGAGGTTGGGTAAAACTAGGGTTTTCTCCTGCTTCTCTTCGTGCATAATCCTTGATCGCATGATAGGAGTTGGAAATGCCACATTGCATATTAATATTATATATACAATAGTCAAGATTTTGTTGTGTATAAAATATTTGAAACAAATTACTAACACTAAAAATACAAATAAGTTAACTTAAATGACCAGAACATGTTATAAACAAATTATAACATAAAGAAACATCAAATATAAAAAAGATTAAATTTCTGTTCTGTATTAAGCAATACATTATGTAACGAAGATCTTGTTTGTGTTTTCATTTCAAAAGTGTTGTTAAAAAAAATTAAATTTTTTTTTAAAATTAATTTTTTTTAATATTTTTATATTATTTTAATACGTTGATATCAAAAATAATTTTTTAAAAAATAAAAAATATATTTTTAAATAAAAAATATTTTAAAAAATAACAACCCTAATTGAATTTAAAAACCGTAGAACATGTGGTTTTGGGCAATAAGCGAACACCTTTTTGGGGGGAGGGTTTTTATTCTTCACTAATCAATCATCCCTTGTCCTTTTCTCCTATCTGCCTCTCATTTCTATAATCAAGCTATAATTCCCTGTATATTGACATTATTTTATCTATCTGTTTTTACGAAGAAGATGCTCTAAAAATATAAAAAAAAAATATTAGATCAAATTAAAAAAAGTAATTGGCAACAACATAAAAAAAAAACTCTTAAATAATCTAACATAAAACAAAGGAAATTCAATGAGTTTAGTGCCAATGAAATTAAATCCAGAGGACGAGTTTGATGAATCCCAACTTTGGATAAAAATGGCTACCACTTTTTTTGGCTTCTAATTAATTAGATTATTAACCTTCATATTGGATTATTCCTCGTTTAATATATTCATTTTAATCTGCTTGGAATTCATTTAAACTCTTATTTGAGATTGCTAACGTGAATTGATATATGAGAAACTGTTAATTTTCAAGATTAATTTGGTACGTAGGAAGGCATTTTCAACATTAAAAAAAAAAAAATGACCATTTCAAAACATTTATGGAGATACAAGAAATCTCAGAAATATCATAAAAATAAGTTGAAAGTATAAAAACACTCTATTTATTTATTTATAATTATTATTATTACTGTCTTAAAGTTTTAACTTTTTTATTTTGATGTAATTCAACTAGTAAGATTCTAAATTTAATTTCTAAAAATCAACAGTTCGAGTCTCATAAATCTCAGAACCATTAGAGACTTACATGATCATTAATTTCATAGCTCGTGAGATTAGTCGAAGTATGAATCCGGACATCTATATTAATAAAAAAAATCAAAGAAAATAAGTTCAAAGTATTAAAACACTCTATTTATTTATTTAATTATAATTATCATTATTACTGTCGTAACGTTTTAACTCTATTTTTTTTTTTACTTAACATGGATTGGGGCCCCGCCTCACCTCCCATATATGCTTTGAAAATTCAAAAAAAATAAAATGTATATTGTTATAAAAACATGGTTAGGTCAGCTGGCCCATCGGGAGGAGGGTGTGTGTCTTTTTGTATTTTTGCACGTCATTTGTGGGGTCAACTCACGTGGCCCACCAGTTGTATCTGTGACGACCAGGCATGAAAGTGACCACACATCCCTGCACACGTTGCATCAGTCCTCCCTCTAACGTCTTGTTGGGCCTCTGGCCATCTCTCAATTAAATGCCCAATATTTATTTCAACATACCCTATCACGTGCTTTGTAATAACACCTTTAACAAAATACTAAACAAGGAATTCCAGCCAGTGGATTAAATCCAAAGCAAGATATCCTTGTGAAAATTACAAAAACAAAATTGCTAGAGGAGAAGGCAAATTCATAGATAGACTCAGATTACTAAAATAATGTCTTTTGCCATGACATAAATGTTTGTTTGCCTTTGATTCTGAAGTATTTTTATCTTTCTTTATTACAGATTAATTATTATTGATTTATTTAGGGTATTTTTGTTGATTTTATCTTTTTGTACACAATAAAATAACAAAAATACCCACATAATAAAAAAAATAACATTTTTGGATGTGAGTGTTTTAGTATTTTTGCTTTTAATCGTAGAATATAATTACACATTTGTCCTTAGGGTCACAAAAATTAGGTCATTTAAACAAGGGTATTGATATCTTTTCCTCAAGTTTTTTTTTTTTTTTTGTAATTAATGGGTTGATCGAAGGTGATAACATAATTTAATATTTGATAAATAATTTTTTAATTGAAAAATTCGTAGGCATGTGTTGTTCATGTGCCAGCATGTGGGAGGTGCCGTGCTCTTTGGACGACACGTGCGGCGGCTCCCAGTGGTGGAAAATATTTGTTCGCTGACTCATTTTTTTCTTCATCGTGTCCTCTCCTTTTATGGTCGGCGCATGTTATCTAACGATGGCAGGTTAACCCGATTTCATAACCCGGGTCACATGTTTTACAAGTTAACATGAGTTGACTCTCCCTTATTACCCAGCTTACATACACTTCACGTTACCTCAAATTTACTCGATCCTAATTTTTTTGTATGTTTTTCTATTCATTTACATACTTTCAATGTTTTTTTCCAGGTTATTGTTGTTTTTTTAATTTATTTTTATTTGTTTATTATCATTATCAATTTTGTTATTATCTTATTAAAATAAAATCCATTTATTAAGCCGGGCTATAATTTGACTAATTTATTTATTTTATTAATTTAAAACATGCTTGCAATGCTTAGATACCTTTTTTTTTCACAAGGAAATATATGGACCTGCAAAGTAGCGTGGTCCCGTATCTAAAATCAAGACCCTTGTACTTAGTGGGAGTGCTTTTGATTCACATGATCATAGGCATACATCAATATCAATTGATAATTAAAAAAAAAAAAAAAAGCAATATTAATTGATACTTAAAAAATGTATTAATCACAACAATTGCTGCATGACTGGTTGATGAAGGATAAAGTGATCACGAGCTGAATGCACAAGAACCAGTAATTCTGAGGAGACTAATTGACGCTTCTGGAAAAAAAGAAAAAAAAAAAAGAAGAGAAAAAGGTGACTAAATGTCTATTTAAGCTACTAATTTTAAAGACATTACTAACAACCCGCAGGCAGCTCATTGCATGCGGGGTTTTTATTATTATAAAATATAACAAGAAAAGAAAATAGTAAAATAATGTGGTAATTTTGTAAATTTTTTAAAATTTTTATTATGGCGGTGACAAACTTGTAATTTTTATTTTTACTGTAGAGGTGATATTTTTTTAAAAAAAAAATTGGTTTTTTTTCTTTACCCTTGACATATTTATCAATTTACACTTAACCTATTTATCACCATTCTTTTTTGTTTTTATCTTCATTATTTTTTTCTTAAACCTTTTTTTGAGAAAAAATTATTATTTATTATTATCGGATATATTTATTACTCTATACTTGCAAGCCTATGCATATGAGTCCTTATTGTTTTTCTCTGTTGATTGGGTGAACGACACTCTACACTTGTAAGTTTGCATGCATGAGCCCTTATTTTTTTTCTTTGTTATTGGAATAAACAACATGTCATTTGTCCCTTTTCAAAATGGGTTAGGTGTACTTGGCTTGCCAAACCTAGTAACACTTGATCTTTTTTTTTTATTCTCTAATTTTGTTTCTTTTCTAATTGATACTTTTTTAATATGTGTTTTTTAAAATATTTTTTAATTTATATTAAAATTAACATTCATTCTCTCTTATTTTTATAGTTTGTCTATTTAGCTTTTTTTTTTTAAATAGCAAATTGTTTTTAATATTTTTGTATTAATGTTTCGAAGAGATTATTCTAATTCATCTATATTTTTTTTTATATTTCTAACTATAAGTTCTAATATCAACCCTTGTTTCATTGCCAACTTGTAGGTCCATTTTACCTTTATTCAATCATAAACACACATGAATCATATGTTTCAATAAGTTTTTTAGCCTTCACGATTGCAAGATAATCATATGTTTCAATAAGTTATTCTTGATGCCCTAAGTAGGCTTATATGTTTAGACTGTAAGACCAAGTCAACGCTTAACTTATGATCTATGACAAATCCTATTTAGCCCAATTTATTTTAAATAACCAATGGTCCTTAACACATAGGTGTTTATCAAGGATCCCTCATCATCTTACAGCGGAATAATTCCTTAAATGTTTTATATCTCTCAGTGCATCTAGTTGTATTAAATAATATGGGCATCCATTTCTCATGATGTATTTGAAGTTTAGGTGTCATGCTGGCTAACATCACACATTCAACATGCTTTCGTCATTAATATGATATTGATATTCATTCATAATTTCTTTTTTAATATCCTTATTAGGGGCAAGAGGAATCAAACTTTTAAGAACATAGGACTTTCTTTCTTACTTATAACAATTCTCACGTTATGGTACTTGTCCAGGATTTTGATTTAGATATTATAGCATAGAGTATGTCTATTTTGTTAAATCATGTTAGTTCTCAACATTATATTCATTAATTATTTGAATAAGATTTTGAAACTCTTTTCAAAACTCATTCTACCTTGGTCAATGATTTCACAATCAATATCATTTAAGAACAAATAAAACATTTACCCTAATTCACTTAAGGTGATGAATTATCTATTGATTACTTAAATATCTTTATATAGTTTATGCTATACCCAATATTTTCCCGTTTGTTATCTTTGATTAGGACAACATGTGGTTAGGATCAAAATAATACTCTATTTATTTAAGATAATTTAGTGATCTCAAGTTTAATAATCATTTATACAACTATCACATGAGTCTTTCTATAGACATAGGTGATATATCCATATAAAATTCTCTTGCGGGTCAATTTAGTGTACATATCATTTGACAAACACCTACATATTAGTTTCAGGTATCCTTCATACATACCTCAATTTATGAGAGTATTATGTTCCTTTGATAAAGAAAGGAACATAATATATACTGGTCTTAATAAGTCTAATTAATATCCTGTATTAATAAAACATTTACCAGAAATATTTAGGAACAATGCTTTGATGCAATAAGACTATCATAATTATAACAACTTTATAATTTCTTTTGCAAAGCATTTTTGTCTCATGGACTTTATCTTTACTTTAGATTCATTCATTAAACATTAGATTCACTAATCAAACATAAATGAGTATTAAAGATAAATAAAGCTTTTATTAATAATAAATATATTTTACATGAATAAAATTAGCGTTATGTATAACCAATTGATTAGTGCTACAAAGTATATTCACTAACTTTCGTCCATGCCCAAATTAGATTGAGCTTGTTGTGGTGTCTGCTTAGTTTACATTTGATACCTCAAGAAGAGACATAGAATTTTCAAACATTTTCATTAGAGTGCTTGTTATCTTAATACATCCTAGGTCTTGCCATCCATTCATCTGACAAAAAAGAATATCCAAACGATTTTGTCTAAGTTTTTTCTAGATTTGATTGAGCTTATTGGTCATATAACTTGTACGATTTTGATGACTACCACAATATTTCTAAGAGAAGTTGTAGTGACAATATTCATTATTCATCTATATATGTATATTGGTTGATTTTATTATTTGATAATAAATATATTTTTAAATTAATTTATGCGTTAACAACGCTAAATTCTTTTCCAAATAATTTTAATAGCAATCATAAACTACATATTTCTTATATCAAATTTCTAACCATATTTAATAGATAAAAAAAATGTACAAATGCTATCCTTTTCAAGGGAGAAAAGAAAAGGGCGGTCCGAGAGAATTACAAGGCCACGAGGCACATGGTGGAAGCTATAACTGGGAGAAAGTCCCGCATTTCGCGGCGCTACAAAGGGAGAGGAGTAAGCACGTGACATTTCCTCCTTTACCACCAACATCCTCTGGCGATGCTCGGCTAAAAAATAGCAAATTAGAGAGGTATCGAGTTAATCGATGTTTTGTTAGTTAATTGGGATCTGTGCACTAATCATCAGGTTGTAAGAGTAAGAGTTAATATCTTCCCTTTGGTGACGGGGTGAACCGAAACTGTTGATAAGTCAACCGTTAGTTTACCCCCTCATGTGACCACATAGGGTTTGTGCTATGAACTCTCTTCACCTAAAGCTCAAATTCCCAGGCAATGTGGGGGCTAGCATGTCATCCTCCAAGCACACATGTTTATTATTATAATAATGTTTGTTTTTTAACATATATTTTATTTAAAAATTTATTTTAATAGCAGCATATTAAAATAGTTTAAGAATAAAAAAATAATTTTAAATAAAATTTTTTAACTTGACATAAAACACTGTTTGAATTATATTTTCAAACAAAAATTTAAAATTAAAGATATGTACAACCTCTCAAACTTAAAGAGACCAACACTTAGCTAATATTTAAAGATGTTTTTTAATTAAAAATTTATAGTAATAATATATATTTTTTATTTTTAGCATTAAAACTATAAAAACATTAAAAAATATTAATTTAATATTTTTTTAATATAAAAAATAATTTAAAAAACAGATTGAACCACATCATCAAATAAAATTCTACAATAATTAAGATTGGAAACGCATAGAAATGTCACAAATAGTTCAGCCATAGAGGGGAACATATGTAACACCCTTAAAATTCTAACACCACCTTTTCGACACCATGGCTGATCCTTCTAAGTATTTTGCAGCACAACTTAGTACCTTTAGTCCATTAATTTCATAATGTACATAACGAGATGGCAAAGAACGCAAAGTCTAATTATTGCAGGTCCAGACACAGATAATGCATGTTTCGCAGCAAATTTGAATCCCCCCACCCCCTCTCCTCGATATTGACGGTCGCGCGTCGTCTAGCCTCGTCACCGAGCTTAAATCGAGAACAAAACTAATTAGGATATACATGGCCGTAAAAAGAACTTGGTTGGATGTATTAATTATAATTAATTAATGAGATTCAAGATTAAGAATTATGTTTATTGAACCATTAATTTTATAGCCACCTGAGCCAGCACTTCACAGCGTACGTGTAAAGTAAAATACCAAAAAAACAAAGTGATAATTGAAACTACAAACTGATAAAATTATAAATTTATTTTTAAAAAGTTATTAATTTGAGTACAATAGAAAGCTCAGAGATTTATATGATCGTTAACTTTAAAATTTATAAAATTAGTCGAAATACATACAAGTTAGCTCGGACATCTACATTAAATAAAAAGACGATAATTTGATTTTGGTTAGCAATTAATTTCCTTGGAGAATTGGATTGATAGTAAATCTTCTCCTTCACATAAACACAAGTTTGCCTCCTTTGCATATACAGCACGAGATTTTACCAACTTCTTCATGTATATATATCAATTTTTGTTTTTTCATTGACTATTGATACTAAAGCATCTATCTAATCTTGAATTGTTCTGTGGCTAGCCAGCCAGCCAGCCAGCCTTTTCCACACCAGCAAGCGATGGTTAAATATATTAGCACATCCTAGCTAGCTAGTCCCTCTTTCCTACAAGATAGTTAAGCAAAAAGATCCATGAAAAAGAAAAAAACACTCAATATTCTTCTATTGTTAATCCAATCACCATTATTCTCTGCAAGGCTTATTTATACTGACAAGTCTTTGTATAGAGCATATAGTAAAAAAAAAAAGAAAAAGAAAAAAAAAGAGTGCAATTAATTCACGGGTTAAATTATCATTAAGACATATTCATGTAATCCATTAAGACAAGAAGTACTTCAAATCTCTGGTTCACCGTACAAAAAGTAGAATTTGTTAACCCTGCTAGCTATTTTTTGGCGCTCCCATCTTATCATTTGTCTGAGTATTCATTCTTTATTTGTTTCAGTTTAGATAAATATTTGTTAATTTATTTGTTTGTCAATCCAATTCCTAATTAAATTAGATAAATATTAATCAATTAATCAATGGGCTCTTAGCTAGGTTGCTTCCTCATGCAAGAAATGGTTAAATCAACCTCTCATTATCTTGACAATGATCTCATATATATATATATATATGTATGTATTTTCTTACATTAGACCCCATAAGAAAATTAAGATAATAATAATAATAATATAAAATGCAAAAACACGTTATGATGCCCGAGACTCCCTATGGGATGTGAGCAGCATGATAAAAGCCTCTAACTTATCAAATCTTCTTTCATGGATAGCCAAGGAGACAAATTAATTAATTATTAAAAGAAAATTAATAAATCTTGGTTGTCACAAAAGAAAACAATATATAGTTTTTTAAACATTTTATCGGGATTGCCAAGAACATAATAATATAAAAAAAAACAAAGTAAATTATTGAGCTATGTGAACCCATTCTGCCTTGGAGGATGGATGAGGAGTGCGAGTAGGTAAATATTATTGGTTATTTAGAAATATATTAAAATAATATTTGTTTTTATATTTTAAAATTTATTTTAAATATCAATATATTAAAATAATTTAAAAATATATAAAAAATAATTTTAGATAAAAAATTTTAACAAGAAAATTAAAACCGATTTAGAGAGTATTTAGAAGTATAGTTGCGGTTGTTTTTCAAATAATTTTTTATGCTGAAATGCATGTCAATAATTTTTTTTATTTTTTAAAAATTATTTTTGACATCAGCACATCAAAACGATTTAAAATATATAAAATATATTAAATTTTAATAAAAAATTAAAAAATTTTAACTTTTTTAAAAATACAATTTATACTGCAATCCTAAACATATTCTAATCTCGATGCCCCCAACAGGCAGCACGATGAGGTAAACAGAAAAAATAAAATAAAATACTTTCTTAAGTAACAAAACAAAAACGTTCTCCGTGACACTTAACACCGTCAACCCCGCCGCAACGACGTTAATAAAACGCCGTTTTCTTGAAATAACGGAAAAACAATGAAGCATGCTAGAGAATAAATTGTATAAAAGAACCCAAAGCAAACGAACACCAGAGAGAGACAGAGGAATAAGAGAAATAAGAGAGGTTTCTCCGACTTGCAATCCTTTCTAGCTTCCTCTGCTGCACAGCTTTTTCTCTTTCTTTTTTTGCAGCAGAAACCTATTTATTTATATCGAAACTCAAAGGAGATTCTTTGTGCATTTTCGTTCTCGTTGAAGCTTGCTTCGGTTTCGATCATTTCCGGCGTAGAATTTCGTGTTTTTCTGAAACTGGATAGCTCGGTTTTTGGAGCTGAAACAGGGACGGAATCTCACTCAATTCAGATCAAAGGTACCTTTTAGCTTCAATTAACTCTGAGATTATTTATTTTGGCTTGAATTATGGATAGTTTAATCTTAGAAGTTCTCTAAACATTGAATTCTGATTTAACGTGAATTATTTTAACTGTAATTCTATTGCAGATTTCATTAATATCTGTGATTTGGTGGCCCAAAGTTCGTTCTTCTTTCTCTGAAGTTGTGAGAGAGGATTTTGATCCCTGTTTTCAAAGCATAAAAAGAGTCAGTTTTATTAGAAAAAAGTGAATGTCCTCTCCGATCTAAGGCGGAGGTGCCATACCTTTTTAAAGAATCTCAATTTCTACGGATCTGATAAGAAGCAATTAATTAGATATTTATTTCATTACAAAATATCTATCTCCGCTTTGGATGGAGCTTCCTCAACAACGTCCTTTCGGAACTGAAGGTATTTTAATTACTCATACATATTCCTTTTAATTTTTAGTTTCGATTTAGCTTATAGCATATGGATTATGAAATGATTAAAACAAATCGCAGTGTAGTGGTGTTATTAACTGTGGTTATGAAGCATGTTCTTAACAGGAAGGAAACCAACACACGACTTTCTTTCACTGTACAGTCATTCTCCAACTGTGCCACAAGATCCAAGACCACCTTCTCAAGGTATTATCATTTTTCGTTTATAGATCTGGTAAAAAAAGAAGAAAAAATTGTTTCTGGTTTTTCAAAATGGAAAAAGATTTTTTTTTCTGGTTTATGGATGTGGGTTCGTGGATGCACGTGACACGAATTGAATGATGGGATATGGGCCAGGGAAGTAGGGTGGGGTAGGGTAAACAAGGGTTTGCCAAATCCGAAAAGGAAAGAGTTAGCAGTTAGCAATTAGCACCATCAGATTGGCCATATGTTGTTTTGTTTTTTATGGGACCCATCTTCTAGGAGTTAGACACGATGTGACATGTCACATGATTCACATCCACTCCCTCTGTTATGCAGGTTGTAGTTGTAATTCTATTCACAAATCACGATCACGATCACAAACTATTTTCCTTGTGTAAAGAGAGGTGCCCCTTGTTTTCCGGTCAACAAATTTAATTCTTTATAATTAACTATATTAAAAAATAAACAAAATAACACGGAGTAAGAAAGTCTTGGCAAAATATAAAAATGTTGTTGTTGGGAATAACAACGAAATGGATAAAATGAATTGCACAAATTTCAATAAGAAAAGAGGAGAGAATAAAAAGAACGACAGTAAAATGAGCTCTGGGAGGCCCATGAAGCTACAATGATAGCACCCTGGTATAATTAAAAATATCATGATGAAATGAATTCAATTACATTAAAGGCAGTGAATTGTTTGTCGTTTTTAACTACGTGTATTATCCACTAAAGTTATTAATGGTGACATTACTTTGGTGGTGTTGTATTTAGCTCGTCAATTTTAACTAATTTTTGCTAATTTTTTTTCCAGGAAATTTACTCCAATTTTAACTAGGTTTTTTTTTTTTTTTTGATAAAACAGTTTAATTAATTAAGTAGTTAATGATTAAGCAATTAAGAAAAGTAACTAGGATTACTTGATTAAAATTCCTCGTACACTGTAAAAATGGTCCTTAATTACTTGATTAATATTTATAGTTTCTTAATTGAAATATTAGGTGTTGGGTCAGTGAGGGGACGGTGGCCGGTAATATATATATATATTTTAAAATAGAGATAAGTTATTTTAAATTATTGAGAAAATCATTATCCAAGAGATCGCATCTTGATATAAGATTTAAAAAAAGAAAAAAAATATATTTGAGAATTACTTTTTTTGACGTGTTGAATATACCGATTGTTAATCTAAATAAAAAATTGTCAAATTTTGATATAATATCTTTTCATAAACGAGAAGGGTAATCTTTATGAATCTTCTTATGCTAATTACTCTGCCATATTTTTGGACATAATTCCACATGTTTTTGTTTCCCTCCTGGTTGAAAAAGAAGACACCATGTTTTTGGATCTGTTTTGATTGTCCATTTGCTTAATTTCTAAATTATTAATTATAAATCATCACTCCACTTGCCAAAACTAGTTCAATTCTAAATTTCAAAGTATTACAGACTTTGAGAAATCTTAGTCAGAATAAATCCATTAATCAGGGTCAGATCTGAACTGGAAATCTTCCATCTTTCCATGCTTGAACAGGTGGCTTCCTCCAGACACATGATTTTCTACAACCACTAGAACAAGTAAGCAAAGCCACCGCCAGAGAAGAAACCAACGTTGAGATCTTGACAATTGAGAAGCCACCGCCTCCGGCACCACCACCCTCGGTGGAGCACATCCTCCCTGGAGGCATCGGGACGTACAGTATAAGCCACGTATCGTATTTCAACCAACGAGTTCCAAAGCCAGAAAACACAATATTCTCCGTAGCTCAAGCTAGCAGTACCGATAAAAATGATGAGAATTCCAACTGCAGTTCTTATTCAGCTAGTGGATTCACACTTTGGGAAGAATCCACATTGAAAAAGGGAAAGACAGGGAAGGAGAATGTGGGAGAAAGATCCAATATTATCAGAGGTACTTAATAATTATCTGTACTTTCCATGTCCTGTCTGTTTACTTTCCATTGTTGTGCTTTGCATGTGCATGTGCATATGTGCAAGTCCATCTCCCTCTAGCAACATACAGCCAAGAGATGTGGTGTTAAATATATCGATGAGGTGTTAATGTAATTGCAATACAAGAGACGTAAGTGGAATATAATAATACTACATGTCAATC
Organism: Populus simonii; assembly: GCA_007827005.2. NCBI lineage: Eukaryota > Viridiplantae > Streptophyta > Magnoliopsida > Malpighiales > Salicaceae > Populus > Populus simonii. Next base: position 4,054,841 of record CM017478.2, read on the forward strand.
TAGCTAGAATGAGCACTTAGTTACTATACTCGTTTAATATTGAGGATGAGATTCAAACTTGCTCGATAATCAAAAGCTAGTCGTGATGTCCATAAAAGTTCCATGTCTAAAATCTCATAAACTTTTAAAGCTTTTCTATCTTATTTTTTGGCTATATTGTTTTCTATCTCACAAACTCTTTTTTTTTTTTTTTTTAATTATCATCATTACCGCCACTACTGCAACCTAACCCAACCTCAAAATCTTTGCCCCAGATAGTTTTGGTTGATTTTAGCTTGATCGATGAGCAACAACAAACTGTAGTAATCATGTTAGAAACATAGTCATGTTAGGACTTCACTATTTGGTTATGTCCATGGTTCAAGTTGGTTCGGATCATCTCATGCTCATGTTATATTACTACAAGTTTCAGTTTTGAAGACCAAAGGCATAGACCAGGTCCAAACTGCGAAATCAGCCCAAGGTAGTCTCATTACATGGCTTCTCTCACGAATGGTACTCTAGGGTCTAAAATAGGCAACCAAATAACTAAGAGGTTATTATTATTATTATTTTAAATAAAACAAGATGTAGTTTTCAATATGACGAGTGAGATTTAAATGAGACTAATAATATGACATTGCATGGTAAATCGGTCCAAGTCTTCATAATATTTTATTTGAAATTCGAATAAGTAGACCGCGGCATCATAAAAGTTCTCTGCTCTTTTTTTTTCTCCTCTCATATTGATATTATTATTATGGACCATAATAATCATATCAATATTGTTTTACAATATATAGGTTTCCCATTTATTATACGTAACTATTTTTCAAATAAAATGTCTTTTTAGCAATAATAGAATAAAATATTTAGTATAAAAATAGCGGGGCTAGAGTTCTGGGCCGAACTTTTAATAAGCTTTAAGTCCACTCGCATGGCCCAAACAAAATATCCAATGACAGTATTGTTTTAAATGATATTTCGTACAATATTTTAGTGATGATTGGAAGTATGTTTGGCGCGTAACAGAAGCGGCAGCGAAGACCGGTCAGTGGACGACGTCAGAGAGGCCGTCACAGTCTTCATCGAACAACCATCGCAATAGTTTCAGCTCTCTTTCTTCCTCACAGTCTGTTTCCTTCTCCTTCTTCTGCATGTTCTTGGGTTTTTTTTTCTTACTGTTAAAATATAATGATGAGATTTTGTTTTGTTGGTAATTGAGCAGGCCACCAGGGCTGAAATGTACCCAGAGCTTCATAGAAATGATAAAGTCAGCCAAAGGTAGTAACTTGGACGATGATTTAGACGATGAAGAAACGTTCCTCCTTAAGAAAGAAACCCCTTCTCCTATCCATAAAGGTGTGTGTGTGTGTGTGTATAGAAAATAAATGTATAAAAATTCTCTTATTGAAAAAAAAGAGTAGTATTATGTGTGCTCTGTTTGAGTTACATGTTTGTGGAATTGAGGACTTTTTTTTTTCTTTTTTCAGGGGAATTGAGGGTAAAGGTGGACGGAAAGAGCAATGACCAAAAACCTAACACGCCTCGGTCAAAGCATTCTGCAACAGAACAACGTAGGAGGAGCAAGATAAATGACAGGCATGCATTAATTTCTTACATTGAGAAAACCTGAGGATCTTTTCCTTTAATCAGCTACTTTATAATGCTGTTGACGTCTTGTTACAAGTGAAGTTTCAGTAATCTAAGAATGTTAATTTGGTAAAGTAATACAATTCCATTCAATCTGTTCCTTTTGTTTCTACTGGTTAAATTATGAAGGCTGATGGATATAAACTAGAAAAGGCCCTAAATAAAGCTAATTAGTTCAACTTTTCTTGTTGAATAATTGCGACTGCTTTTGTCAACTTTTTGCTGTACTAAAATTTCAAAGTTAATTTTCATGCAGATTTCAGATGTTGAGAGCGCTCATTCCTCATGGCGATCAAAAGAGAGACAAGGCATCTTTTCTTTTAGAGGTACATACTCTTCTTATAAAATTATCATTCTTTCTTTCAGTGTACGGTGTAAATGATGGAGTCCGTGAATCATTTTACAGGTCATCGAGCACGTTCAGTTTCTACAGGAGAAAGTACAGAAATATGAAGGATCATACCAAGGATGGAACCACGAACATGCAAAACTGGGGCCATGGGTACATTCTACATAACCTCCATATTTTCCAATGTTTTCGTGGCCACTATATCGTTTATTGAGTGTGATAATCATTATTGTTACAGTCTAATAGTTGGCTCTCCATTATTTAAAACAGAGAAACAATAGTAGGCCCGTGGAAAGTTCTGTTGACCAGTCTCGAGGCGTGAATAGTGGTGTTGGTCCTGCATTATTGTTTGCTGCAAATTTAGATGAGAAAAACATAACCATTTCTCCTTCCATTAATCCTGGAGGAGCACGGAATGCAGTCGAATCTAATATGAGCTCTGCTAGTACCTTCAATGCAATGGATCACCATCCGAACCTCGGAATAACAAGTAAAGCAATGCCATTTCCTATCTCGCTGCAGCCGAACCTCTTCCATCCTGGCAGGATCGCAGGTGCAGCAGCACGGTTTCCACCCAGACTGGCATTTGATGCGGAGAACACGGCAACTCAACCTCAACCTCAACCATGCCATGCAATGTCATGTACCTCTGACGGGGCTGTTGCTAGTGATAAGCTGAAACAACAGAATCTGACTGTTGAAGGTGGTACAATCAGCATCTCTAGCGCGTACTCTCAAGGGTGAGTTTGCATATTTCAATTTATGGTTCCGATAGCCTGATGATAGGTCAAAATCTTTCAAGGAGATCATAACTAACACAAAATTCAATCACTTCTATGATGATCTTTGAAGCGCCAATTTCTTCTAGCACACGTCTACTAGCTGCTTTAGGCATTATAAATTACCTGTCTCTGTAGCATTGGACAATACATTCCTATACATAGCCTGCTTGCTTCTGCTTGACTGTTTCTAGCAGTCTTGAAATTCATGCAAGGGGAGAAAAGGTACATGCATACTTGTTCGGAGGTATTGAACTTCCACCTTGATATCTTATGTTCAGCAGCGTTACTCTTGAAGATATCCTCTTCTGACCTCCTTGCACAATTAGTTGCTAAATATTAGAAGCGTAACTTGAAGGTTACTTCTAACAATACAGGTTTTGTTTCTACAATATGCTGAACTATATATGAATCTTTTCAATTCCATGAAACTCCTTTTTTCAGGTGTTTGCAAATTGGTTTCTTTAGATTCTTTCCAGTGACAAGAAATAACATTGTTTTGCGGTGTTGGCTTAACTTTGCTTATAGCTTCATACAACGTAAATCTGTAAAAAAGATAAAGCGTAGCATTTTTTGTTGCTCACTTATTATGGGAAGTACGTAGCCTTCTCTGTAGCCCTATAAGAAGAGAATTTGTTGAATTATTATGAGTCAAATAACGTACCCTGTATTGGCATTAAACAGGTTGCTAAATACTTTGACGCAAGCTTTACAGAGTTCTGGAGTAGACTTGTCTCAGGCCAGCATCTCAGTGCAGATAGAGCTCGGGAAAAAAGGGAATAGTAGACAAACTGCGCCAACATCCATTGTTAAGGTTTATTGTCATTAAGCTTTGGAGTAATTTCAATTACCGTTTCCATCAAATCACTCCTAACCTTTTTTCGTTTGTCTTTTTCACTAACGTAGGATAATAACGACCCCCCTAGCAATCAAGGCACAATACGTTCAAGAGTTTCAAGCGGTGAAGAATCTGATCAAGCCCTAAAGAAGCTCAAGACAAGTAAAGGATAGAGCAACAGTTGCATAATTTTGTTCTTTTTTTTTTACTTGATTTTTTCATTTTTTGTTACCCTGTCCTATCATGGGGTTAATTCATGCCTTCTCCTGGCTTATAAAAACTGCCCAGTTGAGACTGAGATGACTGTACATGTAGTTGCTTTCATTTTGATGGAATGCACAGAAATCCTAGCACGCATATATGTAATTTTTTCCTCCATTTGTGCATCGTTATATTCATAGAGGTGTCCATTGTGATGTTTAGAAGCTGCCTTTTCATCTAAACCTTTCTACTCATATGAAGTTTACAAATAACTGTCAGAGTTTGTGATTACAGGTATATGGTGTATTCCACAAACTAGGAATAGGAGAAGAGAGATGCTGAAATCTAAAAATTGGCTCATGACTCGTGGTGATGTCCATCAGTATGACTAGTCTTTTTTGCATTAAGATCACTCCCTGAATCGATTGGACTTACTTTCGCATGAAAGTTATGGTTTTGTTGAGTTCTGGTATGTTGATCTGAAGCTTAATGTGAATGGCGTTCGATATCGGTAAATGAAGAGTCCAATAATATTTGTTATTGCGTTGCCTCCTGGCTGATTCCTGATGTTTCGTAGTGGAGTTTAAAAGTGCGGTATTTATTGTTTTTTGAATTATTTTTTTGTTTAAAAATATATTAAAATAATATTTTTTTTATTTTTTAAAAATTATTTTTAAAATCAAGATATCAACATAATCTAAAAATATTAAAAAATATTAATTAAAAAAATTAAAATTTTTTTCAGAATAATTTTAAAATATAAAACCGAAGCACAGAGGCTGAGTGAGATTTCGACCGGTCCCTCGATAAAAGCAATTCTAAGGCAACGTGTCTAATGATGTGTGCATGTGTGCTTTCATTACTTACCCTTTTCTTCTTATATCCAGGGTCCTCCTGTTTTTTACCCATCTTCTAATTATACCTTTATTTAATGGTTTTTTTTTTTCTAAAAAAAATGGATACTTACCCAACAACTTGATGATAATAAAAGTTATACTAACTACATTTAAGGTCTATAATTTAACCATGTATTAAATCATAACTAAATTGACATGAAATTTTTTTATAAAAATACACTTGTTAAATTCTAAAAACTTAATTGTCAGATAATATAAATAGAAAAAAATACTAACAAAAAACTCAATACTTCAACTTAAAGAAAATTACTAAAAACCTCTTATTTTAAGTATTGGAACACCATGTATATAATTTTTCATAATTACACTTTCTAATCAGTTTAAAATAATGAATTATACATAACATATTACATATTAAATCATTAATCTATTAACTTAGTTAACAAAAAGACATCTAAAACATTACAAAATCACTCATAGCGCACAACACTTCGTCACTAATTGAACCAACAATACTAACACAATAGCCTTCAATTCCATTCACCCAAACCTTCACCATCATCCACCACCATCTATGCTAACACCACCACATCACTCGATAACAACCGGCCATCCTCATTTTTTTTTCACTACCATTAAACAACAAATTATACCTTTAACAAACCACAAAAATCTCAAATCCCCACTCACCCACCTTATACCTCCCTTTAAAACAACCCGAATCATATCAATTTTCATCATTCTCTCACCGAACAAAAACAATTTTTTTTTAATTTCAAAATCTCTTTTGATTCAATCAGTAATGGCCTATACCACACTTCCTTCTTTGCCATGCCTAAAAATTATAGTTATGCAACGACTTGTGGATGTTGACATGCTTGATATTTATATGATTTTTACCGTATTTTTACTTTTATTTTTGTGCTAGTTTATTTTCAAACTCTTTATTTTATATATTTATTTTTATTTTTATTTATATATAAAAAGAAATAAATTTATAGAATCATAGGCTTTACAATGAAAAATCAGTATTTAATCCTTGAATTCTAACTAAGCATTATCTTCATGAGGGTCTTTCTTTGCTATCCTCTCTTAAGGTGGCCGAAGCCATGTCATTCCCCTAACAAGTATATTTTTGTGTTCTTCATGTGGCAACATCAAATTCTTATTCATTATCGCGTGACAAGGTGTTCTACACATTCCAATTATGAAGCACCACTAAATATGTTAAAGGATCATATTCTTTTCTATAACCTCACCAAGCTTATCACAATGTTGTCAAGTAGTACACAATCAAGTTCAAAATATACATTCTCAAGGATTCTCCCATCTAAATTTTTATAGGACAAAACATGGGTATTAACATTAAGTGTTCATTTCATCAATTTTGTACTATATTATTCCAAGTGTTAGAACCTTTAATCAACAATAAATTCCAAGTAAAGATTAGAGCTTGATTAGTCCTAGCTGGTTTAGTCCACCCAACCCCAAATACTGTTTGATGTTTTAATCGTAACTAAAGTTTCACAACTCTTTTTCGAGCATAGTTTGTCTCTATAGAAAACTAATATATAGGGCTAAAACTTTTATGAAGGACACAACACCCATTTTTTCCATCTACATGTCTAAACTCACTCATTACAACATAAGAAATCTTTTAAGTACTATGTTAATTTGGATCCTTACTCAGTGTTTTTCTCATATCTAGAGTTATACAATTCCAAATAAGTGAAGACTAGTTCCATATGAAATATAACATCCATACCTACAATGTTTATACAGACACTAGCTCCAAATGACATCGTTTTAAGGCTAAAAATTAACAATTACAGTAGCACCCAAAATATATCCAGTACTATATCGGTCTGGACCTATACTCAGTGTTTTTTCTCATATCTGGAGTTATACAACTCCATATAAGTTGAGACTAGTTCCATCTACAAGATAACATCCATACCTACAACTTTTATAAAGACACCAACTCTAAATTATATTTTGTTCAAGTTGTAATTTCGACTAAAAATTGGCTATTAAGACTATCAGAATTTTAATTACATAATAAATAAATTTGACAAGCACACTAAGTATTTTTATGCATCACAACATCCATTATCATTACTCCATGTTCAAAGAAACTCTCATTTTTTTGCATATTTTCAAGAATCCTAGAATCACAACATTTGAGGTTTTTCAATTATCCTTTACTAACTATGAAATCAAGGAGGAAAACTAAGGAAGAACACTTTTATCAATAATTTCGAGTTCAAATTGAAAAGTTACTGATTAGTACTTAAAAGTGCATTTTTATCAAGGTTTTATATCATCATTTTGCACTTGAAGTATCAATAACTCCTTAACTAAAGCATGTTTTATAATAACATATCTAATTATATAAGATACCTTTAATTTATGGTAAATGTTCATCTTAAATGCAGGCCTATCACATAAATTAAAGAATTGATTGATGAGTTGAAGTATTGAAATTGAAAGGACAAAGAGATGGCCAAACTTAGAAAAGAGATGCTGATGCAGTCCAAACTGGAACACTTTTCGGTAATTGGGTCATATCTGGAGCTGTAGATCTTGGATTTAGGTCCATTTTATATGGATGGAAATATAAGACATAGGCCTACAACTTTCATGTGGAGCCCAAGATTTAATAAGGCCTTTTTCAAGTCCAAATTGTAGCAACAAAGAAGAAGTCTGAATCTGTCCTGCAGCCCAGACACTGTTCAGTGTTCAGTCCATATCTCGAGTTCTAGAAGTCCAAATGATCTCAAATTTTTACCCTAGAAAGATGAGACAATTTCCTAGAACTTTCATGATTGAAGTATGTTCAAATTATGACGTTATCAATGACGTTTTTGGCAGACAAGAAGATAAGAATTGTCACCAAGTCAAGATGTGGCCACCCACTCATCAATTAGTCAACAAATCAATAGTTCCAAATTTTGGCCTATAAAAGGAGGCATTTGCCATGTATTTAGGCATCTTGGTATTCAGATCAAGATCATGCTCTTGCTTTCTCTCTTTGTATTGCTTATGCTTTGCTTTCATTAATATCAAGTTTATGCCTTTCATTTCCTTTCCTTTACGTAGTTAACTTTTATCTTACTTATGTTCTTATCTTGTTCATTTATGTTTCTTTCTTTCATTATGTCTAGCTAAGTTAATTATGTCAAGGTGAAAAGGTTACACTAATGGTGTAAGGATAAGTATAATATAAACTCAACATGGACTTTAATGTTGGATACTAACATGCTTTATATTTGTTATCTTGTTCACTTTTAATACTTTGCTTGTTAAATGGTTAATCTAGATTTATGTTGTATAACACTTGGTACAACAAATACTTGGCACTTTCATAGCCCATACTGTATGGTATAACCGACACCTGAGCTATGAAAGGAACTTGATTTGTTGTTAACATAAGTTATAATCATGAATGCCTGAAAACATTTACAAGTATTAGCATTATTCGAATAAGATAGCTAATGTAATCATGTTAACAATTGAATAATAAGAGTTTATACTATACTTGTTTGAAATACCATTAGTGGATCCTCTAACCTTGACATTTGTTGTTATCATTGTTTAATCCTTACGTTAATCTTCCATCTCAAAGTTCTCATCAACTTCTTCTTCTTCATCATCTTTATTATTATCATTATTAATAGTATTATTGGTATTATTATCATTACTACTACTATTACTATTATTAGTATTACTACTACTACTACTAGTATTATTATTATCATTATTATTGTTATTGTTGTTACTATTGTTGTTGTATTATTGTTGTTTATAATTTATACAATTAACCTCCCCGTGGTTCGACCCCGGTCTTGCCGGGTTATTTATTACTTCGACACTCTTGCAATTGGGAAAAGACATCAATCTTTTGGTCGTGTCAAGTTTTTGACGCCATTGCCGGGGAGGTAAATTCTTGTACAAATTATAGTATTTATTTTATTTTCTCTTTTCACTTTTCTTGTATCTAATTTTGTTTATTTTTTTTGTTTTGTTTATTTTTGTTTTGTTTTCTTCTTCTTTTTCTTCTCTTTTTACACGTGCATGAGAGTTTGGTCACGTACATTAAGTGGTAGACTTTGTAGGGTATCCTCATCATTTTCAAAAAATATGGCCGAAGAAGATAACCAATCACTTCATAATGAAAATAATGAGAATATTCGGGTTAGAACACTTAGAGACCACATGAATCCCACAAGAACAAGTGCACCCTCATGCATAGTTTTTCCACCTGATGCATCTCATTTTGATTTTAAGACAGGCATTATTCAACTTTTACCATCTTTTCATGGCTTAGATTTAGAAAATCCATACTTGCATTTAAGGGAATTTGAGGAGGTTTGCAACACGTATAACGACTCAAATTGTAGCATGAACACGATTAGATTGAAGCTTTTTCCTTTTTCATTAAAAGATAAAGCTAAAACATGGCTACAAAATTTGAGACCTGGATCCATTCGTGCTTGGGATGAAATGCAACAACAATTTTTAAAGAAGTTTTTTCCGTTCCACAGAACAAACTCTTTCAAAAGACAAATCATTACTTTCTCTCAAAAACCAGGAGAAACATTTTATCAATGTTGGGATAGGTATCGAGACTTGCTTAATACTTGCCCATATCATGGTTTTGAAACATGGAGATTAGTTTCACATTTTTATGAAGGATTAACACCTAGAGATAGGCAAATGGTTGAATTGATGTGCAATGGAACTTTTGAAGATAAAGACCCTAATGAAGCAATGGAGTACTTAGATTTGCTAGCTGAAAATGCACAAAATTGGGACACCACAGGTACTTATGAGGCACCAAGTAAAACCCAACCTCATACATCTAGTGGGGGTATGTACAACCTTAGGGAAGATCATGACCTCCAAGCCAAGTTTGCATCTTTAGCTAAAAAAGTCGAAGCACTAGAATTGAAAAGGAGTGGTCAATTAAAATCTGTTCAAGACATTGCGTGTCAAATCTGTGAAACCAACGAACATTCAACTAATGACTGTCCAACCTTGCCTTCTTTTAAAGAATGTCTCCATGAATAAGCCCATGCATTAAACAGTTTTTAAAGGCCCAACCATAACCCATATTCGCAAACATACAACCCTGGTTGGAGAAATCACCCAAATTTCAATTGGAATAGTGATAATAATAATGCACAAACTTCACAGCCACCGTTTCAAGCACACCATAATTTCCAAAATTCTCATGGATATGCACCTCCTTATGCTCCCCCTCCTAGAAGAAATCTTGAGGAAACATTGCATGCATTTATGGAAAAGCAAGAGGCAATTAACACTCAACTTGCTCAAAGCATGACAGATTTTAAAGATACTCTTGCAAAGTTCACATCTGCTCTCAGTTTCCAAGAGAAAGGTAAGTTTCCATCTCAACCGCAACAAAATCCAAAGGGGCAATACAACACGAGTGCAACACATGGATCACGTAAAATCAGTCATCACTCTTCGCAGTGGTAAGGTTATTGAAAAATCCATTCTTGAACCTTGTGAGAATGATGATGAGTCAATCTCTGAGGGTAAGGAAAGGATTGAATCTGATCATTGTGAAGAAAAGACTGATTCCCCGCCAGCACTTCCATTTCCTCATGCCATGACCAAACAAAGGAAAGTCAATCACAACTCTGAAATCTTTGAAACTTTCAAACAGGTAAGGATCAATATACCTTTGTTGGATGCTATTAAACAGGTTCCTTCTTATACTAAATTTTTGAAAGATTTATGCACTGTGAAGAGAAAACTGAATGTGAAAAAGAAAGCCTTTTTAGCCGAACAAGTAAGTGCCATTCTTCAGAACAATAATGCATTGAAATATAAAGACCCTGGTTGTCCTACAATTTCTTGCTTTATTGGAGAACATAAAATTGAAAGAGCCTTACTTGATCTTGGAGCTAGTGTGAATTTACTCCCATATTCAGTTTTTCAAAGTCTCAATCTAGGTGAGTTAAAACCAACTTCTGTGACTCTTTTACTTGCCGATAGATCTGTAAAAGTGCCTAGAGGAATAGTTGAAGATGTGTTAGTACAAGTCGATAAATTCATTTATCCTGTGGATTTTATTGTCTTGGATACACAACCTGTTGAAGCATGTAATTCATTTCCTGTTATTTTAGGACGTCCATTTCTTGCAACTTCTAATGCATTGATTAATTGTAGGAATGGACTAATGAAGCTATCTTTTGGGAACATGACATTGGAGATGAATATTTTCAACATTTGCAAACAACCTAGAGATGATAATGATTTACAGGAAGTGGACTTTACTGAAAAATTAGTTCATGACCAATTTCAAACCACTTCCAATGAAACTGAGATTGATGAATCTGATGATTTGCAAATGGTCTATTTTCAGGAAGAATCAAAGGCAAGTAATTGGAGACCACAAATTGAGGAATTGCCGCCACGATCAATTGAGCCTATACCTTCAAGTGTTCAACCACCAAAACCTGATTTGAAGCCGTTACCCCTCAATCTCAAATACTCATTTTTGGGAGAAAATGAAACTTTTCCGGTAATAATCTCTTCCAAACTTAATGCACAGCAAGAAGGTAAGTTATTAAAAACTCTGAAAATGCACAAAAATGCATTAGGATGGACCATAGCTGACATAAAAGGAATTAGTCCTTTGATTTGCACTTACAGGATTTATTTGGAGGAAAATGCTAAACCCTCTAGAGAAATGCAACGAAGGCTTAATCCTAATATGAAAGAAGTAGTGAAAAATGAAGTCATTAAGCTTCTAGATAATGGAATCATTTATCCTATTTCTGACAGCAAATGGGTAAGTCCTACCCAAGTGGTACCGAAGAAGTCTGGAGTCACTGTGATAACAAATGAAAAAAATGAGTTAATTCCAACTAGGACTATTACTGGTTGGCGCATGTGCATTGATTATAGGAAACTTAATTCAATGACTAGAAAAGATCATTTTCCTTTACCTTTCATGGATCAAATTCTAGAAAGAGTTGCAGGTCATGAATTTTATTGTTTCCTAGATGGCTATTCAGGCTACAACCAAAATGAAATTGCATTGGAAGATCAAGAGAAAACTACTTTCACATGTCCATTTGGTACTTTTGCATATCGAAGGATGCCTTTTGGATTATGTAATGCACCGGCCACGTTTCAAAGATGCATGCTTAGTATATTCAGTGATATGGTTGAACGTTTTCTTGAGATTTTTATGGATGATTTTTCTATTTTTGGTGATTCCTTTGATGATTGTTTGACTAACTTAGAAAAGGTTTTGAGCAGGTGTGAAGAGAAGAATCTTGTACTGAATTGGGAAAAATGTCATTTTATGGTAACAGACGACATTGTACTTGGTCACATTGTTTCATCAAAAGGAATTGAGGTTGACAAATCTAAAATCGAGTTAATTGCTAACTTGCCAACACCAAAATCTATTAAAGATGTTAGATCATTCTTAGGACATGCTGGTTTTTATAGAAGGTTCATCAAAGATTTTAGTGTGATATCTAAGCCCTTGAGTAACCTTCTAACAAAGGATAATATTTTTGAATGGACTAAACATTGTGAAGAAGCCTTTGTTAAACTTAAAAACCTGCTTACTTCTGCTCCTGTCATTCAACCTCCTGATTGGTCATTACCTTTTGAAATAATGTGTGACGCTAGTGACTACGCCGTGGGTGCTGTCTTGGGACAAAGAAAAGATAAGAAACCTTATGTGATTTACTATGCAAGTAAAACTTTAAATAGTGCTCAAATGAATTACACCACCACTGAAAAAGAATTACTTGCAGTAGTATTTGTATGTGAAAAATTCAGGTCTTATCTTGTTGGCTCACCTGTTGTTGTTTTTAGTGATCATGCAGCATTGAAATATCTTCTTTCTAAGAAAGATTCTAAGGCTAGATTGGTTCGGTGGATTTTGTTACTTCAAGAATTTGATATCACAATCAAAGACAAGAAAGGCACCGAAAATGTTGTCGCAGATCACTTGTCAAGATTGACAACAGAATCGAGATCTGACATCACACCAATCGATGACTACTTCCCTGACGAATCTTTATTTTCTGTCTCTACAATGCCTTGGTATGCTAATATTGTTAATTTTCTTGTTTCAGGACAATTGCCAGCTCATTGGAGTACCCAAGACAAAAGAAAGTTCTTGAACGAAGTGAAGAACTTTTATTGGGATGACCCTTATTTATTCAAATATTGTCCTGATCAAATATTTCGAAGATGCATTCCTGACAATGAGGTAAGTAGTGTTATTAAATTTTGTCATTCTGAGGCATGTGGGGGTCATTTCTCATCAAGAAAGACCACTGCAAAAATCTTACAAAGTGGATTTTACTGGCCCAGCATGTTCAAGGATTCACATGCATTCTGCAAGACTTGTGAAAATTGTCAAAAGTTGGGATCTATTTCAAAACGTCACATGATGCCTTTAAATCCTATTCTTGTCATTGAGATCTTTGACTGTTGGGGTATAGATTTCATGGGTCCATTTCCTCCATCATTTGGTTTCTTGTACATATTAGTCGCAGTAGATTATGTTTCAAAATGGATAGAGGCAATTCCAAGTCGAAACAATGACCACAAAACAGTGATAAAGTTCTTGAAAGAAAATATTTTGAGTCGATTTGGAATCCCTCGAGCCATGATAAGTGATGGTGGAACACATTTCTGCAACAAGCCATTTGAGTCTTTAATGAAGAAATATGGAATCACACACAAAGTTGCCACCCCTTATCATCCTCAGACAAGTGGACAAGTAGAGCTTGCTAATAGGGAGATCAAACAGATCTTAGAAAAAACAGTGAACCCTAATAGGAAAGACTGGTCTTTAAGACTTAATGATGCACTTTGGGCTTATCGAACTGCTTATAAAACATCATTAGGTATGTCACCTTATAGACTAGTCTATGGAAAACCTTGTCACTTGCCTGTGGAACTTGAACATAAAGCTTATTGGGCTATTAAAGCTTTCAATTCAAACCTTGATGATGCTAGTCAGCTGCGTAAGTTACAAATAAATGAGCTTGAGGAAATAAGCAATGATGCATATGAGAATTCAAAAATTCATAAAGCAAGAATCAAAGAATTTCATGACAAGAGAATCTTGAGAAAAACATTTGATGTTGGTCAAAAAGTCTTGCTTTATAATTCTCGACTCCATTTATTTCCTGGAAAACTAAGATCAAGATGGAGTGGTCCTTTCATTGTGAAACATGTGTATCCATATGGGGCCTGTGATATCGAGAATCCAAAGAATGACAATGTTTTCAAGGTAAATGGACATCATTTGAAAGTCTACTTTGACAATTTTTCAGTTGAAAATGACTCTATTGAATTGAGTGATCCTGTATATAAAGATTGATTCATTTTCTCACATTGTTTTGTGCTTTGTTTTGCTAGTCTCTCTCAACCCGGTCAAATGGCGGATAACGGTACTCCGTGACTTCAGTCGGTTCTTTCAGTTTCCCATAATAACTGATATCTGTATATATTTGTGCAATACTTTACTATTTCTCCCTTCTTTGACTCTCTTCTCCAATTCTCATTTGAAAATGGACACCACTCTTGAAAAATTGAAAAAGTACTTTCCCGCTCTGCCTCAGAATGCGATTACAAAAATTTACCGTGCTAGGTGTGCAAGATTGAAGTTGTTAATGAATCATGGAATTCCTGAAGATATTCACTGGCTGATTGAAGCAAAGGTCCGATTATTAGGTGAGTCCTCCAATTCTTTCATTTCACACATGCCTGGAACAGGTAAAAGCACTTTTGCAAAGAAACGTCGTGCAAAACGACTGAAAGTCTGTCACCGATGTGCCAGATGGACTTGTAATGCAACATGTCGTTCTTTAGGAATGGTATCTATAAACCGTGAAGATAAAATACAATTCATTAAGGATGGCCTGAGTAAGGGGTCTTTAGATAATCTTTTGTTGACCCTTGAGACGCATCCTAGTGGAGATGTGCATCGTGCAATTCATGATTTATGGCCCCATTTTCATAAAGAACATGATAGACTTAGTCTTGGGAATCTGACTAAAAAAGACCCTGTTTGCCAGTTTTTAAGAAAACTGGATGGGAAGCCTATCCCCGACCCATAGAGGGCGTTTAAGCCGTTCTTGGACGTAAAACCAAGGGAAGATGTGAGCCACAATCACAACTACCTCTACATACACATGCTTTTTCGAAATAAATAAATAAATAAAGAGAGAAAGAGAGAGAGAGTGTGTGAGACTCCAGCTGGCCTACATATAGGTGATATGATTGCATTTTCAATTCCGCATCTATAAAATCTTCTCTTCCTTCCCCTCATTTCTACTCAATCCTTACATTAGACAGATATAGAAGTGTGTAGAAATGGCAGGTCCCTCAAGTTATCACATAAAAAATATTTGTGTTTTCGGTGGATCCAGTCCTGGGAAGGAAATAGCTTTTTTAGAAGCAACAAATCATCTTGGTCAGGTACTAGCTGAGAGAAAGATTCATTTAGTGTATGGGGGAGGCAGCCTTGGGTTAATGGGGGGGTGTGGCAATAGCTGCATTTTTAGGAGGTAGTCAAGTTTTGAGGGTCGTCCCCGAAGCTTTAACAAAAGGGGACATCATTGGAAGAACAATTGGAGAGGAACTACAGGTCTCCACAATGTTTGATCGAATGAATACAATGTTTAACCATGCTGATGCCTTCATTGCCTTACCAGGTGGTCTGGGCACATTGGAAGAGATCTTTCATATTTCCTCTTAGGCCCAACTTCACATTCACCATAAACCTATCGGTTTGCTCAATGTTAATGGTTTTTATGATAATTTGTTGTCTTTTCTTGATCAAGCTGTGGAGCAGGAATTTCTAACATCTTCGGCACGACAAATCATAATCTCTGCTGCTACTGCTGAACAGTTGATCGACAAACTACAATCTTTCACCCCTGTAATTGATCCTTTCATGAGTCGCATAAATTGGTCAACTACAGAAAGCCGTAAAAAGCTTAGATTGGATTTGAGCCTTCGTTTGTGAATCCTTGTGTCTTTTGGTTTTATTTCTAGCATAGTATTTTGTTCTGTTATTTCTTATATTTGTTTAAGTGTGTTTCAGGTTTGTCAGTGTTCGTTGTTTCAGGTAATGTCTTCTATACTCTATCTTTCTACCTTAGGACATTGAGGACAATGTCTCGTTTTGGTTGGGGGGAGAGGGTAGTAGTGTATATATATATATAAACTATCCAACTAACTGTTTTTGTTTTTAAAAACCATTTGGCAAAACTGTTATTACTAGGATGGCAGAGTAATGGGGAATTTTATTGACTCTTGAGACGCATCTTAGTAAACATTTTCTAATGGTTATTTGCAATATTCATAACAAGGCCTATTAGAATACTTCTTGAAATATTCAGGTTTACAAACTCTCGCATTGTTATCACTTAATTCTGCTCATATACTCATTTAACAAGTATTCTTAAACCTTCATTTTCACACACACACTTTAACATATGATTCTGGGTTGTGTATTGGATTATTACATTATTTATGTTCTTTTGTTAAAGGTAACAACTAAGGGATAGGGATAGTATATAATTCTCAAAAAAAGAAGAAGAATGATGATAATAAAAACGTAGATAAGTTTGGTTTCGTAGCCTCCCTAACCTAAGCAATTAAGCCCGAAAGGGTGTTTTAACACCTAATACCCTAAAGTCAACTGACTTGGGAGCTATTGGCCCAAAGCTTGTTACATGGGTTAAGGAGAAAAGCTTAAGGGAATCAAACATTGCACTATCTACGTATCAGTATCTGCAACCCGAGTTACTAAGCTCGTAGGGGTGTCTCAACACCTAATGCCCTAAGACCAACTGGTCTGGGAGTCATTAGCCGAAAGCTCCTTACATGGGTTAAAGATGCATTGTGTATATATATATTAAAAAAAAAATAAAAAAAATAAAAAAAATCCTAACCCAAGGAAGTTAACCTTAAACATTAAAACAAAATATTGTTTTCTTCCAAGTAAAGCCCCATAACTATATGTTGATATTTTGAGCACAAGAGAAAGGTTTATTAATATCTTGTTTAAAAGGTATTGAGCAGATATATAAATTTAATGAGAGTTTGTTTATCTGGATAGAGTAATGGAAGTTGAATGATGAATGCCTTGCTTTGTGGAATTTGCAAATTGTTTTTCTATTTTAACGCTTTAATTACTAGGGACTAGTAATAAGCTGGTTGGGGAGTGTGATTAGTAGTTAAAAGTGCATTTTTATCAAGGTTTTATATCATCATTTTGCACTTGAAGTATCAATAACTCCTTAACTAAAGCATGTTTTATAATAACATATCTAATTATATAAGATACCTTTAATTTATGGTAAATGTTCATCTTAAATGCAAGCCTATCACATAAATGAAAGAATTGATTGATGAGTTGAAGTACTGAAATTGAAAGGACAAAGAGATGGCCAAACTTAGAAAAGAGATGCTGGTGCAGTCCAAACTGGAACACTTTTCGGTAATTGGGTCATATCTGGAGCTGTAGATCTTGGATTTAGGTCCATTTTATATGGATGGAAAGATAAGACATAGGCCTACAACTTGCATGTGGATCCCAAGATTTAACAAGGCTGTTTTCAAGTCCAAATTGTAGCAACAAAGAAGAAGTCTGAATCTGTCCTGCAGCCCAGACACTGTTCAGTGTTCAGTCCATATCTCGAGTTCTAGAAGTCCAAATGATCTCAAATTTTTACCCTAGAAAGATGAGACAATTTCCTAGAACTTTCATGATTGAAGTATGTTCAAATTATGACGTTATCAATGACGTTTTTGGCAGACAAGAAGATAAGAATTGTCACCAAGTCAAGATGTGGCCACCCACTCATCAATTAGTCAACAAATCAATAGTTCCAAATTTTGGCCTATAAAAGGAGGCATTTGCCATGTATTTAGGCATCTTGGTATTCAGATCAAGATCATGCTCTTGCTTTCTCTCTTTGTATTGCTCATGCTTTGCTTTCATTAATATCAAGTTTATGCCTTTCATTTCCTTTCCTTTACGTAGTTAACTTTTATCTTACTTATGTTCTTATCTTGTTCATTTATGTTTCTTTCTTTCATTATGTCTAGCTAAGTTAATTATATCAAGGTGAAAAGGTTACACTAATGGTGTAAGGATAAGTATAATATAAACTCAACATGGACTTTAATGTTGGATACTAACATGCTTTATATTTGTTATCTTGTTCACTTTTAATACTTTGCTTGTTAAATGGTTAATCTAGATTTATGTTGTATAACACTTGGTACAACAAATACTTGGCACTTTCATAGCCCATACTGTATGGTATAACCGACACCTGAGCTATGAAAGGAACTTGATTTGTTGTTAACATAAGTTATAATCATGAATGCCTGAAAACATTTACAAGTATTAGCATTATTCGAATAAGATAGCTAATGTAATCATGTTAACAATTGAATAATAAGAGTTTATACTATACTTGTTTGAAATACCATTAGTGGATCC
This sequence comes from Populus simonii, assembly GCA_007827005.2. NCBI lineage: Eukaryota > Viridiplantae > Streptophyta > Magnoliopsida > Malpighiales > Salicaceae > Populus > Populus simonii. Next base: position 4,073,025 of record CM017478.2, read on the forward strand.
TCTAACCTTGACATTTGTTGTTATCATTGTTTAATCCTTACGTTAATCTTCCATCTCAAAGTTCTCATCAACTTCTTCTTCTTCATCATCTTTATTATTATCATTATTAATAGTATTATTGGTATTATTATCACTACTACTACTATTACTATTATTAGTATTACTACTACTACTACTACTAGTATTATTATTATCATTATTATTGTTATTGTTATTGTTGTTACTATTGTTGTTGTATTATTGTTGTTTATAATTTATACAATTAACCTCCCCGTGGTTCGACCCCGGTCTTGCCGGGTTATTTATTACTTCGACACTCTTGCACTTGGGAAAAGATATCAATCTTTTGGTCGTGTCAGTTACCCATTTATTCTTCAATTTTTCTTCCTTTTCATCACCCATAGTTGTCCCTCAAGTTCCTCTCCTCCAACCAAGCTTCTTAATTTCAGCCTAAAAGTGTTTCTCTTCTCATAACCTATTTGCAAGCTTCAATTTATCAATTTGAAAAGATTTCTCAAGTGATTTTTTAAAGAGAGGCAAGAGAGAAGCCTTTTTTTTTTTAAATCTTTTTAGTTGTTGTTTCACTTAAATAGTAGCAACAAGCATAGTGACATTAGGTTGTATTGGTCAATTACTATTATACCCCAACTTATCCCCCCTAAATTTCAGTTTATTGCACTAACTCGACATTGTGTCTTTAGTTTTAGGACCTTCCTAAACTCCGATCGACCTCAAATTTTAACCCAAGGTACAACATTATATCTTAAGACCCCACGTGAAATTTCAGCTTGATCCAATGGTCGGATTGGTTGATATGTTCAATATTATAAATTTAGACAATTATAAATTTCACGCCAAAAATCCGACTTTTGCATACCATATAATTTACTTAAATAATCTTGGATCTTAGACTAATTCTTTAGAGATTCCTATTCATAATTATTATAAATTTGTTTATGAGTTTCTTACCACTTTTAGGTCCAATAGCGCGATTGTGCACGGGAATTATACTGAAATTCGACATTTCTCGCGCAAAAGGTCATACATTGATTTATTTGATATTTCCTTTTATTTTGTAGATAATATCACCCAATTTACAAAATTTCCTCCAAATTATTATTTTTACCTGGTCAGGGAGTTTTCACGATTTATCATTAACTAATATTTCGTATACTATTTTATTACTATAGCTTCTCTAAATTTTTAATTAATCTCCAAAAAATATTCATCCCAATTCATAAGATTTTCTCCTTAATTTATCATTTTTCAATTGATAACTACTCTATTTAATCTAGATTTATCTATTTTTAACTTGAGGTTTACACCTATTCAGTATGACTGGTTATTGGTGACTCTGACTTGGTTGTCTCACTCTTTGTGCTTGCTTGATCTTTTTGTGAGGGCACTCTTTTTTGTAATGTCCTCTTTCACCACAATAATGACATCCTTTCTCTAGATACTGACAGGTTCTCCATCGATGACCCTCTCCTCAGTATACAAAATATCATCCCAAGGGGATCGAATAGTCACTAGGGTGTCTTTGTTCACATCATACACAAGAAGGGTAGGTAACATTCTTCTAGTTGCTAGATCCCCCCGATCGGTTAGTCCTTGGGTGGGTCTGTCCTCCTATTACCTTTCCATCTGTTTGTTGGTGAGGTGAGAACTTACTGTCGTCGCTCCTTTCTTCTTAAACTGATTAAACATTCCACTCTTCCCCTTTTTTGAAAGTGGTGGCCTATTGGTAGAATAGTTAATGTCCCTCTTCTTACCAAGTCCGTATAGCCCCTGATGGCCTTCCCCAATGCATGCTTCTAGTGCTTGTGCTGCCTCAATTAATTCCCACACTATTTTGAATTGCAAGGCAATTAATCATTGCTACAATTCTTGGCGGAACCCATCCTTCAGCTTCTTTATCATGTGTTTGTAAACACCCAAAGGAATATATATATATATATATATATATATATATATATATATATATATATATATATATATATATATATATATAGAGAGAGAGAGAGAGAGAGAGGGATGATGATGAATGCAGTTTTCGCTGCTGATGCAGAAATCGGCAGCGACGCAGTTCCGCTGCCGATTCTGGATCGGCAGCGACACAGTATTCGCTACCGATACAGAAATCGGCAGCGACCTAGTTTCCGCTGCCGATGCAGAAATCGGCAGCGACGCAGTTTTTGCTGCCGATGCAGAAATCGGCAGCGATGCAGTTTTCGCTGTCGATTCTGGACTGGGCAGCGATGCAGTTTTCGCTGCCGATTCTGGACTTGGCAGCGACGCAACCTTCACTACCGATACAGAAATCGGTAGCGACACAGTTTTCGCTGCCCATTTCTTGATCGGCAGCGACGCAGTTTTCGCTGCCGATGCAGAAATCGACAGCGATGCAGTTTTCGCTGCTGATTTCTCAATGAACAGTGACGCAGAGCTGGGAGGGAGGGGTAAAACTGGTTTTAGATAAACCAAACAAGGATAAGGACACACCTAAACCAACCCCTAAACAACCCATTTCATTGGATGGGTAGTATAAATACAAAGAGGGGAGAGAGAATGACCCATCTTCTTCCAAATCCAGCAGCTGCATGCCGTTCTTCCCTTCCCCTTTCACAACAGAAACGTAAATCAGACCAGTAGAGATTACTTTGTGAAATTGTGAGGGAGAGATGAGACCTTGAGAGAGGAGTGGGCAGCTGCATAGAGGAGAGGAAAAAGAGAGCCGGAAAAACGTGAGAGGAAAAAGAAGGAGGAGAACCAGCAGCTGAATAGTGTCAAACCTTCCTCAAACTTAGTTAAATTCAGAAGGTATGGGTCATGAAACTCTCTTCCTCTCCCCCGTAAGATCAAAAACGAAAATGAAGAAGAAAAACCCTAAGAAAAGAATTCATCTAAGACCTAAGCCAGCTGTGAAGGAAGCTGAAATTAACCAAGAGAACAAGCAAACAAAAGTGAAATAAAGTCAATTTCAGAACATCTAACAAATCATGGTAGAGGGCCGGCTTTAACTAGGGGGAATTAATGTGTTCTGCTGTGATGTTGTTGCTGGAATTAATGTGTTCTGCTGTGATGGTTGTTGCTGGAATTAATGTGATGTTGTTGCTGGAATTAATGTGTTCTGCTGTGATGTTTGTTGCTGGAATTAATGTGTTATACTGTGATGATTGTGCTGAAATTGATGCTCCCGATTGTGTGTTGCGCAGCGAAATTCTGTTTCGCTGCCGCAACTGAACCTGCTGCAGCGAATTAATATTCGCTGCCGAATTGTGTGTTGCGCAGCGAAATTCTGTTTCGCTGCCGCAACTGAACCTGCTGTAGCGAATTAATATTCGCTGCCGAATTGTGTGTTGCGCAGCGAAATTCTGTTTCGCTGCCGCAACTGAACCTGCTGCAGCGAATTAATATTCGCTGCCGATTTGTGTGTTGCGCAGCGAAATTCTGTTTCGCTGCCGCAGCTGAACCTCCTGCAGCGAAGTGATATTCGCTGCCGAGTTGTGCGTTGTGCAGCGAAACTGTGGCGCCAACAGCGGTGCAGTTCTCGCTGCCGAACTGGCAGCCCGCAGCGAACCAGTTCTCGCTGCCGAATTGGGCAGCCCGCAGCGAACCGGTTCTCGCTGCCGATTCCTACAATAAGCCTCCTAGGCAGGAATGACTTAAATGCTAATAACAATTTCATGATATGATGGTGTAAAATAGGGAACACTTTAATGTGAACATGTGAACTATTGAAATAAGTGTGATGATGAATGTGATTCAAAAATAAAATAAATACAACTGTGCTGATTTGTGACCATTGATGTCTCAGGTGGTGCAGTCGGTATTGGACCATCATCAAGACAGGAACGACCCACAGGTGGAACAGGTAGGTGACTTGCACCTTTCTTTTTCATACGTTGAATCTTGGAATATTTTAACTTGAGTACTACCATATTGTTAGAACCGATATTAAATTGTCGAACGCTTAATTGTTGATAAAAGAGTGATTAGCTTCGGCTAATGGCATCCAAACGGATGGCCGGGACAAAGAGTGATTAGCTTCGGTTAATGGCATCCGAATGGATGGCCGAGACAAAAGAGTGATTAGCTTCGGCTAATGGCATCCGAACGGATGGCCGGGACAAAGAGTGATTAGCTTCGGCTAATGGCATCCGAATGGATGGCCGGGACAAAAGAGTGATTAGCTTCGGCTAATGGCGTCCGAATGGATGGCCGGGACAAAGAATGATTAGCTTTGGCTAATGGCGTCCGAATGGATGGCCGGGTTAAAAAGGGATGATTTCGCTGCCGATTGTGGATCGGCAGCGACGCAGTTCCGCTGCCGATTCTGGATCGGCAGCGACACAGTATTCGCTGCCGATACAGAAATCAGCAGCGACCTAGTTTCCGCTGCCGATACAGAAATCGGCAGCGACGCAGTTTCCGCTGCCGATTTTGGATCGGCAGCGATGCAGTCTTCGCTGCCGATACAGAAATCGGCAGCGACCCAGTTTCGCTGCCGATTCCTTGATCGGCAGCGATGTAGTTTCGGCTGCCGATTTTAGGATTGGCAGCGACGCAGTTATCGCTATGGAATCCGGATGGATAGCCGGGACAAATAAACGACTAGTTTCGGCGAATGGCATTTGAAAACTTGTGTATCTATATGTACTACTAATTGTTACATCAAATACATGAAGAAATTATAAATGTTAATGCTTATTTAATTGCTAGGCCATTAGTTACCATTATTATTATTATTATTAAGTATTTGTTTTCTCTTAAATGTTTTGTACTGCTGCAGGGACGTCACACCAACAAGATGTCTAGGATACCCGATACATGGGAACCTACTTTTGCAAAGAATTAAGTAGATGCATTCTAACTCACAATGTACTTTGTAGGGATCAATGTACTGAATGTATAACTTTTATTCGATCCTTTTTGTTTAAAATTTGTGATGGCTATTAGTAGTATAAGAATGCAAACTCATGTCCATGTATATATATTTTAATATGAATTTCAAATCATGCAACATTAATATTATGTGTTTGTGTAAGATTCGCTTTTGAATGAACTGTTGATTGTATGGGTTGTATTTTGATGATGTAAGGATTCAAGTTCTTTGATTACCGGCACCAGGTGTATTAAATATATAAAAAAAAAAAATTTTTTTTTACTATTGTTGGGCTTAGAAATCCGGGTCGTTACAGTTGGTATCAGAGCCCTTGGTATGGATCCTGAGGATCATTAATAAATGTGTTGTTGCGATGAATTTCAGGATGGTACGCACCCGACAAGGGACACAAACTGAGCCGCCCTCCTTAGAAAGGAGGGGCATGAACCGAGGTGTCCAAGGTTGGCAAGACGAAGATCCCTTAGATGATACGGCATCTCATGCTTCGATAATACCGCCCGAAACCTTGCAGGGGGAAGATACGATGGCAGGAGAAGGCCCGAGGCCTCATCAGACAGAGGGAACACCCTCAGTCGCAACGGAGCAGCGAGAAAGACCAGAAGCACAACCATCTACTGTTCCAACTGGTGTGCCCCCACAATATGTAGATGCAGGACTCCTTGTACAAATAGTTAAAGCAGTGATGGAAGGCATGGCTAATTCAGCAGCACAAACAACCCCTACCACGCAGAATCCACCAGCAGCCCCTACGACCAGCATGACCATGGATAATGTGGTACCACTGGTGCGACTAGTCAAGAGTATGAGGGAAATGGGCTGTGAACCGTATATGGGGGAACAAGATGCAGAGATAGCTGGAAGATGGATCAGGAAGGTAGAAAAGACAATGATTCAAATAAGCATACCCGAGGGTTTGAGGGTAAATTGTGCATCCCAGTTACTATCTGATAGGGCCATGACATGGTGGGAAACAGTTCAGCTGAGGCGTGCGACTGAGACCCTAACTTGGAGTGATTTCAAGACAGAGTTTGAGAATCAGTTTTATTCCAAGTATCATCGCAAGGTGAAAGAACAAGAGTTCTTGGCATTAAGACAGGGTGATATGTCAGTATTGGAGTACGAAAGGAGATTCCATGACCTCTCATTGTTCGCCCCACATTATGTGCCGACAGAGGAACATATGATTGAAAAGTTGAGAGATGGTTTACGACAGGATTTGAGACAAGGATTGATCGCCTTGCGATTTAAATCGGTGAGGGAGTTGATTGAGGCTGCACAAGCTCTGGAGGCATGTATTGGAGAAAGCCAAGGGGGGTATCAGAGTATAAGCAAAAAGAGAGATGGGGACTATTTCAGCGGCAGACCACCGCACCCGAAGAAAGGAAAAAGTGGAGTGTTTGAGCAGCACGGAAAGAAGGGGAGTTTGATATTACCGCCTCACCAACAGTCAAGTGGGAGAATGATGGCGGGACAGTCTCACTCGAGGGCAAACTCTTCAATTGGGACCGGTGACCGCAGGGGAGTTGACTATCCTTTTTGTGAAAAATGTGGACAAAAACACCCTGGGGACTGCTCAGTTTCCCCTGGGCGATGCTTTGTGTGCAGAGGAGAGGGTCATAGGTGGAGGAACTGCCAATATTAGCCAAGGGTGTCATTACTGTGGTGGGAAAGGTCATTACAAGAGGGACTGCCCCAAAAGAAACACCGGACAAGTACAGAGCTATAGACAGCCCAGTCAGAGCCACCAGCAGTCAGTCACCGTTAATAGGCCAGTGAGATCTTCTCAATCAGGGGCAAACTCCAGTCGAGGGAAGCCGAGGGCACAAAATGATCGGACCCCAGGGAGGGTCTTCCACCTGACACAGGAGGAGGCCAGGGCTGCATCGGATGTGGTGGCAGGTACACTACTGTTGAATGATTTTAATATGCATGTATTGTTTGATCCGGGTGCCACCCACTCATTCATTGCTAAGAGAAGTATCACTAAATTGAGAAAGGAAGTAGAAATAGTAGAGAAGAGGTTTGTAATTGGAACTCCAATGGGAAACATGGTTGAAACAAATATTGTATATGTGGATGTGGGGGTTAGTTTATCCGGGTATGAAACAGAAGTAGACTTGATTCCCTTAGAGCTGCATGATTTTGACATAATACTAGGCATGGATTGGTTGAGTAAATACAAGGCACTAATAGATTGTTATGCTAAAACTGTTACTTTCCAAACACCTAAGGGCGAGAAAATGACTTTTGAAGGAGAGAGATTTCCCAAACTGAATGCTCTAATATCGGTGGTAACAGCCCAAAAACTGTTAAGAAAGGGATGTATGGGATACCTCGCATACATCTTAAACTCTGATGATGAAGGTCCACGATTGAAGGATATTCCTGTGGTGAAGGATTTCCCAGATGTGTTTCCAGAAGAACTACCAGGACTACCCCCGGAGCGAGAGGTAGAGGTGTCTATAGACACTTTTCCTGGAGTCCCACCCATAGCCCAACAACCGTATCGGATGGCTCCAGCAGAACTGAACGAGTTAAAGACTCAATTACAGGAATTATTAGACAAGGGGTTCATACGGCCCAGTAATTCTCCTTGGGGAGCACCGGTCCTATTTGTAAGAAAGAAAGATGGAACCCATAGGCTTTGTATTGACTATCGACAGTTGAACAAAATAACAATGAAAAACAAGTATCCGTTACCTCGGATAGATGATTTGTTCGACCAATTAAAGGGAGCGAGGGCATTCTCGAAGATAGATCTGAGATCAGGGTACTATCAGATGAAGATTAAAGAAGCGGATGTAGCAAAGACCGCATTTAGAACTCGTTACGGACACTATGAATTTTTGGTGTTACCATTCGGGTTGACGAATGCCCCAGCCCTCTTCATGGATTTGATGAATCGGGTTTTCCAACCATACCTGGATAAGTTTGTGGTGGTATTCATTGATGATATACTGGTGTACTCGAATTCTTTCAAGGAACACGAAGAACACTTGAGACAAACCTTACAAACCTTGAGAGATCACCAGTTATATGCAAAATTGAGTAAATGTGAATTTTGGCTGAAAAGGGTGACGTTTTTGGGACATGTCATTTCAGCCGAAGGTGTTTTTGTCGACCCTCAAAAAGTCGAAGCAGTCTTGAAATGGGAAAGACCGACTTCAGTCACTGAAATACGTAGTTTCCTGGGACTTGCAGGATACTATCGGAGATTTATCGAAGGTTTTTCCCTTATTGCAACCCCTTTGACCCAGCTAACTAGGAAGGATAAGAAGTGGGTGTGGTCGGAAGAATGTGAGGCTAGCTTCCAAGAATTGAAGAGGAGGCTCACCACTGCTCCAGTCTTAACTCTCCCCTCAGGGACTGAGGGTTTTGTGGTATATAGTGATGCCTCGGGGAAGGGATTGGGGTGTGTTCTGATGCAACATGGGAAGGTGATCGCCTATGCATCAAGGCAACTAAAGACTCATGAGGTGAACTACCCGGTGCACGACCTAGAGTTGGCAGCTGTAGTATTTGCCTTGAGGATATGGAGACATTATTTGTATGGGTCTCGAACCCAAATTTTTACTGATCATAAGAGCCTGAAGTATCTGATGTCGCAAAAGGAGTTGAACATGCGGCAAAGAAGGTGGATAGAGCTCATTAAGGATTATGATTGCACCATAGAATACCACCCGGGGAAAGCAAATGTGGTGGCAGATGCCCTCAGTCGAAAAAATAAAGCCTCATTGGGAAGCTTAACAGTGGGAAAGGAGCGGCAATTGGCAGAATTAAAAGAGTTGGGTGCAGATTTGGGAATTGATGCAAGAAGTGGGTTAGTAGCCCAATTATTGGTGCGACCAACGTATCGAGAACAGATACTACATGCCCAATTCCATGACAAGGTGGGATCCAAGATTAGGAAGAATGTGGAGGCCGGGGTAGAAATGAAATTTCGAGTAGCGGAGGATGGATCCTTGATGATGGGACAACGGTTGTACGTGCCTGATGACGAAACAGTCAAATGTATGGTTCTGCAAGAAGCACATGAGTCCAAATTCTCCATACATCCTGGCAGCACTAAGATGTACCGAGACCTGAAACACCTCTATTGGTGGCCTAATATGAAAAGGGAAATAGCTGAGTATGTGTCAAAGTGTGGGATATGTCAACAAGTCAAGGTTGAACACCAAAGGCCTGCGGGACCATTACAGCCATTACAAATTCCAGAATGGAAGTGGGAGATGATCACCATGGATTTCGTGTCAGGATTTCCCAAGGGGAGAAAAGGAAATGATGCGATATGGGTCATTGTGGATCGGTTGACGAAATCCACACTATTCTTGCCTGTAAAGATGACCGACTCGGTGGACAAGCTTGCCAAGATCTACATAAATGAGGTGGTACGACTTCATGGGATTCCGGTGTCCATTGTATCGGATCGAGATCCTAGGTTCACCTCTCGACTTTGGCCGAGCATACAACATGCCTTGGGGACAAGATCGGACATGAGCACTGCGTTTCACCCTCAAACGGATGGCCAATCGGAAAGAGTCATTCAAGTCTTGGAAGACCTATTACGGGCATGTGTGCTAGCATTTGGAGGAAACTGGGAGGAACACATGGCATTGGTGGAGTTCACTTATAACAATAGTCACCAAGCCACAATAGGGATGGCCCCATATGAAGCCTTGTATGGTAGGAGGTGTAGAACTCCTTTATGTTGGGAAGAAATTGGGGACCGGAAGTTATATGGCGCAGAGTTAGTTCAAGTCACCACGGAGAAAGTGAGAATTATCAGGGATCGCATCAAAGCCGCACAGGATAGACAGAAGAAGTATGCCGATGTGAGGAGAGGACCTCTCGAGTTCAGTACGGGGGACCAGGTGTTCCTGAAGGTAGCCCCATGGAAGAACTTGTTACGATTTGGATTGAAAGGGAAGTTAACTCCCCGATTCATTGGACCCTTCAAAATCTTACAACGAGTTGGACCAGTAGCCTACAAGGTGGAATTGCCCCCACAGTTAGCCAGGGTCCATGATGTGTTCCATGTCTCCTTGTTAAGGAAGGCTAACGTAGACCCCGCCCGAGTTCTACCCCAGGTCCCAGTAGAGGTCAAGGAAGACTTAACATTGGAATTGAGGCCCATACGGATACTAGATCAAGAAGTGAAGGAGTTGCGGAGCAAAAAGATCCCCATCGTTAGAATCTTATGGCGAAATGCTCAAGTAGAAGAGGAAACTTGGGAGAGGGAGGCTGGGATGAGAAAAAAGTACCCCACTTTATTTGATCTACCAGGTATGGAGTGTGAAAACTTCTTAAATTTCGAGGACGAAATTCATATTTAGGAGGGGAGAATGTAAACACCTAAAGGAATATATATATATATATATATAGAGAGAGAAGGATGACGATGAATGCAGTTTTCGCTGCTGATGCAGAAATCGGCAGCGACGCAGTTCCGCTGCCGATTCTGAATCGGCAGCGACACAGTATTCGCTGCCGATACAGAAATCGGCAGCGACCTAGTTTCCGCTGCCGATGCAGAAATCGGCAGCGACGCAGTTTTTGCTGCCGATGCAGAAATCGGCAGCGATGCAGTTTTCGCTGCCGATTCTGGACTTGACAGCGACGCAGCCTTCACTACCGATACAGAAATCGGTAGCGACACAGTTTTCGCTGCCCATTTCTTGATCGGCAGCGACGCAGTTTTCGCTGCCGATGCAGAAATCGACAGCGATGCAGTTTTCGCTGCCGATTTCTCAATGAACAGTGACGCAGAGCTGGGAGGGAGGGGTAAAACTGGTTTTAGATAAACCAAACAAGGATAAAGACACACCTAAACCAACCCCTAAACAACCCATTTCATTGGATGGGTAGTATAAATACAAAGAGGGGAGAGAGAATGACCCATCTTCTTCCAAATCCAGCAGCTGCATGCCGTTCTTCCCTTCCCCTTTCACAACAGAAACGTAAATCAGACCAGTAGAGATTACTTTGTGAACTTGTGAGGGAGAGATGAGACCTTGAGAGAGGAGTGGGCAGCTGCATAGAGGAGAGGAAAAAGAGAGCCGGAAAAACGTGAGAGGAAAAAGAAGGAGGAGAACCAGCAGCTGAATAGTGTCAAACCTTCCTCAAACTTAGTTAAATTCAGAAGGTATGGGTCATGAAACTCTCTTCCTCTCCCCCGTAAGATCAAAAACGAAAATGAAGAAGAATAACCCTAAGAAAAGAATTGATCTAAGACCTAAGCCAGCTGTGAAGGAAGCTGAAATTAACCAAGAGAACAAGCAAACAAAAGTGAAATAAAGTCAATTTCAGAACATCTAACAAATCATGGTAGAGGGCCGGCTTTAACTAGGGGGAATTAATGTGTTCTGCTGTGATGTTGTTGCTGGAATTAATGTGTTCTGCTATGATGTTGTTGCTGGAATTAATGTGTTCTGCTGTGATGATTGTTGCTGGAATTAATGTGATGTTGTTGCTGGAATTAATGTGTTCTGCTGTGATGTTTGTTGCTGGAATTAATGTGTTCTACTGTGATGATTGTGCTGAAATTGATGCTCCCGATTGTGTGTTGCACAGCGAAATTCTGTTTCGCTGCCGCAACTGAACCTGCTGCAGCGAATTAATATTCGCTGCCGAATTGTGTGTTGCGCAGCGAAATTCTGTTTCGCTGCCGCAACTGAACCTGCTGCAGCGAATTAATATTCGCTGCTGATTTGTGTGTTGCGCAGCGAAATTCTGTTTCGCTGCCGCAGCTGAACCTCCTGCAGCGAAGTGATATTCGCTGCCGAGTTGTGCGTTGTGCAGCGAAACTGTGGCGCCAACAGCGGTGCAGTTCTCGCTGCCGAACTGGTAGCCCGCAGCGAACCAGTTCTCGCTGCCGAATTGGGCAGCCCGCAGCGAACCGGTTCTCGCTGCCGATTCCTACAATAAGCCTCCTAGGCAGGAATGACTTAAATGCTAATAACAATTTCATGATATGATGGTGTAAAATAGGGAACACTTTAATGTGAACATGTGAACTATTGAAATAAGTGTGATGATGAATGTGATTCAAAAATAAAATAAATACAACTGTGCTGATTTGTGACCATTGATGTCTCAGGTGGTGCAGTCGGTATTGGACCATCATCAAGACAGGAACGACCCACAGGTGGAACAGGTAGGTGACTTGCACCTTTCTTTTTCATACGTTGAATCTTGGAATATTTTAACTTGAGTACTACCATATTGTTAGAACCGATATTAAATTGTCGAACGCTTAATTGTTGATAAAAGAGTGATTAGCTTCGGCTAATGGCATCCGAACGGATGGCCGGGACAAAGAGTGATTAGCTTCGGCTAATGGCATCCGAACGGATGGCCGGGACAAAAGAGTGATTAGCTTCGGCTAATGGCATCCGAACGGATGGCCGGGACAAAGAGTGATTAGCTTCGGCTAATGGCGTCCGAATGGATGGCCGGGTTAAAAAGGGATGATTTCGCTGCCGATTGTGGATCGGCAGCGACGCAGTTCCGCTGCCGATTCTGGATCGGCAGCGACACAGTATTCGCTGCCGATACAGAAATCGGCAGCGACCTAGTTTCCGCTGCCGATACAGAAATCGGCAGCGATGCAGTTTCCGCTGCCGATTTTGGATCGGCAGCGATGCAGTCTTCGCTGCCGATACAGAAATCGGCAGCGACCCAGTTTCGCTGCCGATTCCTTGATCGGCAACGATGTAGTTTCGGCTGCCGATTTTAGGATTGGCAGCGACGCAGCTATCGCTATGGAATCCGGATGGATAGCCGGGACAAATAAACGACTAGTTTCGGCGAATGGCATTTGAAAACTTGTGTATCTATATGTACTACTAATTGTTACATCAAATACATGAAGAAATTATAAATGTTAATGCTTATTTAATTGCTAGGCCGTTAGTTACCATTATTATTATTATTATTAAGTATTTGTTTTCTCTTAAATGTTTTGTACTGCTGCAGGGACGTCACACCAACAAGATGTCTAGGATACCCGATACATGGGAACCTACTTTTGCAAAGAATTAAGTAGATGCATTCTAACTCACAATGTACTTTGTAGGGATCAATGTACTGAATGTATAACTTTTATTAGATCCTTTTTGTTTAAAATTTGTGATGGCTATTAGTAGTATAAGAATGCAAACTCATGTCCATGTATATATATTTTTAATATGAATTTCAAATCATGCAACATTAATATTATGTGTTTGTGTAAGATTCGCTTTTGAATGAACTGTTGATTGTATGGGTTGTATTTTGATGATGTAAGGATTCAAGTTCTTTGATTACCGGCACCAGGTGTATTAAATATATAAAAAAAAAATTTTTTTTTACTATTGTTGGGCTTAGAAATCCGGGTCGTTACATGTTCTTCTGTTAGGACATAATGTGGAGCAAACAATGAGAGATCATAAAATCATCTTTCATACTCCAGCACCAACATTTCTCCCTGTCTCAGTACTAGAAATTAATGTTCTTTTACCTTGCGATGATACCTAGAGTAGAACTGGTTCTCAAATTCAGACTTGAAGTCATTCTAGGTTAATGTTTTGATTGCACGTTTTAGCTAGATGGTTTCCCACCATGTCATGGCCCGGTCATCCGTAACACAATTTACCTGTAAGTATGTGGGTATATTAATCTAAACCATAGTCTTCTGTACTTTCTTGATCCATCTCCCAGCTATTTCAGTAGCATATTCACCCATATATGGTTCACAACCCATTTCTCTTATACTCTTGACTAGTCGTACTAGTAGTACCGTATTATCAGTGGTTGCAGAAACCTCTAGGGTTGTTTGTAAGGCCGGTGCAGTTAGGGGTGCATGAGTTTTGGTGCTGACCATACCTTCCATCACTGCCTTGACTATATATACTAGAAGTCCTAGGTTTACACAGGGTGTGGGTATTCCAGCCGGAGTCGTCAGAGGGGGTATTTCTATTATTCCTTGTGGTCCCAACCCTGTCGAACGTACCGTTTCTATCCGTTTCAATACCTGTTCTTCCTCAATCCCCACTGATTCTCCTTGTCTAGACTGAGATGATTTTATTGGTACATGAGAAGCAATATCATCCAATGGGCCTTCTTCTTGCTAATTATTAACATTCTTGTCTTTGCTTCTACTCCTCGTGGAGGGTGGTTTGATTTGTGTTCCTTGTTGAGTGCATACGATCATGAAATAGAAAATAATTAAACATTCTCATCAATTTTCTAGGACCAAAACCAATGCTCTAATACCAATTATAATGACCCAAAAAAATGTAAACAATTCATGACGAGTCAGAACAAGGTGATTTGTTTTTTGTATTATCATGTTCCATTGATGCATTGTGTGATACCATTTATAATTCCAACCATTAGACATCATTAAGCGATGTAATATGTCACACATACATATAATATACGATAGCATCACAAAAGAAGGTACATATTCATTGCATCTATAGCATGAAGTGTTCATACACAACATAATTCACATTCATGACTTTGAAAGTCGTCATCATAAGTTCTTACAAAAATATCGATCGACACTTCGTAGCTATTACCTAGTTGTATAAAATGCATATCGTCTAATCATACTATTACATGATTTATTCCAAAATACTTAGGATGGAGTTTCTAAGCGTTATGGCTATGAGACGTCCTTGTTACAAATCAAATTCAAAGTAAGTGTATAAACAATTTCTTATAATATAATTCAACAATGGACAAATACTTGTAACCGTATTAGCAATTTAAATAGGTAGATTCTCATTATTATGCTCCTACTAATTCTGTCTTTAACATTTCACATCACATCATCATGCGGCCTTACATTGTATTATTTCTTTGGTCTATAATCAATATCAATCAATAACGTGCATTACTATCTGGAAACCCTAGTATGTTGGGCATCTTCCATGAATGATTATAGTTTCTTAACTATGATCGATTAGTCTATGGTTCTAATACATTATTCACAAGTGTATCCATTATCACTCTTAAAAGCAGATATCATTATCATTATAAATCAACATTAGTCTTATTCAATCATTTTGGTCATCCACCATGAATACCAATAGCCCAAACTAACTTCACGATTTCTTTCCGGTTATCAAACAAGGATACTATTAGCCAAAGCTACTCACATCATTCATTCTCGGTTATCCGATATAGATACCATTAGCCGAAGCTAATCTCATCAATTAATCCCGATTACCCAATATGGGTACCATTAATTGAAGCTAATCACATCAATTAATCCCTACCAAAGCTAATCACATCAATTAATCTCGGTCATCTAATATGGATACCATTAGTCGAAGCTAATCACATCATTTAATTCTGATTATCTAATATGGATACCGTTAACCGAAGCTAATCTCATTATTCATTGTGTTTCATGATTAATTTAACCGATTGAAATCGGGCAACAACATTATGTATAAATACTTCAAGGATGTAATAATAATTAAAGTGGAAACCACCAACCTAACCCTCCCGTAGTGTGGCCTCGCCCGGTCAAAGGTCCAATCTTGGTCGCGCCTCCTAATATACCAAATGACTTTCACTAGTATATTTTTATTTAAGCAATGGCAAAGACCATTTCCACACATATACCAGAACACACATACATTCATTCAAACATCTCTCATGTTCATATAATTATATAATGATAATATTGTAATAAGACATTCGTCTCTAATTTTAATGAAGATCAACTATGAAAATTATGCCATTATGACACTGAAAATCATTAACGAGAACTAAGTTATTATGACATTAAAAATAGTCAACGAAAACTAAGTTACTCTGACACTGAAAATTATCAACGAAAACTAAGTCATTTTGATGTTTCTTTTCTGTAAGTTCACACATATGGTCAACACCAAGTATTCCTTCTAATGGCCATACTTCAACCTAATTTTGGACATAAACCACAACCCAATTCACTTTCAAAGTTTATGAAGCAAGGGCAACACGTAATGTTTCTATTCCATGACAATATCACACATTCATCAACATTGTTAAAGAGAACCTATTAATCACCACTATCTTCATGAAGGTCTTTCTTTGTTATTTTCTTCTAAGATGCCGAAGCCTATATCACCTCCCTAACAAGCATACTTTAAGTTCTTAATGTGATATCATCAATTCCCATTCATTACAGCATGACATAAGGTGTTCTAGGCATTCTAACTTACGAAGTATTATCAAACATGTTCAAGAATCATATTCCTTTCCATAATCTCATCAAGTTCATCTTAATATTGTCAAGTAGTCTACAATTAAGTTCAAACAAGCACATTTTCAAGGGTTCTCCTATCCAAGCTTCCATGGCCGAAACATGAGGTATTGACATCAAGTGCTCATTTCATCATTCCTAATTATACCATTCCAAATCATAAAACACAAGCTAATAATTAATTTCACATTACACATGAGTTCAATTTCTACCATTTATTTTTCTTCTTTAAGGATGTTCATCATACAAATGTTTCCCTCATTGTTCTTCCTCTTGGTCGATTATGGTATCCCCTCCCATTATAGTTTACTCATGTAAATCATCATTTTCACAATAAACATTTTTATGTTATCATACATCAATTCACACATCAATCTTCTAAGTCCATAATCAAGCAAGTTCTTCAATTCATGATGTAAAGAAGGTATTTACATATGTAAAAATTATGTTTCAGCTCAAGTATTTTCCTAAGAGCATAACAAGATCACAATTGACACATTTCATCATTCTATTCCATCCTTCTTTTATTCTTTCAACAAGTTGGCCTTTAGTTATGGTTTGTTCTTCAACATGCATCAATTTTTTTTTGTTATAGATTCTAAAATTACATCCTTTTTATCCTTAATTTTCCAATGTTTCTATTGAATCTTTTCAAAATTAAAAGTGCAAGAACCCTATATCATTCAATTGAGGTTTCCTTCTTATCTTACTTCAGCATCTCAAAATAACAAGTAGGAGAGTGAGGTTACTCTTACAACTTGATTTTTAGACAAGATTTGAGGATGGTTTTTATGGTTTTCTTCCTCTCCCTCTCGTTTTTTCTCTCCTTCCTCTGCTATTCCAGCCGACCCTCTACCCTTTCCTCTCTTTATGTTTTTGGTTCTCTTTCCACTCTTTAACTCTCTTCGCACTCAAGTATTCAAGGGGGTGGCATGTAAGGGTGGTTTGGATGGGAGTTTCTTTGCATTATGAGGGGCTGTTACAGCTAGGGTTGCTGTCGGTTTTGGAGGAGAGGAAAAATAATCTTTTTTTCTCTTTATGTATTTATACTCCTTAAATATGGTGGGTTATGTTTGGATGCTAGATGTTCTAATCCTAACACCCCTTTTTGGTTATCCCTAGATTATGTTTTCCACTAAGTATTGGCTGGTCTATTTATCTCTCTCTCTTTCTCCCTCCCTCCCTCCCTCCCTCTCTCTCTCTCTCTCTCTCTTAAATGGGGTTTTACAGTTACCTTATTTAGCTAGCGATAGTCTATACAAAGCTTATGGGCGCCTTTTTTTCACAAACAAAATCGGTGCTCCCCAAAATGAGCCTCTGGAAGAATAAATCCCTTATCTAGTAACTCTTCTTTAATAACTTTTTGGCTCTCACAATCGAAATCAGATTGGTCAAGATAGTAGTCTTTTCTCCCTTAAAGATCCATCTTCTACCCCCTAATCCTTGAAAGGTTACAATTTTGGTGTAACAATCTATCTGAGCTTTATGATTACACAGTCAATCCATGCCTAGGATTACATCGAAACCATTTAATTCTAAAGGTATCAAATCTACTACTGACTCATATTCATCTAGGCCAATTTTCACATCCATATACATGTTATTGGTTTTTACCACATCACCCAAATGTGTCCTTATTGTAAACCTTTTTTTTGCCCTTTTTGCTTCTTTCCCTAAATTGGCTACAATCCTACTAGATATAAATGCATAAATGGCACCAGGATCAAACAAGACATGTATTTTTAAATTATTCATGCGTAGCGTACCTGCCACTACATCGAATGCCGCTCTGACGTTCTTCATGTGTTATAGGAAGACCCTCCCTTAAGTTCGGTTATTATATGCCCTTGACCATCCTCGGATGGAATTAGCCCCTGATTGTTGTGGACCTCACTAGCCTGTTTACTATGGCAGACTACTGGTGACTCTGACTTGGTTGTTTCATATTCTACGCTTACCCAGTGTTCTTATGAGGACACTCTCTTTTGAATGTCCTTTTTCACCATAATAATGACATCTTTGTCCCAGATATTTACAAGCTCTCCATTTATAGCCCTCTCCTCGACATACAAAACATTATCCTGGGGAGCTGAACAATAACAAAGGTGTCTTTGTTCAAAACGTACAAGTAGATAACATTCTTCTAGTCACTAGATCCCCTTGATGGGTTAGTCCTCGGGAGTGTTTTCCCCCATCACTTTTCCACTTGTATGTTGGTGAGAACTCACTGATGTCCTCCTTTTCTTCTTAAATTGATTAAACGATCCACTCTTCCCTTTTTTTAGAAGCGGCAACCTATTCATAAAATAGTCAATATCCTTTTTTTACCAATTCCATAGTGGCCCTGATGGCTTTCCCCAATGCATGCTTCCAATGCTTGTGCTGCTTCAATTAACTCCCTTACTATTTTGAATTGTAAAGCAATTAATCCTTACCTTAAATCCTGACAAAACCCATCCTTCAATTTTTCTATCATATGCTCTTTAGTTGGGATGTATTGTGAGGCGAATAATGAGAGGTCATGAAATCACCTTTCATATTCTAGCACCGATATCTCTCCTTGTTTCAATGCTAGAAATTCTTGTTCCTTCACGTTGTGATGATACTTGGAGTATTAGAGTATAATTGGTTATCAAATTTGAACTTGAAGTCATTCTAGGTTAATGTTTTAATAGCACGTCTTAGCTAGATGGTTTCCCACCATATCATGACCCGATCAGATAATAACTGTGTATCACAATTTACCCATAAATCTTCGGGTATTTTAATCTAAATCATAGTCTTCTCCTTTTTCCTGATCCATCTTCCAGCTATTTCAGCACCCTGCTCCCCCATATAGAGTTTAAAATCCATTTCTCTCAAGCTTTTAACTAGTCGTACTAGGAGCACCATATTATCGATGGTTGCAAAAACCCTTGGGGTTGCTAGTGGGGTCGATGCTATTGGGACTGCATGAGCTGTAGTACTTCCCATACCTTCTATCACTCCCTTGACTAGAAACCCTGGATCTACATAAGGTGTGGACATTCCTGCTGGAATCGTCAGAAGGGGTATCTTTGCTCTTCATTGCGGTTCCAACCCGGTTGACTATATATGTTCATTTCAGGACCTGTTCTTTCTGAACTCCTGTTGATTCTCCTTGCCTAGACTAGGTTGATGTTATTGGCATATGTGAAGTAGTATCATCTAGTGGGCCTTCCTCTTGCTGATTATCAACATTCTTGCCTTTACTCCCCTCCACATAGAGGGTGGCTTAGTATACATTCCTTGTTGAGTGCGTACCATTCTAAAACAGGCAATGATTATAAGTATTCATTTGAGTTTTTCTAGGACCAAAACTAGGAGCTCTGATACCAACTATAATAGCCCATAAAATTCAATAGATTTTTGACATACTGTTTATCCATAATAAGCAGGAGATGGGGGTGATTTGTTTTTCACATTCCATCGGTGCATTGTATGGTACCATCTATCATTTCAATAATCGAACATCCTTAAGTGTTTAAATATGTTACACGTACATATAAGATATGATAGTACTACAAAACGAAAGATATATGTCCATCACGTTCATAACATGAAGTGTTCATACATACCATATGTAACGACCCGATGTTTTCAAAGCCAAAATCATTGGAATATATACATAAGTCGTCAGGTTCTGAATGTTTTTCACCATATCATATCATTATGTAGATTTATAATTGTATTCCATTCATTCACTAGACACAATCAACGTAGGATAACAGAAATCAACATTCCCATAAAACAGATTCTCAATACATATGCTCATAATACTATATTTCCATACTCATAGGTTTACATTACATCGTATTGACATACTCATAAATTCACATTCCTGTTCTAGTCTCGTTATCATCACGAGTTCATACAAGAGTGTCGAACGACAAGTTACACAACTAGTACTTTCGTTTATCCTGACCTCATGTAATTTCACAACATAACATCCTCATAAGAAGAATACCACATATGTATATTCATATAAATCACATCTACTTGTTCGCACATACACATCCATGTTCCATTTCAATTTTTCATTACAAGTCTTTACAAAAAAGGGTCGGACGACTAATTGAGCGATTAACCCGTCTGTTCTTACAGAATTCATATCATCTATAACATACAAATATATAGTTTTTTTCAAAATGTTTGAGTCACGAAATGGATTTCCTTAAACACCATGTTGGTATGATGTCCCTATTACAGTATAAGGTAATTTCAAGTATTATAAGCAATTTAAAAACATAATAAAGCAATATCAACGTTACATTTCATTCGTGGACCAAAATAGTATAATTCTTTCATTTCTCCTTACTTATGTAAATACCACCCTTAATAATTCATCAATTACCGTAGTTAATTACAATACTCAAACCCGGTCATCCATCTCGAATACCGTTAACCGAACTAACGTTATTCTCTGTTTAAAGCATAACAATTGTAATTCTTTTATATAGTTGGTATATACAAAACATAATACACATGAACGCATCAATTCTTGAAACTAACTCATAACTCTCAAATCTGGCTATCCCTTTAGAACACCATTAGCCGAAGCCACTCGTTCATTCATCCCAGTCATCCACTTAGGATGCCATTAGCTGAAGCTAATCATTTGTTCATCCTGGTCATCCCCTTAGGATGCTATTAGCCGAAGTTAATCATTAATTCACCCCGGTCATCCACTTAGGATGTTATTAGCCAAATCTAATAATTGCCATCGGCCGAAACTAATTATTTATATCATTTATTCACCTCGGTCATCCACTTAGGATGCTATTAGCCGAAACTAATCATTTATATCATTTATTCATCTTGGTCATCCTTTGAGGATGCCATTAGCCGAAGCTAATCATTCGTTCATCCTAGTAATCCACTTAGAATGCCATTAGCCATTTATTCATCCCAATCATCCACTTATGATACCATTAGCCGAAGCTAATCATTAACCAATCAAATGTTTCATAGGCGGTTTATGAAATCACTATAACATGATAATATATCCTTTGTAATGCTCATTCAAACGATTCATAATAATTTGACATTCGCTATAACATAATAGTAGACCCTTCGTAATACTCGTATAGATATTCCGTAATAGTTTAGCGTTCAGTATAACACAACAATAAATCCCTTTTAATACTCAAACAAGCATTCCGTAACAATTTAGCATTCTGCACAACACAACATTAAATCCTTCACAATACTCATACAAACATTCGTGACAATTAACATTCAGTATAATACAACAATAAATCCTTCGTAATACTTATACGAGTATTCGTGATAGTTAATGTTTAGTACAATACAATATAGATCCTTTGTAATACTTATACAAATATTCATAACAATTTAGCATTTTGTATAACACAACAATAACTCCACCACAATATTCATATAAACATTTGTGACAATTTACATTCAGTATAGTACAATGATAGATTCTTCGTAGTACTCATACAACTATTCATGATAGTTAATGTTCAGTACAATACAACAATAGATCCTTCATAATACTCATAGGATCAATCGTGACAGTTTAACATTCCATATAGCACAACAATAGATCCTTCGTAATAAATTCACTTCAGAAACTCATGTTATGCTAAAGGGGGTAGAAATCACCTACATATTCCTCCTGTGGGGTGTCCCTGCCTGGTCGAAGGTCCAGTCCC
Organism: Populus simonii; assembly: GCA_007827005.2. Taxonomy (NCBI): domain Eukaryota; kingdom Viridiplantae; phylum Streptophyta; class Magnoliopsida; order Malpighiales; family Salicaceae; genus Populus; species Populus simonii. The sequence goes on from CM017478.2 coordinate 4,094,866, forward strand.
AATCGCACCACCTAACACATCAATGGTCACAAATCAACACATATGTATTCTGAAATCACATAACTCATTAACATACATATTTCAAGAATCCACATGTTCACATTCAAATGTTCCACATATTACACCATCACACAATGCAATCATTTTAGTCATTGGACCAATTCATATACGTAAATCTGTTGCATAAATTAGTTAGCGAAAACTAGTTCGCTAGTGATGCAGATTCGCCAGGAATTGATTCGCTGGAACGCAGAATCATCAGCGAAACTGGTTCGCTGCTGACACCATAATTCGGTAGCGAAAACAGATTCCCTGCTGACACCACAATTCAATAGCGAAAATGATTCGCTGTGGACTCCACAATTTGACAGTGAAAATTGATTCGCTGCAGACTCAACAATTCAGCAGAAACTGATTCACTGTATGCAACAAAATTCGGCAGCGAAAACTGATTTGCGACAAACAATAAAAATTCAGTAGTGAACACTGATTTGCCGCAGACAATACTCTTCGACAACGAAAGTTAATTTACTGCAGACACCATAATTCAGTAGCAAAAACTGATTCGCTACAGCCAAACATAATTTGACAGCGAAAGCTAGTTCATTGCAGACAATATAATTTGGCAGCGAACACTGCTACGCTATAGGCAACAAATTTCGACAGTGAGCACATATTCAATGCAGCCAACACAATTTCAGCAACGAACACTAATTCGCTGCAGGCAACATTGTTTCGGCAACAAATATAGATTCGTTGCAGGCAACACACTTTCACATAACTTCATCCACCATATATGCAGAATTTATGTCATTAACACAAGTATAATCACAACAATCATGTCCCAACCACATTCTCATTCATTTGAACCATATTCACGCAAGTTCATACTAAAATCAAAGCATTAATATTAACATAGATTCTGTTTCGACTTTGTTATCATCCTAAGGGTTCAACAAGATCATAATTCTGCATATTCTTTCATTTTATTTTCTCACAACTCTTCACTCATGCATGCTAAATCCATACCTTATCATGAACATAAATTTTTACCTTAGCTCATGCATGTTTGTATGAGTTAAACAACGTCACAAATTTCAGGTTTTATCATTTCATTTCATCCTTTTCCATTATTTCCCTTGGTCAGCCCTTAGTCTAGGTTTTGTTCATCATGTTCATCCATTTGTTTTTGTCAACGTTTCTGGAATAGGTCCCCCCTCCAGCCCCTATTCTCTTTAATCTTTCTCTCTAGTCCTCTCAAGTAATAGGTGTAAAAACCCTAGCCAGATCCTTACGATTTCCTTCTCTTTTCTGTCCTGAAATTTCAAGAGGCAAGTAATGAGGTTATGTTCTTTCTTTATCTCATGATTTTGGGTTGTCTTAGGCAGGTTTCTTATGTAGTTCTTCTTCCCCTTCCTCTATACTTTTGGTTTTTTCTTCTCTTCCTTCTCTACTTTCAGTTTTTCTTCTCTTCCTTCTCTATTACAACAGCCGACCCTTCCAACTCACTTACCTTTCATGGTTTTCTCTCCTTTTTTCTAACTCTCTCCTCACACAACAATCAAGGGCTTGCATGCAGTTGGGTTCTACTTTAGGAAGTGAAGGGTTGTTATAGCCAAGGCTGCTAGGCGGCTGTTTTTAAGGAAGAGAAAGGGTCACCTTCTCTTCCCTCCTACATTTATACCCTTCTTAATTGAGAGGGAATTTTGGGTACTGGACAAGGATGTCTTTATCCCCCTTTTGGGTTACCTTGGGCTGGTTTCTATTCCAATTCTCCTATAGGATAGGCCGGTCCAACACACATTTTTGTTGGGTTTTACAGTGTCATTGCCGATTCAGAAATCAGCAACAAAACTATGTCGCTGGCGATTCAGAAATTGGCAGTCAAATTGTATCTCTACCGATTCAGAAATCAACAACGAAAAACTATGTTGCTGTCAATTCAAAAATCGGCAACAAATTTGTGCTGATGCCGATTCAAAAATCAGCACAAAAAAATTGTGTTGCTGCCAATTCAAAAATCAGTAGCCAAACTACGTCGTTGTCGATTCAGAAATTGGCAATGAAAAATTGTGTCGCTGTCGATTCAGAAATAGACTGCGATTTTGGAGTCATTTATGGCTTTACTTCTTTTTTTTGGTGTTTAAACCATAATTTACAATCACAACTTCAAATTTCAACATCATAAGGTTTTTATGAAATGCAAGTTGTCTATTTGTACTACTACATAAATTATTACAAGATACTTATTATGAAATTGCTAAACACCATAGTCATGAGATGTCCCTGGTTCAAACCAAACTTAGTGTAAGTGTATAAACATTTCTTATAATATAATTGGACAAATGACATATAATTGTAATTAGATTAACAATTAAATAAGTAGGTTTCCATTAATAACTTTCTACCGAGTCTATCCTTAATATTTTATTTCGCATCTTTATACGACCTTATGCAGCGTCATTTTATTTGAACTATGTTCAACATCAATCGATAACATGCATTATGGTTTAGGAATCCTTGTGCGTCTAACATCCTTCCATATATAACTATTCTCCCTTAACTATGATCAATTTGTATATGGTTCTTTAAACATTAATTCCAATTGTAAATGACATATTAATATTATTTACTTTAACATATCAATAAGTACTTTTAAATGTGGATACCATTAGCCAAAGCTAATCTCATCATTCATTCCTGGTTATCCTACCTGGATACCATTAGCCAAAACTAATATTATCATTCATTCTCAGCTATCTAACATGGACACCATTAGCTAAAGCTAATCTCATCATTCATTCCCAATAATCCAACATGGACTTCATTAGCCAAAGCTAATCTCATCGTTCATTCCTAGTCATCCAACATGAATACCATTAGTCAAAGTTAATCTCATCATTCTTTGTAATTCATTAATAATTTAAACAATTGAATTCGGGTAACAATATTATGTAAGAATACTTTAAAAATTTAATAAAAATCAGATGAAGATGGGAATCACCTACTTGCTTCCCCCATAGTATGTCCTCACCCAGTCGAAGATCCAATTCCAGTTGCACTTCCTGATACGTAATGAGACAGACCATAACTCAATATATTTTTATCTTTAGGTATCATCAAAGATTATTTCCACACACATACATGTACACACACATTCATACAAACATCTCTTGTATTCGTGTATTTGTATGGCAATAATGTTATAATAAGACATTCGTTCCTAACTTTATTGAAGATCATCAATGGCAACTAAGTCATTATGACACTGAAAATCATTAATGAAAACTAAGTCACTCTAACACTTAAAATCATTAGTGAAAACTAAGTCACTTTGTCACTAAAACTTGTTAGCGAAATCTGAGTCACTCTGACACTAAAAATCTTCAATGAGAACTGAGTCACTTTGACACTGAAAAACATCAAAGAAAATTATGTCACTCTTACACTGAGCAACACTACCCTCAGTTGATCTGATCGTCCTCATTCTTCTATCTATCATCAAGAGGCACTTATCATTGCCAGACACTAATATTAGCTTTCATGGATTTCATTGAATCATCATTAGATTATTTGTTTTGCTCCCTAGCTAATCTGAATATTGTTTGTTTTCCTCTCAATATCTAATGTATTGGCCCCGACTGCTCAACTTTTCAAGGATGATTAGGGAGTGTCAATGTCATTTATGTCAAGAATTTTGCAAACTCAGTCAATGTTCTTTTTGTTCAAAAACTCTTTCTTATTCTAGAATCAACTTGCAAATTTCAAGGATCATGTCTGTTCAAGTCTAATTGTTGAAATGAAATCAGAGAGATATTAGTTTTTTGAAAGTCTTTTGAAAATTGACTTGGTCAAAGACCCAACACATGTTATTCAATACATGCAATCCTTTGATTACTTTGTATTTTAAATACAAAAATTGACTCGATGTAAGATTAAAACAGTTGTTTGACTCTTTTATGATTCTTTATGTTAATTTTAAAATCTTATTTTAGGTGTATGAAGGGGTGACCTTCTATGGATTTTAACAGCAAGAGGTTCAAGTTAAGACTCGAGGTTATATTAAGAAAGCTTGTCTTTTTTTAGCATCCATTTTATTAGCATGCATAATAACTAGTAACTTAGTTTGTAAAGCCACGACCTTTATGGAAAAAGCTCTTCATGTTTAAGAGTGTCATTTATCAATTCACAATCACTTACTTGATTGAAAATGGCTTTTAAAAGCACGTAACACAAGCTATGACTTATGGCTATGAAAGAAAAGAAAATTCATAAGCTCAAAAGATCTTTGAGGGTTTCAAAGACTTAGGATCACCATCAACTTAGTCATTTCACTCTCTTTCTTTTGATGACTTTGTAAAACAAATGACATATAACCATTCTATATATTTCATCAATAAATCTTTACCTCGATGAATTAATGGTTCATGAAGCTCCAAACCATGTCATTCCTTTCATTGCCAATGTAACAGTCCTAATTTCCAGGAAAACACATAACAAGTAAATGGAAATTTCAGAAATTTCTTTTATATATATAGGTTCCACCAAAATTTCTATAGAAATTTCGACGGAGTCTCCCTTATACCGGGAGGACTCAAGTTATAGACAAAATCATATTATACTTTCAATTTCATTTCACATCTCAATCCAATCATTATGGATCTTAACTCAACTCATCATCATTAACACAACACATCTTATTCAACAACATCATACAATTCAAGTTCACAAAATAATAACGCATAATTCAATTATTACATAATATCCTTACATAAACTATATCTTGCATGATAACATTATATAATGCAATTTAAGTGAAGGATTCGATTTCAACTATAAACATGTATGGTCAAACAGGTACATAGAATTACATACATTAGATTAAAGTCATACATCCAAATTTATGGATTAATATTACATTTCAAGTTTTAGGAGATAAGTCTCTTAATTTACAAAATAATTACATGTCCAAAAGCAAAAGGTGAATAAAATAATATCACTCCTAACGTGATCCTGATGGACCTGAAAATAGAAATTAACATGTGTATATAAATAAAAAGTAGTAACAAACAATAATAACAACAAGTAATAATTTTCATGGCATTCTTTGATACATAAAATTAGACATAGACCTCTTTTACAACATATATTTTTCATCTATTACCAATATTCATCTAATATCCTAACCAATTTACCGAGAATAATTTTATCTTGAAAATCTCAACTCAACTCAATGGTTTCGAACACCATTTCCTTATGAATCAATTCTCACTTGATACCAAGATATTCCTCTCTTGGTATCTTTAGTTTAACCTATTCTTTTGAAATAACTAATCAATAATTTCTCTCCCATTCTCTGAAAGGTAATTATCGATACTAATGTATCTCATTAATATCATTAGTCTCCCAATACCGGGTTAGACTAATCAATTCCATTCATATCATTAATTATTCATGACCTGAAACAGTTAATCAACTTATCTTTTTCCTTTAACCAGGAGTAACCATGCTGATGTTAGTAATCTTTACTAACATCATTAGTCACCTAATTACCCGGGATCGACTAATCAATTTAAAAAATATCGGCACCAATGGAACTCCATTGATACCATTATCTATCCAAACCTAGATAGCTAATCAATGTCATCTCAACCTACCATTCATATCGATCCCTTTTATTTTTCTTAGTAGTATTATATACATAGACTACCAAGTTCAAAGCACTAACATGCCAAACAATTTAAAATAGCATAAAATAAAAAGCATAGGTGTTGGGCACCTACCTGCTGTAAAAGCTTGACTAGTAGTCCCGAGCTACTATCTGGGTACCGTGGCCGCCCTACATCAACAAGTATACCACGTCATTACTCATGAGTGTTTATTTCTTCTAAATTCAAATCTATACAAATTTCTCTTTAATCATCTCATTCATTATTACCCTTTTTTTCTTAAATTTACGTCTTATGTTCCCATTAAATCCTTTTCCTTAGGTTCTTAAATAAGAATGCAAACCAACATCACAATCGGCGTAATTGTTCATTCGAACACTATTTTATGTTTCATCCATAACTAATATTATATAATTCAGTTTAAGGTGTGAATTAATCCCTCGAAAAGAACCCAGTTCTGCTTCTAAAGCCTTCAAGATTACCCGTTATTAAGAAGATGGCCAACTATCCAGTAAGGTATGTCCCAACCTCCTCTCGGTTATTAGCCTATAGATGGAGTTGTAAAACTCCAAATTAAGCAAGGTTAACTTCCTTGGATAGCTAACATCCAAGACTATAATGTCTATGAGGAGACCTAGTCCAAATTCCCTCATTTCCATGCTTAAATTCCCTTTGGAAGACCAAGAGATGAACTACCCAGTTTCATCAATAAATTTTGTGACATTCACAAGTTACCAATTTAACTTATCCTTATTCAAAACCAAAACATTGTCATGTTATATACACTATAATGTTGTCAAAGACACCTTCTAAGAACTAGTTTACCCAATTTATCATCATTTTGCAACTTATCACAATTGTAGACAATTATCTTAATTTCATTAATTTATTAATCAACACTTTTCTCAACCCTCTCTAACACCTTCATTGTTATTTCTTCATGCATTCTCATCATTTTAATTCATATAAACACATATCATCAAGCTAAGGATTCAAACAAAACACCCTTCCTCTTATTACATCAATGGTCGACCACACACTTAACAAGGGACTACTAATTTTCTTTCAAAATTACTTGCTATTTCAACTCATTTCAATCCTATTACATGTCACAAACATCAATTTAATTCAATTTCTTATTTCCCTCAAAATTCATCATGAACCCTAACCTTAATTTAATGAAAAAATCAATGGAAACTTAACAAATATTGCAACTTATTAAATGGATGTTGGGACACCTTACCAAGGAGTAATCTAGGTTCCGAGTGCTAAGAATCAAGGATTCCCACCTTTTCTTCCTTGTTTGTTGTTGCCGCCCTTTCCCTCTCACTCTATCCCTAAATTTTTCTTTCAATAACACTCTACTTCTAAGTGATTTTGTTGTCCAAATCATTTAGTATCACTAACTCTTTTCTTTTCCTTGTTTTTTTTCTGGGTTTCTCAAGGATTTTCCAAGCAAAAATGGAGTTTTCTCCTCTCTTCCCTCTCAATCCTCCCCATGGTCAGCTGCACCCAAGCCTTTTATAGGAAAAAATTATTAGATTCCCACTATGTCCCTTCAAATAGTAACTTTTATAGTTTTCGGGTATTATTTCTCGTATCCCAGTGCATTTTTTATACCAATTTTCAACAAGTAATATTGAAATTCATTAATTTATACCCCAATACTTTTCTTTCCTCATAAATCACTTCCATTAAAATTTAATTCACATTTTGAACCTTTTTATTTTTCGAACATTTTCACACTTTTATATTTAAAAATTTATTCGCTAACCATTTTTCTGAATTTCAAAGTTCCATATCCATTCTCTTACTGCAAGTATCAAATCTTCAATTTTTATATTTTATTTGCTTAATTTCCTTATACGCTTCCTTTATAAATTTTATGGAACTCCTAAGTTGTACAAGGTTTACTTTTCTTAATCAAACATTTACATGAAATGATTTCGGATCAATTTTCAAATCCTTACCTTTTATATATACATATATTCGTGTCTATTTATCAAAATTCAAACATCATTCATTTTATTTCTTTTACTCAATTTTAAATATTTCTCTAATTTTATACCGAATTTATACCCAGGGTTTACATTCTCCCCTCCTAAAAGAAATTTCATCCTCCAAATTTAGACTCATACATACATCCTTGAATAAATATGGATACTTCTTCATCTCCGCTTCCCTTTCCCACGTCTCTTCCTCTATTTGAGAGCTCCTCTGTAACACCCTTACCAATGGGACCCTTTTATTCCTTAACACCTTTTCACTAGAATCTTAATCGGTTTGGTTTTCAAGGTTAAATCTCCCTTGACTTCGATAAGAACCTGAGGCAACACCCTTGACGGGTCTACCTTTGCTTTCTGCAATAATAATACATGAAACACATTATGAATCTTATCCAATTATATGGGCAAAATTAATCAGTAAGCAAGAGGTCAGATTCTTTCTATAATCTTAAAATGGCCAATATATCTTAGAGCTAGTTTCCCTTTGATCACAAACCGAATAATACCCTTCCACAATGCCACTTTCAAAAATACCTTATCTCCCCCTTGAAACTCTAAAGGCCTTCTCTGATTTCCCGTGTAACTTTTTTTGTCTATCTTAAGCTTCTTTCATCCTTTTTCTAATTACCCTTACCTTATCGATTTTCATTTGTACGATTTCCTACCCTAGTAATTTGTTTTCTCCAACTTCATCCCAATAGACCAGGGTGCGACATTTCCTCCTATACAATGCTTTATACAGGGCCACCATACCAATTGTGGTTTGGTAGCTATTATTATATGTGAATTCCACCAAAGGCAAAAGATCTTCCCAATTTCCTCCAAATTCCAACACATAAGTTCTCAAAAGATCTTCAAGAGTTTGAATAGTCCTTTTAGACTAACCATCAGTTTGAGGGTGGAATGTAGCACTCAAGTTCAATTTAGTTCCCAAAGCCCATTGCAGGCTTAGCCATAGCCTCGATGTGAACCTTGGATCCCTATCTGAAATAATTGACATTGGCACACCATGTAGCCTAACCACCTCATTTACATACAACTTGGCTAATTTATCCACTGAATCCATCATTTTCATGGGTAAAAACAAGGCAAACTTCATCAGTCGGTCCACAATCACCAAATAACATCATTACCCTTTTGCCCATGGGCAATCCTAACACAAAATCCATGGTGATGTGTTCCCATTTCCACTCGGGAATCAATAAAGGCTGTAATTTTCCTACTGGCCTATGATGTTCAACCTTTACATGCTAGTGAATCCCATAATTTGATACAAATTATATTATTTCCCTTTTCATGTTAGGTCACCAATAGTACCCTTTTTAAATCCCTATACATCTTGGTACTCCCGGGATGAGATGCAAAACGGGATTCATGTGCTTCTCTTAGCACCTCTTCCTTAAATGCTTCATCCCTTGGCAGGTAAATCCGTCTACTCATCGCCACCAACCCATCTGTAACATTTGAAATGGTGTCTCAATACCTTGGTCCATCTTTTCCTTTATGTTCCGTACTTCTTCATCCGTCTATTGAGCCTCTAAGACCTTATTTTGTAGTACATATTGAATTTTTATCTAAGCCAATAATGACCCTTCTTGCCCCACAGTTAGGTGTCAGTTCATCTTCTTTAACTCTGCTAAGTCATCCCACCTTTGTTCCTCCATATTACTTAATATTGCTTTCCCTTTCCGGTTTATAACATCAGCAACTATGTTAGCTTTTACTGGGTGATAATCAACAACACAATCATGGTCCTTTATCAACTCCACCCATCTCATTTGCCACATGTTTAACTCCTTCTGTGACATCAAATACCTTAAGCTCTTATGATCCGTAAAGATTCAAACTTGTAACCCATACAAATAATGCCTCCAAACTTGAAAAGTAAACACTCTCACTGATTAGTACTTAAAAGTGCATTTTTATCAAGGTTATATATCATCATTTTGCACTTAAAGTATCAATAACTCCTTAACTGTTGTTACTAGGATGATGATTAGTACTTAAAAGTGCATTTTTATCAAGGTTTTATATCATCATTTTGCACTTGAAGTATCAAGATCATTTTGCATTTTTAAAAGTGCATTAGTACTTAAGTGTGTTTTGGTTGAGGGGAGAGGGTAATAGTTGATATAAAAAAAAATTAACTAACTATGTTTTCTATTGTTAAAACCATTTGCAAAACTATTGTTACTAGGATGACAGAGTAAATGAGGAATTTTAGTGACTCTTGAAACGCATCTTAGTAAATATTTTCCAATGGTTATTTGCAATATTCATAACAAGGTCTATCAGAATACTTCTTGAAATATTCAGGTTTACAAACTCTCGCATTGTTATCACTTAATTCTGCTCATATACTCATTTAACAAGTATTTTTAAACCTTCATTTTCACACACACACTTTAACATATGATTGTGGTTGCACATTGGATTATTACATTATTTATGTTCTTTTGTTAAAGGTAACAACTAAGGGAAAGGGATAGTATATAATTTGCAAAAAAAAAAACAAATTGATGATATTGATGATAATAAAAACGTAGATAAGTTTGGTTTCATAGCCTCCCTAACTTAAGCAATTAAGCCTGAAAGGGTGTTTTAACACCTAATACCCTAAAGTCAACTGACTTGGGAGCTATTGGCCCAAAGCTGGGTTAAGGAGAAAAGCTTAAGGGAATCAAACATTGCACTATCTATGTATCAGTATTTACAACCCAAGTTACTAAGCTCGTAGGGGTGTCTCAACACCTAATGCCTTAAGACTAACTGGTCTGGGAGTCATTAGCCGAAAGCTCGTTACATGGGTTAAAGATGCATTGTGTTTTAAGTTATATGTATATATATTTAAAAAAAAGAAAAAAAAAAGATAATAATCTCAACCCAAGGAAGTAACCTTAGAAAAACATTAGAACAAAATATTGTTTTCTTCCAATAAAAGCCCCATCATCTATATTTTCATACATTGAGCATATAAAAAGAAGGTTTATTAATATCTTATTTCAACAGTATGAAGCATATATATAAATTTAATGAGAGTTTGTTTATATAGATAGATTAATGTAAGTTGAATGATAAATGTCTTGCTTTGTGGAACTTGCAAATTGTTTTTTAATTTTAACGCTTTGATTACTAGGGACTAGTAATAAGCAGGTTGGGGGGTGTGATTAGTACTTAAAAGTATATTTTTATCAAGGTTTTATATCATCATTTTGCATTTGAAGTTTCAATATCTCCTTAACTAGAGTATGTTTTATAATAACAAGTCTGATAATATAAGATACCTTTAATTTATTGTAAATGTTCATCTTAAATGCAGGCCTATCATATAAATTAAAGGATTGATTGATGAGTTTAACTACTGAAATTAAAAAGATAAAGAGAGGGCTAAGCTTAGAAAAGAGATGTTGGTTCAGTCCAAAGTGGAACACCATTCGGTTATTAGATCATAACTAGAGTTGTAGAACTTGGATATAGGTCTAGTTTATATGTATGGAAAACTAAGACATAGGCCTAAAACTTTCATGAAGAGTCCAAGATTTAAAAGTGCCATTTTAGAGTTCAAATGGTAGCAACAACGGAGAAGTCGGAATATGTCTTGCAGCTCAGACACTGTTCAGTGTTTAGCCCTTATCTCAAGTTCTAGAAGTCCAAATGCACCGATTCTTGTTTTGTTGGAAAGCTGAGACAATTTCCCAGAACTTTCATGAGACTATCTATTCAAATTCTGATGTCAGGAATGACGTTTTCTGCAGACAAGAAGATAAGGATTGTTACCAAGTCAAGAGGTGGCCACCCACTCAACAATTAGTCATCAAATCAATAGTTCTAAATTTTGGCCTATAAAAGGAGGCATTTACCATGCATTTAGGCATCTTGGTTTTGAGATCAAGATCATTTCCTTACTTGCTTTCTTTATTTGTAGTTTTAATGTTCTAGTTTTATTTCATGTTATAGTTTCATTAATCTCTTGTTTATGCCTTTCATTTCCTTTACTATACTTATATAATCATGTTCTCCTCTTGTTTATTTATGTTTCTCTTCTTCATTATGTTTAGCTAAGTTTATTATATCAAGGTGAAAAGGTTTCACTGATGGTGTAAGGATAAGTATAATATAAACTCAATATGGACTTCAATGATTATATCCTTAACAACTTGCTATTAACATGTCTTATCATTTTTATCTTATTAATTCTTAATACCTTACTTGTTAAATGGTTAATCTAGATTTGTGTTGTATAACACTTGGTACAACAAATGCTTGGCACTTTCATAGCCAACCGTATGGTATAACCTACACCTGTGCTATGAAAGGAACTTGATTTGTTGTTAACATAAGTTAGCATCATGAATTCCTAACAATATTTAAAAGTTTGGTGTTACTTGAATAAGATAATTAATATGATCATGTTAATAATTTATAATGAGTTATTAATGACAAATCATCCGATTGGAACCTCCTTTGTGTGTGGTTTCCAGTTGAGTAATAAAAAGAGTTTATATTATACTTATTTGAAATACCATAAGTGGATCCTCTAACCTTGACAACTATTTTTATCATTGTTTAATCTTCACATTAATCTTACATCTCTAAATTCTCTTTAACTCATTATTATTATTATTATTATTATTATTATATAGTTAACCTCCCTATGGTTCGACCCCGGTCTTGCCGGGTTATTTATTACTTCGACACTCCTGCACTTGGGAGAAGACATCAACTTTTTGATCGTGTCAATAGACCTCGTATGTCGATCAATAGTGATTGATTGTTGTTGACTCTATGTAGTAGCTTTCTAACTCTGTGCAACTTCTGCAGCCCTACGAGGACAATCTCTTTTCTTGTGGCCTATATCCCCACAGTAAAAACATCCTCTCCTTAAATATTGGCAATTCCTGTAACGATGCCCCTCACCTCTACAAATATAACACCTAATCTGTGTCACCGAATAGTGTCCAGGGTGTCTCGAGCTACATCTTCCACATATTAGGCAAACAGGTCCCCTCTGCTTAGAAGACCCCCTCTAGCACTGGCTCCCTATCAAGCCGAACCTCTTGAGGATCCCTCATAACTAATTTTTCTAGAACCCCCAGATTCTCCACTTACAGTAAAACTTCTGCTCCTCTAAAACTGCTCGGAAGACTGCCCTCTCTTCCCCCTCTTCAGAAGAAGAGGCCTGTTAATGGAATATACAAAATCTCTTCTCTTAACCATGGTCGTCTAGACTTGTTCACTCACTTGTCTCGGTATGTCTCGAATTACCCTCTCCATCCCCTGAGCAGCCTGTACTAGCTCAAGGATGGACTGAAATGGCATCGTTATCAGCTACATCTTTAACTCTTGTTGAAGCCCATCTTGGAACTTCTCTACCTAATAACACTCAATGGGGAGATAACTAGAAGCAAAGATAGACAAATCCTGGAACCTCCTCTCATACTCAAGGACGGTTATATCCCTATGTCGTAAGTCTAGGAACTCCTGTTCCTTTTCTTTCCTATACTGCTATGAGTAGTATCTCTCCTCAAACTCCTCCCTGAAGTCTCTCTACATAAATGCTTCCCTAACTCTCCTCTCTCACATATAATTTCCCACCAGGAGTGGGCACTCTCGGCTAACAACTAGGCCACACAATCAATTCGAGACTCCTTTGGCACTGACATCTGAGTCATCACCCTTTCTACCTTTCTTAACCAATGCCCCACTACCTCAGCATCCTTATAACGACCTGAAATTTCCATGTAACTTTCATATTTTTAATCATCATGTTTGAGTATAATAGGGTAAATTTTTTATTTTTTGTGTGCAATGCATCTAACAATACATCCCATTATTGATTCTTTGGTTTACCAAATTTACAACAGAGTTTCCCCTATAACTTAAACATTTTCTTACTTCTTTTCTTATCCTCTTAGGCAACACAATATCAAATAACTCCATTACATACACGCAACCGCCTTTAGCCACCCACCAATTCAATTGTTTCTCTATTTTATTCTTTCACATCGCTTCTCACAATTCATCTTATATTCTTTTCATTTTTCATTTACTTAAAACATATGTGTGATGAATACACACACGCACACACATATAACAAAAGAGATGCAATAACCAAATGCTAGAAATACAATCATACAATTTAGTATTTCAAGGTGAAGTTATTAACACAATTTTAAGTATTCATAGTACATAAAAATAAGTACCTAACAAAATTGGCGGGTGTTAGAGTGGTGAAAGAACAAGAGTTCCTAGTGTTAATTGTTGTGATGTCGCAGTCGCACAAATTAATTACCCTAGCTTCAAACACAACACACAAGATAGTATAGAGCAAGGGGTTGATCCCACGAGGAAGGTTCAAGTCAGATTTTTATGCTAAATGATATGCAATTTGGGGGGGGGGGGGGTGGACGTTATCTAAGCTAAAGCAAAAGAAAAAAAAAACTATCAAACAAAATTTAATAAAATCAAAAAATTATCAAGAGAACAAACTTTGGTTGCAAGCACACATCCACCTACGGAAATCTGAACTGATCATGGAAATGAAACATCAATTTATATTCTAAATATTTATCTCTTCTTAATCCATCCTTACTATCAAAATCACAAACTTGCTACACACACTTATCAACTTGGTCTAACATGTGATAGAATAAATATTGCTATAAGGATATGTCATTGCATTATGAAAATTAAATTCAATTTTTTCATCTCCTACCTCTATAGACAAAGTATCTTTACCACAATTAATTTTTGTATTGACAGTTTTCAAGAATGGTCTCCCAAACAATATAGGAGTGTTGTTTGATGAATCACAAGAATCATGTTCCATATTAAGAATATAAAGCTCGCTTGGAATGACCAAACTATCAATCTTGACTAGGACATCTTCTATCACACCAAGTGAGTAAACAAAACTATGATCCGCAAGTTGTATTACAATGCTAGTTTTATTCAAAGGCTCAAGACCAAGAGAATCATAAACATGTTTAGGCATAACACTAATGGATGCACCTAAATCGCACAAGGCCCTTTTGAAACTAGCATTACCAATAACACATGGCGTGCAGCCTCGGGTGTCTTATCTACCAATTCCCCTCCACTTGCAGCATCAATGATATTATGGTCAGTAGGCATCAATCCTTCATAGAAATATTGAATGAGCAGCTGATCGAGTATTTGATGATGAGGGCATTGAATGCACAATTGCTCAAATCTTTCCCAGTACTCGGAGAGTATCTCCCCATGAGATTGACGAATCCCACATATTTCTTTCCTTATATTAGCAACTCGATATGCTGGGAAATACTTCTCAACAAAAATCTTCTTCATGGCATTCCAAGTTTCAATGGAACCTAGGAGAATAGAGAAAAACCACGCCTTTGCTGCCCTTTTAAAGAGAAAGGGAAAGCTTTCAACTTAACCTGTTCTTCATCAACTCTGTTTGGTTTCATGCCCATGCAAACCATATGGAACTACTTGAGATGAGTATGAGGATCTTCTCCTGCAAGTCCATTGAATATTGGAAGCAAATGTATAAAACCAGACTTGAGCTTGAAATAGACATTATTGTCAATGTTTAGGCACAATGGTTAATTCTCCATGTTTGGAGCAAGGAGCTCCTTGAGTGTTTGTTGTCGTGCAACAGCCATGGTGTTGACGCGAGCTTCCTTTCGTAACATGTGTAAAATGTTTTGTATTTTGAGATACACCTGCACTTGACTCTGGTTAGTAGAACGGGTTACAGGAATATATCATCAAGAAAACTCAAAAGAAACCAACCACACAAGAGATCGAAACAATGCAAATTGTACGAAAATCCTACGCTAGAAAACTAAAACTACCTAAAAACCGTAGAAACCAGCGAAATTTGGCCTCGATAGGGTAGCGCTAGTGGTTATCACTAGTCCTATTCAGAACGTTGTTTCTCTTCAGGAAATAAAAGGTCGATACCTAATTCCACCAAAACATCTGTTTTGAACAATACCGCTACCGTAAATGAATAGTACCGCAGCAAGCAAAAATTCTGTCTCTCTTTTTTTTTCAGAAAAATAAATAACAATCACAGCAAATACAAATAATAGCACAAGAATCAATTAAAATTACTTCCCCGGTAAATTAATAGCGCCAAAATTTGTTGTGATGTCGCAGTCGCACAAATTAATTACCCTAGCTTCAAACACAACACACAAGATAGTATAGAGCAAGTAAGGGGTCGATCCCACGAGGAAGGTTCAAGTCTGATTTTTATGTTAGATGATATGCAATTTTGGGGGGGGGGGTTGGATGTTATCTAGGCTAAAGCAAAAGAAAACAAAAAACTATCAAACGAAATTTAATAAAATCAAAAAATTATCAAGAGAACAAACCTTGGTTGCAAGCACACATCCACCTACGGAAATCTGAACTGATCATGGAAATGGAACATCAATTTATATTATGAATAGTTATCTCTTCTTAACATTGGTTAGTTAGCGAATCCGTCATATAACTAACCCTAACTATCAAACAACCACAGTGTCCGCACTAGTAATTTAATTCAATGGCAGCCTTAAGAACTAGATAAGTTGATTAATCGAGAAAACAAAATTGTCCGCAGTCTATGTTTGATTTGATTGAATGTTCTCCCTAAGATTAATAGCGTAGATCCGCCACAATTATTAAACTCAGTTGCTTCACAAGTTCATATACCACAACTCCGGTTTTGATATCAAACTTAGCAATAGATTGTTTACAATAATAACTTAGAGTCTGCTCTAGCAATTAAAATATACAATATTCTGAATATTTTTTTCTTCTTGGCTGGCTGCCCCCCTTCTCTTCTCTCATTCTTTTTATATCCTAAGAAACCCTAGTCTCTATTTTATAAAATAGTCCTCCCTTAAGTAAACAGTTTACATTTAAGTAGTTCGATAACTATTTTCCCAAAAAAAAAGAAATAGCCTTGCATGAAATCTTCAAGCTTTGACTTAGAGGAGCTAAATTTCTGAAATAAAAATTTGGATGTCGATTTAGATGCTTTGGAACATAATTTGGACTCGTTTCTTCACGAAACCTGTTTACTGGTAGAATTCAGTTGTCATCTTTGAAAACTCATATCTCCCTCATATGACATCGTGTTTGGCTAAACTTTTGAGCGTGGATTGTTCTTTGAGTCATGAATCCAACAAAATTGAGTTTACATCAATTGGACTTCTGTAGCTCTAGATATTCTAGTCGGAATGACCGAACATCAACATTGGCAGATTGCAAGATTTGACTTTGAAGGCTGTGATTTCCATGCTCTTCTTTATTTTATTTTCTTGCCTTAAATTTCCAGAAAGGTATGGATGTTAGCTTTTTAATGCCACTGGAATCACTTCATTTCAACCTCTAGAGCTCACGCTCTGCACAAAACATCGACTGAAGGTCAAATTTGTCAATTACCTTCAATTTACTCCTTTTTGCATCTTTCATCTAAAAGTGCCTTCAAAACATAAAACAAAGAATATCAAGGCATTTTATATAAAAAAAAAAAATAGGTAAAACACTAGTTAAATGTGAGTGAAACTATCGAATAATATGGTTGCATTATTAAGACAGGGTGAGATGTCAGTATTGGAGTATGAAAGGAGATTCCACAATCTCTCACTGTTTGCCTTACACTACGTCCCGATAGAAAAGCATATGATTGAGAAGTTGAAAGATGGGTTTCGGTAGGAATTGAGGCAAGGGTTAATCGTCTTACAGTTTAAAACAGTGAGGGAGCTTATTGAGGTAGCACAGGCTTTAGAAGCTTGTATTGGAGGGGGTCAACGAGTCATTAAGGAATATGTAAAAAGAGATATAGGGACTATTCTGCTGGCAAACCACTAAGGAAAGAGTGGAATGTTTGAACAATACAGAAAAAAAGGAGCGTTAACGGTGTCGTTCAACCAACAGTCAAGCGAAAGAATGATGGGGGGTAGACTCATTCAAGGACGAACCCTTCGGGAGGGACCAATGACCGGAAGAATGTTAACTGTCCTCATTGTATGAAGTGTGAACCAAGGCACCCTAAAGATTGCTCAATTTCCCCGGGGCAATGTTTTGTATATAGAGAGGAAGGCCATAGATGGAGAAACTATCAGTATCTAGGGCAAGGATGCCATTACTACGGCGAAAGAGGCCATTACAAGGAGTGCCTCAACAGGAATATTGGACAAGCATAGAGCCTAAGACAACCAAGTCAGAGTTATCAACGATCAGTCATAGTGAATAGGCCGATGAGGTCTTCACAATCAGGGGCAAATTCCGGCCAAGGAAGGTCAAGGGCATGGAATGACCGAACCCTGGGAAGGGTCTTCCACATGACATATAAAGAGGTTAGAGCAGCATCTGATGTAATGGTAGGTGCGCTGCAAATGAATAACTTTAAAGTGCATGTGTTGTTTGATCCGTGTGCTACTCACTCATTTATTGCTAGAAGAATTGTCACCAAAATAGGGAAATAAGTAAAAATAGTAGGAAAAAGGGTTCGTAATTAAGACTCCATTGGGAAATAGAGTAGAAACAAATAATATGTATGTGGGAGTGGGGGTTAGTCTAGCTAGGTATGAAATAGAAT
Organism: Populus simonii; assembly: GCA_007827005.2. Lineage (NCBI taxonomy): Eukaryota > Viridiplantae > Streptophyta > Magnoliopsida > Malpighiales > Salicaceae > Populus > Populus simonii. The sequence goes on from CM017478.2 coordinate 4,113,123, forward strand.
TAGACCTGATACCATTAGAATTATATGATTTTGATGTAATCTTAGGCATGGATTGGCTGAGTAAGTACAAGGCCCAGATAGATTGTTATACTAAAACCGTTGTGTTCCAAATACTTGAAGGTAGGAGGATGGTATTCAAGGGAGAGAGGATTCCCAACCTAATCAACCTAATATCGGTTGTAACTGCTGGAAGTTGCTAAGAAAAGGATGTATGAGATACCTCGCATACATCTTAAACTCTTATGGAGAAAGTCTGCGGCTAATGATATTCCAGTAGTGAAGGAATTTCCAAACATGTTTCTCGAAGAGCTGTCGGGACTACCCCCAGAACGAGAGGTAGAGGTGTCCATAAATACCTTCCCAGAGGTGCCACCCATAGCTCAATCGTCGTACCAACTGGTTCTAGCAGAATTGAACAAGTTAAAGACTCAACTACAGGAATTGTTAGACAAAGGGAGCACCGGTCTTATTTGTGAAAAAGAAGGATGGGACTCATAGACTTTATATTGACTACCGTCAGTTGAATAAAATAACAATGAAAAATAAGTACCCACAACCATAGATAAATGACTTATTTCATCAACTGAAAGGAGCTAGAGTATTCTCGAAAATAGATTTGAGGTTAGGGTACTATCAATAAAGATTAATGAATCAGATGTACCAAAGACCACTTTCAAAACTTGATAAGGGCACTATGAACTTTTGATGTTACCATTCGGATTGACAAATGCCCCAGCCCTCTTCATGGACTTAATGAATCAGGTCTTCCAATCATACCTTGATAAATACATGGTAGTGTTTATTGATGACATCTTGGTGTACTCAGACTCCTTTGAGGAACATGAGGGACATTTAAGACAAGTTTTGCAGACTCTGAGAAACCATCAATTATATGCTAAGCTAAACAAGTGTGAGTTCTGGCAGGAAAAATTAACATTTCTATGACATGTTATTTTGGTAGAAGGTGTCTTTGTAGACCCCCAAAAGGTTGAAACAGTCTTGAAGTGGGAGAGACCAACTATGATGATCGAGATACGTAGTTTCCTAGGGCTTGCAAGGTACTACAAAAGGTTTATTGAAGGGTTTTTTGTGATCGCAACTCCCTTGATGCAATTAACTAGGAAGGATAAAAAGTAGGTATGGTCGAAGGAATGTGAGGAAAGCTTCCAAGAATTAAAAAAGATGCTCATCACCGAAGGCTTTGTGGTCTATAGTGATGCCTCGAGGAAAGGACTTGGGTGTGTCTTAATGCAATATGGGAAGGTGATTGCCTATGCATCTAAATAGTTAAAAACTCACAAAGAGAATTATCCGGTGCACAACCTAGAGTTGGTCGCTGTGGTTTTTGCCCTTAAATTTTAGAGGCACCTATACGGGTCCCCGACTTCAAATTTTCACTGACCATAAGAGTTTGAAGTATTTAATGTCAAAAGGAGTTAAATATGTAGCAAAGAAGGTGGATAGAGCTTATTAAAAACTATGATTGCACCATAGAATACTACCCTGGAAAAGCAAACATGGTGGCAGATGCCCTCAGTCGCAAAAACAAAGCAACATTGAGTAAACCAACGTTATGGGAGGAACGACCGCTAACGAAGCTGAAAGAGATAAAGGCAAAATTGGGTATCAACACAAGAGGGGTACTAATTACTCAGCTGATAGTACGACCAACGTATCAGAAATAGATGCTACAAGCCCAACTCAGTTACATTAAGGGGTCCAAGATAAGAAGGAAAATGGATGTCGGGATAGAAACCCCATTTCGAGTAGCAGATGATGGAGCGTTGATGATGGGACAACATGTGTATATACCCAATAACGAGATGGTTAAACGGATGATTCTACAAGAAGCACATGAATTCAAGTTTACCATGCATCCTGGCAGTACCAAGATGTATCAAGACCTAAAACCTCACTACTGATGGCCTAATATGAAAAGAGAGATAGCTGAATATGTATCAAAGTGCAACATCTGTCAACAAGTTAAAGTAGAACATCAAAGGCAGCAGGACCATTGTAGCCACTACAAATGCCAGAATAAAAGTGGGAGATGATCACCATGGATTTTGTGTCAGGATTTTCTAAGGGAAAAAAAGGGAATGACATAATATAAGTCATCATCGACCTCTTAACAAAGTCTGCACCATTCCTACCAATAAAGATGATTGATCCGGTAGATAAACTTACCAAGATTTATATAGATAGGGTAGTGCGACTTCATGAGATTCCAGTATCCATTGTCTTGGATCGGGATCCTAGGTTCACCCGTCATCTTTGATCGAGCATACAATGCGTCTTAGGGACAAGGTTAGATATGAGTACTATTAAGAGTCATCCAGATTTTGAAAGACCTATTAAGAGTGTGTGTATTAGAGTTTGGAGGAAACTAAGAGGAACATATACCATTGGTGGAGTTCACATACAATAATAGCCATCAAGCAATAATAGGGATAGCCCTGTACAAAGCTTTGTATGGTAAGAGGTGCAGGACTCCTTTATGTTAGGAAGAAATCAGGGATAAGAAGTTGTATGACGCAGAATTGGTTCAAGTCACCACTGAAAAAGTAAGAACCATTAATGACTGGATAAAAGTCACACAGGATAGACAGAAGAAGTATATGGATCTGAGGAGGAGACCCCTCGAGTTTAATATGGGAGATCAGGTATTCCTTAAGGTAGCCTCGTGAAAGAATATGTTGAGGTTTGGATTGAAAGGAAAGATAGCTCCCCGTTTCATTGGACCCTTTAAAATCTTGCAACGTATTGGACCAGTAGCCTACAAAGTATACTTGCCCCCGCAGTTAGCCAAGGTCTACAATGTATTCCATGTCTCCTTGTTACGAAAGGCCAACGTGGATTTCACCCAGTTCTACCCCAAGTTACGATAGAAGTCAAAGAGGACCTAACGCTCGAAGTGAGACCCACAAGAATTCTAGATTGGGGAGTGAAATAATTATAGAATAAGAGGATTTCTATTGCTGGGATCTTATGGTAGACCGCTCAAATAGAAGAAGAAACTTGAGAGAAGGAATCTGAGATGAGGAAGTACCCCAAACTATTTGAATAATCAAGTATGGAATGCAAAACCTCCTTAATTTCGAGGATAAAATTTATATTAGGAAAGTAGAACGTAAAACCCAATAAAAAAAAATAGTATTAGGTCGGCCTATGCTAGGAAAGAATTAAAGGAAACAAACCAGCCTACTCTAGGTGGAAATTATGGGGGGAAACCGGCCTACTCTAGGTGGGAATTATGGTGGAGGTAACCAGCCCTAAGATAACCCAAAGGAGGAAAAAGAACAGGCATGACCAGCACTCAAACACCCCCATCTCATTTAAGAGGGGTGTAAATGCAGAAGAGGAAAAAGAGATGACTTTTCCTCTCCCCCAAAACCAGCCAGCAGTCTTAGCTATAGCAGCCACCCCTTCCCAAGAAGAAACCTAACCAAACTAACTTGTATGCCATTTCTCTTGAGAGTTTGAGTGAATAGCGAGTTAGAGAAATAAGAGATAACCAAAAACATGGGGAAAAAAGAGCTTATAGGGTCGGCTGGAACAATAGAAGGAAGAGAGAAAACTGAGAGAAAAGAGGAAGAAAACCACTAGAACCTTTCCTAAAGCTTTCTTAAAATCATGTGGTAATAAGAACATCACTTCCTTATTTGTTTCTTTAAGATTTAGGGACAAAGGGAGGAAGAAACCTTAAAGGGAAAGACTTAGGGCTCTTGCACTTATAGATTTGGAAAGATTAAATAGAGAGATTGAAGGAAAAATAGGGGTGAAGGAACAGAATCTTTAACAAAAATAAATGGATGTATATGGATGAACAAACCCTAACTAAGGGCCAGCCAATTGAAATAATAAAATAAATGAAGTGATGAAATGTGTTATTTGTGACCTTATTAAACTCCTAGAAACATGTTTGAGCTGAAACTGAATTCATGTTTATGTTAATGTCTTGATTTTTCATATATGATTGAAGAACTTGTGTGAAAATGAGATGAAATGATGGAATGTGCAGAATTGTAATCTTGTTAAGCCCTTAGTGACATGTTTGAGCTTAAACAGAAACCATACTATGCTAATGCTTTGATCTTGTTTATGTGATTGATGAATTTGAATGGTTATGAACCAAATGAATGAAGGTGTGTTTGTAACATATTGTTATGAATATATTTGTGATGGAAATGATGAATTGCATGTGTAAATTGGGAGAGAATGGACATCAATGTCTGGTCAAAGAAAAAGGGGATACCATGAGGGAAATCTTACATGATGAACACCCTTAGAGAAACAAGAGAAAGGGTGGAAATGGGACTCTTGTGAAATATGAATTGACTATTAATTTGTGTTGATTAATTGGCATGATAGAATTGAAAGCGTAGAATGTATGATTATGGCAACATTAGCTTTCGGTCTTGAGATGATGATTAGGAGAACCTTTGCAAAATATAAATGTTGAGACTTGGTTGTGTATCGCTTGATAACCTTGTGATAAATTAGATGTGACATGGTAACGGTTTATATCCAACTAGGTTGGAGTATGTTACAAATGGAAAAGCTTAGTGTAAACCTTACGCTTAGCCTAGGGAAAAAGTAAAATAAAAAATGACTCGATCATTGTTGAAGATTTCTGAGTCGACAGCAACTCAGTTTCGCTAATGATTTTGAGTCAGCAGTGAACTATGTTCACTAAAAATTCCATGTGTTTGCCGTGAATTCATTTTCGCTGACGATTTCTGAGTCGAAAACGACTCAATTTTCATTGATGATTTCTAAGTCAGCAATAAATTAAACTTTCACTCATGATTCCATGTGTCATCCGTAACTTAATCGTCGCTGATGATTTATGTGTCACCAGCGACTTAGTTTTTTGGTAATGATTTATGTGTCACTGGCGACCCGTTTTTTGCTGATGATTTCTGTGTCACCAGCGACCCAATTTTCTCTGATGATTTTCTGTGACAACAATGGATTAATTTCGTTGACAAATTCCATGTCAGAAATGATTTAATTCTCGTGATGATTTCATCGTCAGTTTGACCTAACTCACTACGAGACTCGAGAATTAAACACTAGGATGTTTGTGGGTGACTTACGTTTAAAATTAAGAGAGGTGTCTTGATATGATGACTTTCATTGTATGATTATATGATGTGTGGAACACTTAAATGTGAACATGTGTATTCTTGGGATATGTATGGTATCGATTTATATGATTATTGAATGTGAATATGTTGATTAGTGATCATTTGATATGTCAGGCGATACGACCGGGATCGGACCTTCGACCGGACAAGGACACCCCACGGGAGGAACAGGTAGGTGGTCTCCACCCTCTTCTTAAATAATATCAAATCTCTGAAATAATGCCGTATAAAAGAATTATTCTATTTTGTTGTGACTACTAAATTGTTCATGGAGTGTTTGATTGGGTATTGTGATTAGCTTGGGCTAATGCATCCAAATTGGATGACCGGGTTTGGATATTACGACTTAGCTTTAGTTAATGGCATCCGAATTGGATGACCAAGTTTAAGAAATGCGATTGACAGTGGTTAGTGATGTCTGTAAAGGATGATCGGGGTAAAGCGAAGTAATTTAACCACAACCAATGTATTAACTCTGGTCCCTACAACTCCTATGGAGAGGTTAAGACGTGTGAGTAAGGATAATATAATTGACATAAGGGTTGTATTATGTATGTAAGGAGTAAAGGAAGGAATATACTCACTTAGGTTATTAACGAAAAGTAGTGATAATATTCTTTTAAATATTTAATATAATGTTTAAATTATTTATAATTCTTGTATCCATTTTGCATTGTAACAGGGACGTCACTCAATCAAAGTGCATAGGAATCTCGTCTCACGGGTCCGTATATTTTGTTATGAACTATGTATCTGTATGTTAAGACATTATGTATTTTGTTTGAACAAATGTATTAGTTATGAAATTGTCGTTCGACACTTTTATAAAAACTTGTAATGATAACTATATCAGAATAGGAATAGAAACTTATGAATATGTAAATATAATGTTATGAGTATGTGTACTGAGTTCTCTTTTATAGGGATGTTGATTTATGAAATTATATGGGTATATGTACCCTACCAATGAATGAAACCTATTGGCTAGTTCTTGGAATTTTTTTTCATGAAATGATTGGAAATCTCGGGTTATTACAATCCTACCTTCTAAATCGTATGGCCACAAGAGTTTTGGCAAACAAAACTCCTTATGAAATCTGGTATGGCTCTAAACCCAATATTGATCATTTAAAAGTCTTTGGCAGCCTTTGTTATGTCTTGAAACCTGAAGCTAAGAGGAGAAAACTTGATCAAAAAGCTGATATAGGAATGTTATAGGCTATAGCACTAAATCTAAGGCTTATAAAATCTATGATCTGAAAGGTAACAAAGTTGTGATTGCTAGAAATGTAAAAGTTGTAGAAAGTGTTACATGGAACTGGGAAACTGCATCAATTGAAGGGATAAAACAGAAACAGCAAATTGAAATGGATGTTGCAGAGGATGATAATGTTATCGATGACAAACCAGTAAGGGGGACAAGATCCTTTACTGATATTTACAACAAGTGCAATGTTGCTGAAGCAAAACCAATAGATTTTGAAAAAGCAATCAATTCACAAGTGTGGACATCAGCAATGAAAGAAAAGCTCACTATGATAAAAAAGAATGAAACATGGATACTGGTTGACAGACTAGTTCACAAGAAGGTAATAGGTATGAAGTGGATCTTCAAAACTAAACTAAATGCAAATGGGAATATCAACAAGTACAAAGCAAGGCTTGTAATAAAGGATATTCACAAGAACCAGGTATTGATTTCATTGACATATTTGCTCTAGTGTCTAGGCTTGATACAATAAAGTTTTTGCTTGTTTTAGCAGCATAAAATGGTTGGTATATCTTTTAATTGGATGTCAAATCTGCATTTTTAAATGGTGTTCTAAATGAAGAAATATATGTTGAACAATCTGATGGTTTTGAAAAAGAGATTACATCAAACAGGGTGTATTTGCTAAAGAAGGCTTTGTATGGACTTAAACAGGCTCCTAAAGCCTGGTACAGCAGATTGAATAGTCATTTCTTAAGCTTAAGCTTTGAAAAGAGTATGAATGAAGTACTTTTATATGTGAAGTATGTTGATAAACATAAACTGATTGTGTCAATATATGGAGATGATTTATTGATTATAGGAAACAATGAGCAACTTATAGAGGAGTTTAAAGCCAACACGAAGGATAAGTTTGAGATGAATGAACTTGGTTTGCTGACATATTTCTTAGGCATAGAGGTAACTCAATCTGTGCAAGGTTACCTTTTATGTTAGAAGAGGTTTACTTTGAAGCTACTAAATAAATTTGCAATGGAAAATTGCAAACTAGTTAGTACACCTATGGTACTAGGACAAAAGCTAATTAAGGAGGATGGAGCACCCAAAACAGATGGTAAAGCCTATAGAAGTTTAGTTGGGAGCTTGTTATATTTAACTGCTACATATCCAAACATTGTGTTTGATGTCAATTACCTCTCTAGGTTCATGCAAGGTCCAAGTCAAATCCATTTTGTGGCAGCCAAGAGAGTTCTAAGATATCTAAAAAGGATTGGTTTTTCTAACAATGACTAGGCTAGAAATGATGAAGAAATGATGAGCATCCCAGGTTATTGTTTTGCTATGGGAGAAAGCATTTTCTATTGGAATTCAAAGAAGCAATCAATGGTTGCACATTCCACTGTAGAGACAGGGTACATAACAACATATATGGCAGCAAAGCAATTGATATGGCTAAGAAAAATGCTAACTAATCTGGACTTTGATCAATAAAGTCCCACAGAATTGTTCTATGATAACACATCAGCAATAGCTATTTCAAAAAATTATGTTTTTCATGATAGGACCAAGCAGATGAAGATCAAGTTTCATGTTATTAGATAATTTCAGCAAAAATAAGAACTAGATTTACTCTATTGCACTTCAAAAGAATAATTAGAAGGCTTGTTTACCAAGCCTTTAGCTAAAGACATATTTGAAGCAGTAAGGGAGAGGATTTGAATGTGCAGCTTTAGAACCAAGAAGAAGTGTTGAAGTTATGGCACCAAAGCTGAAAGTTTGTTGTTCAGTAATTTTTTTTTCTTTCGTTATTCTATCTGTTAATGGCATCATTATCTTGATGTTGTTTGAATCTTTAGATTTAAGTTTATCTAGGATAAGTCTAGTTAGTTATATAATTCCTTAGATAAAGGAGATGATGGTTGTTATGATTCTTATTTTTTGTAGTGTTTGATTTCATCTATAAATAAAACTAGAGGGATAGCAGTAACCTCACGGCATTCATTTCTACTCCTTGTTCTTTATTTCCTTGTTCTATTATTCCCTGTTCTTTGTTCTTTGTTCTTTAATTAAGTTCTTTATATATATCATTTACCAACAAGCTTTTTCTTCTTGTCTATTTCTCTCTCTCATTATGGTATGATTGAAATGGAAATATTACCAACAATTAAAGAATCAAATGAGAAACTAGTTCTTTAACAATGGTTGATGAAATCAAGTAACAAGGATAAAAGAAGAAAAAGAAAGGGAAAGTGGATAGAAATGGAGTGACTCACCCGAATCTCTCTCTCTCTCTCTTCATGCATTCATTATTTTTCTCTCTACTTTTCATATTCTATTACAACCAAGATATCACACAATAATTAATTTGCCCAGAATTGTAGGAATAGCAGGCTTTATTACACGTGTTATTTAATAACACAAAACAGGAAAATTAAACGGTGTATTTAGTGTTTTAATGAATTCCAGCAACGATCATAATTTCAAATTACCATAGCCTTTATCATCTCTTGTTCTTTGTCTCCTACCACACTTGTAGCTGCAATACGTGACACATTATATCTCTTTATCTTTCTTTTTTTTCCTCTTTCCTCTCCTCTTTTTCATGCCTAAAACCTTAACCCAACTTCCTATTTACAGGGGAAGGGGAAAAGTTTAGACTTGGAACACTTTGCAACCTGCAAACCCTAAAATCAAATCAGACAAATCTTTATTGTCAGAAGGGTGAAGACAACAAAAGATAACCAGACAAAGCAATGTTAGAATACAGTGTAAACTTTTACATGTGCACAACGAGTAAATTGCTGGAAGGGAGAGGTACAGTCAAGCTGTGAAGTTTGTCTAGTATAAGGAAAACCAAATGACCCTAAAATTAACAAAAATGACACCAAAAACCAAAGGAACAACAGAGTTGATGGAGTAGGGAAAGGGAATGACGAATTGCTGGGGTTAGGTTTTGTAAAGATTAAGGAAAATGATAGAAACTAAGGGGTCGGGTTTTTGGCACAAAATGGGGACGATGACAAGGAATTTGGGTGTGAAAATGAGAGGATCAAAATTGCATCATAGAAAAATTGGAATGCCCTTTTTAAAAATTTAATAATAATTTGTGTTAGCTTCTTTTCCATAAATTTTCTTTTCGGGTTTTAACAAGAAAAAAATAATTTTGGATCCCTTTAGTTTGGAAATTAAACAATTTAATTAATCTAAAACTTTATTTTTTTAACATTTTAGTTCTTGAATTTGAAAAAAAAAGAGAAAGAGTCATCAAAAAATAAGAGAAAAAGTTGGTGAATGGCCACTTTTCAATTATAAAACTCATCGTTCTAGGTGTTAATAGGTTCCTTTTGATTAAAAAAAGTTTCATTTAGGTCTTTTTTCTGTTATCTTGACGAAAATTGTAGATCAAAACTCCAAAAAAAATTATGTAGGTTGATTTTTTGTTTTTAAATCTACTAAATTCTAATTTAAGACCATAAATTGATTTATTACAGTTCTTATGGTTTCATATAAAAGTAAGTTTTTTTAGCCCTTGAAGTCAGCTACTCGAACCAAATGTGAACCAGACTCTAGAAAAGTAGATGATGCATCTCTATTTTTTTTTTCCAAGAAAAAACAATAAACAACACGTCGTTCACCCCTTAAAAAATAAGAAAAAATAGTTTTAGAAAGTACAAAAACTCAATTGATTAGAAAATGGGTTTTATAATTTGTTTTGATTTGTTTTCTATGAAGTTATCGTATTCTCAAATAACAATCTAATATTAGGTTGGTGCTCGATTTTGCAAGTTTTTATTTTTGTTATCATATAATTAAATTAAAAAAAATTATTGAACTTGGTGAAGTTCTTGATCTAGGTTACAAGTTTTGCAAGTTAACATAATTAATTAAAAATCAAACTTCATAACTTGTTTAAAATTGTTTTTTATGAGGTTATTGCAGACCTGAACAAACATCTCAGTATTATGTTGATACTCAATTTAATGAGCAATTATTTTTGTTATCGTATAGTTAAATAAAAAATAATTCAAAAAACTATTAAATCATCTCAATATTTTTAAAAAAAATGATAACTTCTTGAAATTTTTATTTAAAATCAAACTATAATTTCGCTAATAGTCCAAGTTTTTAAACCTATCAAGTCTTATATGTCATATTAAGACAACTCCCAAATAATTTAATTTAAAACTCAAACTAGATAAAAAATCAAATCAAAAAATTTTAAGAATACTTATAGCTACCAAAAAGCTCCCCACAGTCTTCAATTTTATTTTATTTAGTGACCACCTATCTAGTTAACCTCTACAAAGACTGGATGGCAACTATCTTGTTAGCCTCTACAAAGACTAGATGGCAATGCAATCTCCTCACCTACCAATGCTTAAGATTCAAGTAGCCTGAAACATGTAATCGTTTACTCTAATTAATTAAACCAAAGTGTCAAGATATCAACGATGCTTATTTTGACCATAGCACCGCACTTTTAAAAGAAATAATTTTTTTTATTTTAAATAATTTTTTTTACGTTTTTAAATATTTTAATGAATTAATATCAAAAATAAATTTAAAAATATATATTATTTTAATATATTTTTAAATAAAAAACAGCTACCATACAGTACAAGAGATTCATAAAATAGCAAACCTATTCGACTAGCTTAATGGGTTAGCTGGGTCGTCCTTATCTGATGTTGGAATTTGAAGAGACTAGAGAAAACTTTGCATTTGGTCTACAAACTCTTTTCAAGTTTAATCTAAGCAACATGTAGCAACCAACATCAAATCAGCTCAAAAGTCGGCTGTTGCTCCAGATGAGCCGCGGCCTTTATGGCTCAGACTCAAAACCCGTGAACAAAGGATAATCCAGGGCATTCCAGACAGTCGTCTACATTAACAAGTCACAAAGTGCATAATTCACTTTTACGGTTTCGAGGACATTTGCTGCAAAATCTTTGAGCTATAATAAAAAAGGAGCAGCAGTGATCTTTCATAGCAAGGAAATTTTAGAAAGTGATATGTTAGGAACTCACAAGATGGCGAAAGATCCAATAGGAAAAAAAAAGTACAAAAAGGAAATGGAAGGACGACGGATTAACCTTCCATGAAATGACTGGGGGAGCTTTTATACTTGGACAACCCAATCTTGTCAATCTGGCATCACCCTGTAATGGCAGAGGAGCTTCTATACATGAATTGGAGTCTTGGAGTATATTTTATAATACTAACCTAGGTTTGCTTCCACACATCATCTCAGGCTTTCTTGAAGTTCACCAAACACTATAATGCCTATTGAAAGCAAACTCCTTCATTAACACTGTACCTCTTGTAGAGAACAATATGTGGTAGAATGGCTAGCACTGTGAGACTGATTTATGTAATAATTCGTCAAATAATGATCATGTGCTGCTCAATGGATCCTCTGATGACTGCAAACACTCTTCTGGGTTTGAATAGAAGTAATCCTCTTCTTTAGGCCTGTCAAGGATCACCAGCCTTTTTGTTGGGCCGCCCATCCGATCTGCATGGGATTCTTTTACATAATACGAAAATTCATCCCAGGTCAGCGATCCATTAGTGTATCGATCTATCAGATCAACCAAAAGCCTTCTGTCCAGTAAAATTGTTTTCTTAAAGCCAAGGAATCTGAGGAGGCATTAGACAAAGGATAAGATAGTGTTAAGATAGATGAGTTTTGATTTCACACGCAAGAGAAAAGAAACAACATGGAGACCATAAGAACAGAAACATCAAAAACCTTCCTCAGTAGATATAACCACCTTCGCAAAAATCAACAATAACAAGTTCATGAATTTTAAATAAACATCAATATATCAACTCAAAAATCAACAATAACAAGTTCATGAATTTTAAATAAAAATCAAGCTTCAAAGTTCATTAAATATTTCACAACCAGAGTAAAGAACTGTCTGGATGTAGAAGGCATACACAAATTTTTGTCCTCCGATAGAGAGAAAAATTGGAATGTTAAAACTTGAAGGTGTTTGAATTCCAAAATCATTTATCTGAGGCCAAAGAAACCGCTACATTAGTTTAAAAACATTAAAGGACCTTCGATATAATATATGAGTCAAAAAGAAGCAGCTGTTTGGAAGAAAAATACCTGCGGTGGCCTTCAACAACTTTAGCCATGTTTCCATCATAGGTAGGGACAAAAATATCACTCTCCAATGCAACAAGATAATCCAATGCTGCCATTTGAGATGAGTGATTCTGGAAGAACCTAAGGTCTGATGGTTCCAACAGTGTTTCCTTTCTGACCTGTTTCAAAAACCAAAAGGAACCTGTTAACAGAAGAGGAGGGAACAACTATCTATCGTATAAACAGTTAATTTCAGCTTTGATCTGCATACCAGTTTTGGATAAGATGCAGCAAGACTTGCCATTCTCCTATCACCCCCATATATTTCGCCAGCTGCAACATATATTTGCATATTTGGATCAATGTCCAGTGCCCTCAACGTGAGAGCTGTTTCCTCAGGTGTCAAAGGACACAACCCATCTTTCCTCTTCAAATCCGAATTTATTATTTTTTCTTTCCACCAAGGATAAGCATATCTGTTCAGATGAGAATGTGGACTGAGGATCAAATAAATACTTTAAGCAGCTAAAGAGCTGATAAAGAATTATGCACAGCTTACCTCATTCTTGTCAATTCTTCCACCTCTTCATCGTTGCAACCTTGATTACAGCCAGAAAACGCCAGCATGTCCATTTCATATCGAAGGTGGAGTACCAAGAAGGGACCATTTTGCCTTAGAAGCCTTATAACTCTCTTACCCAACTCCTCTATTTGAGTGGTGAATCTCAGAGCAAAAAAATTCACACGGCAGCGCAACTTCTGCAGCTCTAGAGGTTGGTGATTATTGGCAAGTCGAGCATCAGTTTTATTTAGATGTACAACTTTGTACTTCAGTATCAAAGGAAGAATCTGCAGACAACATATAAAAAAGATACCGATGAGCAAAATAAATAGATAAAAATTAACAACAATACCAGGTAACTAGGAGACCTTGCATGAGCCTACAATTTGAGCTAGCTGATGGAAATTAGCAATAAGAACTTCCAAGAGTAACACATGGCAACTTTTGCAACAATGCCAGAAGCAAAAAGGACAACAATGAGCTAACCTGGTTATAATAGTAAGAAATATCCGACCAACTAACTGGTGGCATGGTATAAGTCATCCCCAGTTCCACTCTCTGCTTCAGCCTGGAAGGCAATTCTTTCAATACCCGAACCTCATCCCTTAATGATGTGATAAAATGCTCCACATCAAATATGTCTTGGAACTCACTGTGAGATCACAGATACTCATTAAAAAGTACGAGGTGCGTTTCCAATCCAAAAATAAGGGGGGGATTAAATGGTACAGATTCCTATGTAGTTGAAACCATTTGGTAACTTCAAATACGAAAATGAGGTTAACACACCTGGGATCAGCCCAAAAGGAGGTTTTATCCAGTTCTGGTACTATAAGTGTAACATTCAAATATCTAGCAATAGCAACCATATCGCATATCTGTAATGCAGAGAAGCAAAGCGACAAAATTAATGACAGATAAACCACATCGCCACTGTAAGATCATCCACAGATATGCACATGCCCAGCACAGTTGTAGCCACTCACCGCAGCTCTCATTTGATTAAGACCTCCATTGCACGAGACCATTAAGTATCCATTGTTCTTATAAACCCCTAATGTCAACCAACAAATGAGATATATCAGTCTACAGATGAAATGTTGGTTAAGCAGAGCCAGCTACAAACACAAATATATAATTTAAGTAGAAGAAAGACACGAGATGCAAACAAGTTTTTCCAACACCAGAATAGTTTTATTTGACAAATATTCTTCTCTTTGGATAACTTGCAGCAGCATCACTTTTGCAGACAAACACCCATCAATTTTATTTTTTATTTTTTATTTTATTTTTATCAAATGCAACCAAACAATTAATCAGACTGATTTGATCAGGACAGAAAAATAAAACATGCATCTTTCCACGAAATCACACAATGAATAGCTAAAAAGGACTGACTCTTTGGAGGCAAAACGCGAGCAGGGAGAGAAGGAACATTCTCTTGCAAGGCGGCAGAGGCAGATTGGGAAGGCCAACCTTTCAAAACCCTAGGACCCCACATCTCACCGATTGTCGTCAACTGAACCACACATGTCCACAACAAAACCGACGTCGTTGCCCTTATCATCCACACCTTCATTTTCGACGACGGCCTTGATATACTAATCCTTATCTTTTCTACTCCTTTAACTACCCCCATACTCTCCTCCTCCAAACTTTCTCTCTATCCTGCACATTTCTCCCCCATTCAAAATGACCTGTCGTTCCTCTTCAACAATGCAGGATCGGTAACTTTAACAAAGAAACTTCGACATCCAAAACTGAATCCAAGAAAAACAAATAAATATCAATTTCTACCCACCTCTTCAAAATCAATCAATCAAAAAACGAATAAAGAAATTTCTCCACGATCTCATCAATTTTTCCGGCGAGAGAGACAACAATACTCGCCGACGGTTTTAAAAGGGAGAGAGAGAGTGGTGAAGAGTACTCGAGAAAAAAAAGAAAGAACTGTTATGGTGTGAACCGGCAACACAACATAGACACCGCTTCATCACTTTCCACCGGTTTTTTTTTTTTTTCCTATTCAGAGTTTCTTTTTCTCTCTCTTCTTGCCATATTTATTTAACTATGGTTATGGCTGACTATGGTTTACGTCTTGACTCTACTTAACTCTACCCTTACATTTCAGCCAGTAAATGCTCGCCAGCTGACGCCAGTACGGGTGGCCCCACTAGAATTAAGAGTGCCTGACGTGGCAGCTGATCCGGTCGTGGCGAAATAAGACGTGGTGATCTTTGATTGTCGTTGCGCCGACAAAATATCGCGATAAACTACGGGTACGATGGAAACAAAGTTTCTTTTTAAAAATATTTGTTTGAGAAAAATAAACTTTCTTATTAAAGAGATTGAAGACAAAGGTAAATAGTAGAAATGTTTTACTCAGTGTGTTTTTTTAAGGAACACTTGTTGTTTTATTTATAGATATTTTTGGATAAGACTAATTCTATTACAAGATACATTTAAAAGTATTTGAATTTACAGAGAGTTTGTTATCTCCTAGTTTTGCTTCCTTGGACGTGATCTTCTTCTTATTTGTTTTGAATTTGAGCTTTATTTGTTTGTTGAGATTCAATTGTGTTATTATCTTAAGCTTTATCTGGTGGTTAAGGTTAATCCGTTTGTTGAGATTCAGTTGTGCCATTATGCCTCACACCTTCAATCGCAATTGGAGCTCGTGAACATTGAGATTGTCATAGAGATTACAGAATCATGCAGTTGGCAGTGACTTTGTGAATGAATCAGCTATCTGATCTATGCTGGAGATGAACCGAACCTGGAGATGACGTTGGGCAACCTAATCACGCACTAAGTGAATGTCCAGTTCAATGTGCTTCGTACGTGAGTGATAGAGAGGATTGGCAGTTCGGTACGTGGCCCCCCTATATTGTCGCAGCAGAGTGTAGGTGGAGTTGGACTCAAGATGCCCAATTTAGTTAGGAGCGATCGGAGCCACATAACGTCAGCGATGGTATTGGCAACCGTGTGATACTCTGCTTCCATGCTTGAACATGATATCGTTGGTTGTTTACGTGGGCTCCATAAGATTAAATTAGAACCAAGGTATACACAGTAGCCACTGACAGATCATTTGTCGTCAGGACAACTGGCCCAGTCGACGTCGGAGAAGGCATGTATGTCGGTGGATGAGGTGCGGCAGATGAGAATGTCGTAGTGGATGATTTGTTGGAGATAACAGAGAATCTATTCGACGGCAGTCCAATGGTCTGTCATGGGATGTTGCATGAATTGGCACACTTTGCTGACGACAAATACGAGGTCGGGTCTGGTAAAAGAGAGATACTGGAGAGAGCCAACGGTGCTACAATAAAGGGTTGGATCACTGAAAGGATCACCTTTGAAGAGTGATAAGTTGTCTGTTGTGGACATGAGGGAGTTCACCAGCTTGGCATGTAGCATATTAGTCTTCTTGAGCAGGTCGAAAATATACTTTTGTTGTGAGAGAAAAAGGCCACGATCATCTTGTAGAGCTTTAATACCTAGAAAATAATGAAGGTCCCCAAGATCTTTGAGAGGGAAATCCTGTTGCAGATTTGTAATGATGGAGTGTAAAAGAAATTTGTAAGGCTTAGTGATGATGATATCATCAACATATATGAGGAAATAAATGATAACCTATTGTGATCTGAAAATGAATAAAGAAGTATCGGTTTTAGAAGCAGTAAAGCCCATTTCTACTAGTTTATTGCTGAGTTTGGAGAACCAGGCTTGGGGTGCTTGTTTAAGCCCATAAAGAGATTTTTAAAGATTACAAACATATTCAGGACATGATGAATCAGAGAATCCAAGAGGTTGGGTCATGTAAACTATTTCCTGTAGGGTTCCATGTAAAAAGGCATTTTTGACACCTAGTTATCAAATGGGCCAATTTTGTGATACTACAAAAGAGAAAACAGTTCGAATGGTAGTGGGTTTTACCACTGGAATAAAGGTATCATCATAATCAGTACCTGGTAATTGGTGGAAGCCTTTTGCAACTAGATGGGCTTTGTAATGTTTTATGGATCCATCAGCCCGTTTCTTGATTCGGTAGACCCACTTACAGCCCATAAGATTTTGTGCTGGGTTTTGGAGGGATTAGGACCCATGTGTCGTTGTCAAGTAAGGCTTGAAATTCCTCATTCATGGCTTGTCTCCAATGTGGGTTTTTTGAGGCAGTAGTGAAGGAAGTGGGCTTAATTTCTTTGATCTCGATGAGTAAGGCCCGTGGAGTAGGAGTCATGTCAGGTGGTATACTATTGGGCTTGTGTATGTTGTTTTTGGATCGTGTGATCATGGGGTCTGAGTTTTGTTATTCAAAATTAGGCTCGAGTAGAGAGTTTGGGTTTGAGGGAAGGCACGAGTCGAGTTCTGGTTGGTTTGGTGGAAAAGAGAGGTCACTTGGCAAAGGATTAGGATGCGAGATGTAGAGGGATGAGGGCAGTGTTATAATAGGGGTTTGGTGATCAGGAAAGCGAGGATTCATTTGTTGGAATGGAAAACTAGTTTCATTGAAGATTACATATCTAGAGATAAAGATTCGGCCTATGGATTGTTGCAGGCATTGATATCCTCAATGGTTGGGGTTGTAACCAAGAAAAACACAGAGATCTGAGCGGTAATCCATTTTGTGGAAGTTTAATTGGCGAAGGTAAGGCCAACAGGCGCACCCGAAGGTACGGAGGAGAATATAGTCTGAAGGTTGTTTAAACAAGATTTCAAGTGGGGTTATGTGTTGAATGACGGGAGACGAAAGATGATTTATGAGATAGGTGGCAGTGATGAAAGCATCATCCCGTATTGTTGTGGGATAGACGTATTTGCCATTAGTGTGAGGCTAGTCTTAATGATGTGGCAATGACGACGCTCGATTGACCCATTTTGTTCATAAATGTGTGGGCAGGACAAACGATGGATGATGTCAGAGTTAAGAAGATGTGATTTTAAGGCCTGAAATTCGCCTCCAAAATCAGTTTAGACGCTTTGATTTTGCAATCAAAGTAGCGTTCGATTTGAAGTTGAAAATTAATGAAGGTATGGGCAATTTATGATTTGGCATTAATAGGAAATAACCATATGAATTTAGAAAAATCATCAATGATTCTTAAGTAATATTTATTTCCATGAACAGATTTAGTGGGCGATGGCCCCCATACATCTATAAATATTAGCTTAAAAGGAGAAGATGAAATAGAATTTGAAAAATGAAAAGGTAATTTGTTACTTTTCCCTAATTGACAAGCATGATTAACTGGAAAATATTTATTGTTAGTGACTGCTAGATGAAACTTAGAGAGAATTGCTTTGGCTGTGCGTAAAGCAGGGTGTCCGAGGCGTGTATGCCACTGTGGAACCGAAACTCTTTCGCTGAGGTAAGCAGCTGGAGTGGTGGAGGGAGAGGTGAGAGTTAACGGAGGATAAAGGCCATTTTTACTTGGTCCTTGGAGAAGGATAACGCCCGAGGATGGATTCTTGACATAGAAAAAGGAAGGGTGAAATTCAAAATAAACGTTATTATCATTTGTGAATTGATGAACTGACAATAAGTTCTTTTTTTATTTCAGGAGCATGTAGAAGAAAGAAAGATTTAGAAGTAGAATAAAAAAGAGAAGAACCAATGTGAAGAATTTTCAAACCTTATCCATTGCCCACCTGAATTTGATCAGGTCTAGTGTAGGGGTTGGCATTGAGTGAAAGGTTATTGAGATTTGAGGTAATGTGATTAGTGGCACCAGTGTCAGGGTACCAGTTTTGATCATAGTGGGGTATAGGAGAGTGGACTATATTTGCTTAAGGATTAGATGGAGAAGGAGATTGATGTTGCTGGTTGAATCGATACCAACAAGTTGTTGCTGTATAGCCTATTTTGGAACAGATTTGACATTGAGGTTTGTTGGAGTGTGATTGTTATTGAGGGAAGAAATTTTGGAATCCACGCCCCCTACCTAAAAACTGATTGCCATAGTGAGAACCACCTCTATGTGAAGGTGGACCATGATGACCCAACTGGGGTGGGAGGTGACAATGTTGGTCGTGGGTAGGCTGAATTCATTGGAGGTGTTTTGTTGGTTAAGGTGATTTTCATGAGTGAGGAGGCATCCATATAAGTCATCAAGGGAGATAGAAACTAGTCTGGTGGTTATAGAGGTGACAAGTGAGTCGTAAGAGGAAGGGAGACCAACAAGAAGATATAAGGTGATTTCTGAGGAGCTAAGAGGATGACTAATAGCAAAGAGAGTATATGATAATTGTTTGACTTTGATGAAGTAATCAGTGATTGTGAGGGATGCCTTTTTAAGGGTGGAGAGTTGGAAATACGTGCTAAGAATGCGGATAGAGGAGGTAGAGGAGAATGTTTTCTCTAATGCGAGCCAGACAACTTGGGAAGATGTAAGACCCACAACTTGTGTGAAAAGGGATTCAATGAGGGAAGAGAGGAGGGCACTTATAATGATTTACTCTTTTTGGGACCAGTGAATGTATTCAAGATTAGGAACATGAGTGGAGGATGAAGGAATTGAGATAGGTGGGCAAGGGACAGAGCCATCTAGGTAACCAAAAAGATTTTGACAACGAAGGTATGGGATTAGTTGAGCTCGCCAAAAAAGATAATTATCTTGGGTGAGTTTGATTGTGATGAAATGATGGAGTTGGGTGGGGAGAATAGAATTGACAACAACAGAAGAAGAATTGTTGAAGGCCTTGAGAGACGTATGTCTTTGTAGGCTCTGATACCATAAAAAGATTGAAGAGAAAGGTAAATAGTAGAAATGTTTTCCTCACTGTTTTTGGAGAATCACATGTTGTTTTATATATAGATGTTTTTGGATAAGACCAACTCTGTTACAAGATACATTTGAAAGTATTTGAATTTACAAAGAGTTTGTTATCTCCTGGTTTTGCTTCCTTGAAAATGATTTTCTTCTTCTTGTTTGTTTTGAATTTGAGCTTTATCCGTTTGTTAAGATTCGATTGTGCCATTATCTTGAGCTTTATCTGGTGGTTGAGGTTTATCTGTTTGTTGAGATTCAGTTGTGCCATTACTTATATCCGAGTAATTGGATTTCATGTATCAAGGAGTGAAAGATTTTATGACAAAAAAAAATTGTTATAAGCTAAACAATATAAAGTACAATCAGAAAGGCCGAGGCTAACTAATCAATAATCATTTGAATCTTAATCCTTAAAATAGAAATTCAAAAGCAGGCATTGAAAGGATCATACCTTGTGATAACATGAAAACAAATGCTTTCTTTTCAAATTTTGACAAATAATTGCCATAACAAAGGTGATCTCAAATAAAAATATAAATAAATCTCCTTATTTCTTATTAATATTAAAAAAATCATTTATTGCTTAAGCAATTAATATTTTACTATAAATATCCCTATTTAATTTAGCCAAAATGGTGATTTCTTTTTTAAAAAATATCATAATAAATTAAATTTTTTAACTAAATAGCATAGTTTTAAAAACAATTGGTAAAATACCACAGTTCTAGCCTATCACGATTCCAAAATACAACATCTTATGGATATCACGATTATGAAGCGTGATAATTTGCCCTGTCAAGATTCAAAATCGTGACATGTCACAAAATTAGAAACTATATGCCCCCTGCTCGTTTTCTCTTTAAAAATCCAATAGCCAACCCTCTTCTCTTAAAAAAAAAAACTTGTTGAAAATGACTAGTTCTCGCCATAGAAAAAACTAGAAATCGCACCGCACCCCCTTTGTCTCCAAGCCTCGAAGCATGTTTTTCTCATAAAAAAAACATCGTTGCCACCACTTCTCAGCCACGACCATCATGCTTCCACTACTTCTTAATCGAAAAGGTAAGTATCCTACATTGATATTAATTTTGTTGATTTTATATTAATTTGTGATTGGTATAGTTGTGAGTAAATTATTATTTGGAGTTAGTTTAAAAATTAGAGTCTGTTTGAGTTTTTTATATATATAAATTAGCTATGTATTAAGTCAATTAGGGTTGATTTTATGCAATTTTTTATTTTATAAATTAGCTCACACATTTACCGACCTTTGTCTAAAAAGACCATTATCAGCTTGATGCAAATTTTGTTACTAATGTTATTTCAACCTTTATGATGAATAACATTTCTATAACAATTGCAAGCATAAAATTTTTTACGATAAGACATGGGTTGTAAAACAATAGGTGTATTAGCATCGTTTTAGTTCACATGATGAGTCGTTTAAAATGTTACCAAGATTGTTGTTAGAAATTAAAAAAAAAATCAAATCCTGAAACAACTATTGACTGGAATCACAAAGGAAAAAATTGATAATAGCATAATGATTTTTTAGAGGTTTTTTTTTTTTTTTATCATTTAGACCTTGCATTGAATGTTTCAAGTGTTGTAGGTCACTAATCAGTATTGACGGCAGACATCTATATAGGCGATATGATGGAAAATTATTGATTCCAATTGCTTTTGGTACAAATAATAGGATATACCTTTTGGGTTTTGTACTTGTTAAAAAAAATAGTTACAAATATAAATGGTTCTTACTTTTCTTACAGGGATACATTACTAGTGAATAAATTGGCATTTGTATAATATCAAATAAACATGCAAGCATTAAGAATGGAGTAGTAGAAATTTAGCACAAACCTTTAGGATACAATCAACATCGTGCTTGATATTTTATCATCAACTTCAATCACAAATTCAAAGACCCATCTATAAAGAAAGATTTGATATAGATGTGTTATGAACTTTCAAGGAGTAAATTTGATTTGTGGTTCTTAAGAATAAGCAATTTGGATCTAGAATATCGAGAATGACTTAAATGGGAACAAAAAAAAGAGCACTTTCTTATTATAAGTCACTGGTGTAGAAATATAACAACTAATATATCTTAATTTTATTCAAGAAAATAATTTTATTCAATATGGGATAATGTGGCCATTAGAGATAAAGGTTGAATTGACAATTAGTGAGGATAGATCAAGAGATCACTCTACAATGTTGTTCGTGGATTATTTGAGATGACTAAGGTGGTAATAAACTTGATCAAATTTTGAGGAAGGATTTGGATTATTTGTGTGATTACTTGGTTTCTATTAAAATGAGGACTAAGGTAGCAAGATAAGTAAATTTTCCAAGCAAACTATGAAGTATGGTAATAAAAAAGTCATTTAAGAGTAATTAAAGTTGTTTGATATGTCTAGAGATAATTTGATAGAATTTATAGTGATATGACGAAAAAAAATTATGTCTATATAATGATGATGATAAAAATTTATGATATTATCATTTACATATTTAGTGATTTTCAGTTAAACTTTTTATTGACAAAATTATAAAATGTTATAATACAACTTTATATAATATTTCTTTAAATTAAATATGAATTGAGAATGCATAATATATTATATGAACATACTCTAAAACTATCTTTGTTTTCTTATCGTACTACTTTTTTTCTTAATTCATTTCAATCAATGTCAATTAATAAATAAGTGAGAAAATAATTTAAAGCACTAATACATTGGTATATAAACTTTAGAATTTGGGTCAATAAACATCTTTCATAGGTATGAGAATTGTTACCATTTTGTTTAAATACAATGAGAATAATATGAATAAAAATAATTATATCAATTTGCATAATGTTTTGGCAAGATCGCCGTATAAAAGACAATAGCAATTCACAAGGAATGCTACGGTGAAAGTTTTGATTGTGATACATGGATATGGGCACGTGTGTAAAGAACTACTCAGTCATTAGCTAATAATACCATGCCATTTGTGAAAATCATCAATATAGAATAATAAAAATATTGCACTAAAGAAAAGATATGGTTATGACATGTTAAAATAGCCATGATAAAAAAAAAAAAATCCAAAATACTAGCAAATTATATATGTTATATATAAAAAATTCAAAATAAAATGGGTTATGTATGACATTTTTTATATAAAATATTAAAACATTAATTAATATCCTTTCATCAATAATGTTTTGATTTAACATTAAAGCACATAGTATATTTGCCATGTTAAATCATGTTTGTTCTATACATAATAATCATTGATTGTTTGGATAAGATTTGAAACTCTTTTCAAATCCTATTCCACCTTGCCCAAGGATTTCTCACTAAATGCTATTTGAAAACAAATGAAATATTTTTTCTAATTCACACATAAGGTGATAAATCCTCTATTAATCACTTAAGTACCTTCATATAATTCATATTATATCAAATATCTACTCCTTCGTTACCTTAATTAAGATAACATGTAACAAAATTAAAGCATAACATTCTTTATATAAGATAACTTAGTGATATCAAGTCTAAGGATCTCTTACACAACCATAACATGAGCCCTTTTCATAAACATAGGTGATCTTTCCATATGAGATTTTCACGCGGGTTAGTTTAGTGTAAATGTCTTATGACAAACATCTACATAGTAGTTTTAAGTATCTTTTATATCTCAACTTATGAGAACAACTGTTTCATTTCATAAAGTAAAGAACATAATATGTATCAGTTTCTACAACCTTAATAAATATTCAGTATTTAAGAGAGTATCGACCATTAACCTTTTAGGAACAATGCTTTGATACAATATGAATCTCATAATTTTAACAACTTTATAATTTTTTTTATAAGATATTTTTGTCTCATGAACTTTATTTTTAGTCTTGATTCGTAAATTAAATATTAGATTTATTAATCTAATATTATATGAATATTAAATATAAATTAAATTTTTATTAACAATAAATATATATTTATATAAATATAATATTATTACTACAAAAATATATTAAACTAACGTCGGATGCCAACAAATAAGCTAGTGCATAAATTTCTTAAATATATATTCAACTAGTTGCCTCTTTTTATGAAAAAAAATCGCACCAAATTATAAAAAAAACAACTGCAAAGTGAAGAGTTACAGCAAACCAAACTGAGGGACACACACAAGGAAAAACAAAAAAAAAAGATAATATGAACCATTTAAATGGTAGTCTAGTGATAAGAGCTTGGGATTAAGAGGTTTGCTTTCTTTATAGTCTCAGGTTCGAGCCCGATAGTTGCTCATATGATGCTCACTGGAGGCTTACATAGTCGTTAAGTTTAGGACCCGTGGAATTAGTCGAGGTATGCGCAAGCTAGCCCGAACACCTACGTTAAATAAAAAAAAAAAAAAAAGGATAATATGTTGACTTGAGGACATCATCGGCATCAAACACCGTACGCCCATTTGATGCAATCCGAGGAGGCTTTCCAATAACCAGAGAACTACAACAATATAATAATGAGGTAAAATAACCTAATTTTATTCGAGTATTTACTTTCATTTCGAACAATTTCAGGAAAATAAAAATTGGGTTAATGCCTTAGTTTATCTTTATATAATTATCCAATGTCCCGCGTGGCTTAGTGGATTTTTAACCAAAACAATATGATATTATTATTTAAACAATATTATATTATTAATTTAATGATAGAGTTTCATAATTAGGTTGCATCACGTCACTAAAGGTTTTGAATTTTTTTATTTAAAATATATATTTTTATTATTTTAATATATTAATATAAAAAATAATTTTAAAATAATAAATAAATTTTATTTTAATATATTTTTAGAAATTAACACTTTTTACATTATAATTGAAAAATATTTTTTAAAAATTTTAAAATTTTTTATTTTTTTTAAATTAATATATTTGTGATATTTTCATATCATTTTAATATATTAATATTAAAATAATTTTTAAAAATAAAAAAATATTATTTTAATATATATTAAAATAAAATACACTTTAACAAACAATAATAAACACTAAACAACCCTTGAATCTTCATTAAACCACAACAGGTCTCGTTAATTCATAATTTCATATGCCAAGCAATGCAAGCCCAAAGCCCCTGTTGGCGGTGTTGCAACGGACAAGAAGGGAAACGGATATAAAGTGATAAATATGCCCCGCCGTGTCTGTGCCTGATCTCTCAATCCCCTTTACTCCTATTTCTCTCTTTTCCGGGGTTTCTTACACTCGGTTGCGGAATTCTTTGTTTGTGAGTTTTAGACTAGGGTTAGGGTTTGCTTTGCACAATGGCAACCGCATCAGGTTTGTATTTTTATGTGATTTTGATTGGGATGCTGATTTCTTGACATTAGCTTTGGAATATTGGGATTTCTTAGACAAAATATTGATATTTATAAATTTAGCTATTATTTGGATTTTTTTACGTTAATTGATGTCGAAATAGGGGCGTAACAGATTCTGATTATATACAAAATAAAATAAATATGAAAGAATTTGCAGCATGGTTGAGATTTAAGTCTCGTTTCGGTCGGTCTTTGTCTTGCAGTTGCATTTAAGTCTAGAGAGGACCATAGGAAGCAGATTGAATTGGAAGAAGCGCGTAAAGCTGGGCTTGCCCCTGCTGAGGTTGATGAGGATGGAAAGGAGATTAATCCTCACATTCCTCAGTATATGTCATCTGCACCTTGGTATCTCAATGCCGAGAAACCTGTAAGTTGCTTGCACCTTGCTTTTTTCGCTGTTATGCTTCTTTTTGTGGAAAGGATAAATCTTGATTTTGATTATCTTTTTGTTGATAAGTAGAGCTTGAAACATCAAAGGAAGTGGAAATCAGATCCTAATTATACAAAATCATGGTATGATAGAGGTGCAAAAGTTTTCCAGGCTGAAAAATATAGAAAGGGTGCATGCCACAAGTAAGTGATCTCTGTGTGTATGTGTGCCGTCTTTGCCTGACATTTTAGCTTGCATGTCATTCAATTTCATTTTTGTCTTAAGATGATCATTTATCCTCTTGTATGTGCTACAGCTGTGGAGCTATGACACATGCTGCAAAGTCATGCGTGGAAAGGCCCAGGGAAGTGGGTGCAAAATGGACTAACATACACATAGCCCCTGATGAAAAAATAGAGACTATTGAACTTGATTATGATGGCAAGCGAGACCGGTGGAATGGTTATGACCCATCAAGCTATAGCCATGTTGGTGAAAGATATGAAGCTCGAGATGCGGCTCGAAGGAAGTATGTGAAGGAACAACAACTTCAAAAATTGGAGGAGAAAAACGGGAACCAAAATGCTGAGGATGGGGTTAATGATGTGGACAATGATGAGGATGATTTAAGGGTAGATGAAGCCAAGGTTGACGAGAGCAAACAAATGGACTTTGCAAAGGTTGAGAAGCGTGTGCGAACAACAGGTGGTGGGAGCACAGGAACTGTTAGGAATTTGCGTATTCGTGAGGACACAGCAAAATATCTTTTAAATCTTGATGTTAACTCTGCGCACTATGACCCCAAAACCCGGTCCATGCGTGAGGATCCTCTTCCAGATGCAGATCCAAACGAAAAATTCTACGAGGTAAGTGCTCTTGAGAGTAGGAAATTTTTAAATAGCTCTGCAACTTCATTGATATGCTGTGAGCCCTAAACGGTATTTTTATTAAACATCTCTGTTTAAATGTTACAGGGAGATAACCAATATAGGAATAGTGGTCAAGCGTTGGAGTTCAAGCATCTCAACATCCATGCTTGGGAGGCATTTGATAAGGGACAAGATATTCACATGCAAGCAGCTCCATCGCAAGCGGAGTTGCTATATAAGAATCATAAGGTCATAAAAGAGAAGTTGAAGACCCGTACAAAGGACACTATTATGGAGAAGTATGGCAATGCGGCTAGTGAAGAGGAAATTCCAAGAGAACTTCTATTGGGACAGAGTGAAAGACAAGTTGAATATGATCGGGCAGGGCGGATTATCAAGGGGCAGGTAAATATTGAAACAACAATTAGTTTTTTTTTTGTTACAGATAATTGATAGTATTTCTGTTTTCATGGAGAAGCTGTGATGAACCTTGTTTTCAATCATCAAATACTCGTATGGTTCACGAGAACCATGGGTTTATTTTGGTCCTTGGTTAATATGGGACAATTTTTATCTGCAAGACTCTTAAAAAAAAATTGTCGTAGGTCCTGTTATCTCTGTTACTTGAACTTCTATTCTGAGCCACATTACCTGTGTAGACACAACATGATGCAGAATGGGTAGTAGTACAAAATTAAGGTCAGACCTGGCAATTTAACTTTGATGCATCAAAGAAAGAGGAACAGGGGCTCACTGTTGTTAGTGATATTCTCATGAACTTTAGATGGTGGAGAGGTAGAGAAAGCATTAAGAAAAGGACAACAAAAGCCGATGATTGTAAGAGAAATAAAAAGAGAATCTGGTCACCATGAGTGTTTCTTGAGACGTGGAGCTGCAATTGTTGCTTCAAGTTATGCTGTCTCGCTGTAGAAATAAATTCTCTTTTAATATCACTAATATAATACTTAGGATAAAAAAGAGGCCATCAATGTTTAAAGAAAATACTCAGCCTCGTACTATTTGCCACCCATGACTACATACCCTATACCAGTCCAAACAAAATAGCTTCCAGTTCTTATTCTATTTACAAAGATGGTGAAAGGCTCAAGCTGAAAAAGAGCCATGACATATTGAACTTTTTTTTTTCATGTGCATAAATAAGTGTTGTAATTGCTCTGTCCAATGCTATTTACAGGAGACTGTACTTCCTAGAAGCAAGTACGAAGAAGATGTTTTCATTAATAATCACACAACCGTGTGGGGGTCATGGTGGAAGGATCATCAATGGGGCTACAAGTGCTGCAAGCAGATGATTCGGAACAGTTATTGCACAGGTGCTGCTGGAATAAAGGCTGCTGATGCTGCAACTGATCTTATGAAGGCTAATATTGATCGTAAAGAGGCCACTAAAGGTTTGTCTCAGTTCTGTCTGTTGCTGTTAGACCTTGCCTGGACCCAGCTGAGTTCCTGGGTCATTGGTCGTCAGTTCAACCTCTATATTAATAATTAAACTGCTGGTTCCATAAACTAATTAAAAATATAGAGCTTTTCAAGTAATAATTATTATGTCATGACATGAAACAGTTTTTCTAACCTATAATTAACATACAAAGTATTGCAAGCTTTTTTTTTCTCCTCAAAAGACCAGTTTTTTTTATTGTTAATACATACAATATCATGTGAATCGAGGGTTCATTGTAGAAGTTTGCTTCTTTTAAACTTAATTTTGACTTTGTTATTTGTAATTTTGGATGGTGCGCGAATCATATTTTCTGGTGGAAAATTGTTGATTTAGATTCCATGATCATTATAAGCATTTAGTCTTAAAAGTATTGATCAATTGATTGTCAAAGATTTTAGACAAAATAAAATTTTTAAGTCTTCATAAGCTAAATGTAATTGTGGCTAGATTTCTATGTCTAATTCTGCATTACACATGGGAAACAGAGGCACCTGCACCAGTGGAGGAGAAACAGCTTGCTACTTGGGGAACTGAGGTTCCAGAAGATTTAATTTTGGATGAGAAGTTACTCGCTGAAGCGCTTAGAAAGGTGAATAAGAACGAGCCCTTTTAAATCATTTGGGAAATTATTAGGTGCTCCTAATGTATCGTTCCTCCCACTCACATAAATCTGGGACTCTTGATATGGCTGCCCCACACCTTTATGCGAGCGGGGGGGCAATAAGTAGGAGTACCTAATAATCTCTCTAATCATATTTTTTTTCCTTCTTGTTCCTTATTTTGTTTGCTCAGTTTGTTGGTGAAGTGGGCGAGTGGTGTTGCTCATAAGTCTGTCAATTTTCTTGATTTGGCTACAACAGGAACAATTATAGAATTTGTTCTGCTTTTTTGTGAACGGTATTTAGTTCTATCGAGAACCTGAAAGGTTGGGATATGTTACAGGTCAACATTGCCCTTAGTACGGATGCTATTGTTTGTTCATGGCGTGGTATTTTTAAGTGCTGGTTGAAGTTCTTCCATGAACTTTGCTCTTTGAGGTATGCTATGGTTGATAATGTTTATTGCACATGTTTTGCTTGGACAGGAAGATGAAAGAAAGAGAGAGGAGAAAGATGAGAGAAAGCGGAAATACAATGTCAGGTGGAATGATGAGGTAACATTTGGATGATCGGCACTCGTGATTTGAATGTTGGACTATGTGTTGTGCTGTTATAGGGTTTGACCAGGCAATGTCTTAATCATTACAGGTTACTGCTGAAGATATGGAGGCATATAGGATGAAGAAAGTCCATCATGACGACCCAATGAAGGATTTCCTCCATTAAACTTTTTCTGTATTTAGTTGTAGCATGCAAATTTTCTGCTCTCCCCTTTGTTCAGCTTGGTATGCTTTTGTACTTCATTAATAAACACTGAATAATAATATAAGATGAGATGGCTGATTGATTGTTATTGTGATGAATCGGATAACTACCAGGACACCTAAGATAAGCAATAGACTTGCTCTATTATAGGGTACTTGATAGATCTGTTTGCTAATTGTAAAGAGACTGTAGTGGACTTTACTTCTCCAAGATCTAATTTCCAAAAATAAATAATGTACAGGATTAATACCTGCTTCTAAATCCCGTGATGCTTTCTCAAAATAAGAATTCCCTATAATGCAAGGAATTTGAAAACTCCCTGAATCTTTCAATCTAGGAAGCAACTTCTTTTGTGGAATTGCATTACTCTCCTTAGTTAACATTATCATCTCATGCTCTTTTTAACTTCCATTTTTCTGATAAAATATCCTTAAAAAACTTGGCATGTTTAGGCATTTGCTCAATAGCTTCAATAATAGGAATATTATTATGTAATTGCTTAAAAATGCTAAGAAATTAGAGAATTGATTATCAAGCTTATTATTTTTTAGTCTATGATGAAAAGGAACAAGTGAATCAAAGATTAAAGGAGAATTAGTATTAGATATAAACTCCCTGGAATTCTTGAGCTTTGAAGCTTAATTTTTCTTTGAATTTTTAGCTTACTGATTGATTATTTGCTCTTCCAATTCCTCAATCTTCTACTGGTTTTCTCTGATCATCAACTTTATCTTGCTTAAAACTTATTGTTTGTGGCTGCTCTATTATCCTCCCACTTCTTAATGATATTACTTTGACATGTTTCTTAGTATTGATAATAGTGTTACTTGGCAAAGTTCCTTGTGTTCTCTTTGTAAGAATGTGTGAGTGATGAATAATTTGAGCTTCAACGTTATGAATCAAAGCTAAATTGTTTTGGATTGCCAAATTTATATTTTGCATGTATTACATCAACATTTCTTTATGTATTAGCTCCTTTGGTTATTATGAAAATTTTTGAGGTGGTTTAGCTACCTTTTAATTGTTGCTTTATGAAAAATTAGGGTGATTTCTCTATTCAGGATTAAATGAGTTTGAATAAGGATTATTCTAATATTGGAAATTGGATATATAATTAACTTTCTTGGAATTTGGTAGAGCAGAAAGCTTCTCCATATGACAATTGATACTTGAGTGATTTCTTGCACAATAATCATATAATATTAGTTTAAATAATATTAACATTCACCTTACCTAGTTATTTAAATAGAGTTGTTATTTGTGCTGCCAATGTGGTAATAGAATCAAGTTCAAAAACTTCAGCCGCTTTTCTTCACATTACTCTCATAAAAGGCCATTGATAGTTGTTGGATATCAATTCTTCTAAAAATTCATCAATTGCTTCATGAATTTTATTCATTAAAGCTCATCTAGCGTTGTATCAACCATGAACATGTTTGTAGCTTTTAAACCATTGTAGAATATTTGGACTTGAAGCCATGCTGAAAGTTCATGATATGGACACTTTCTAAATTTTTTTTTTTATATCTCTCTAATGCTTCATACAAAGATTCATTCTCAAATTGAGTAAATATAGTAATATCATTCCTTAGCTTTGTTGTCTTGGTCGGAGGAAAATACTTTTCTAAAAAGTTTTGTGCTAATTCCTCCCTAATAGTAATGACACCAGGTTGTAGAGAATTTAGCCATGCCTTCTCTTTTTCTTAAAGTAAAAAGGGAAAAGTCTCAAATGAATAACATTATCTACCACTCTGTTTTGCTTATGTTACATATCTCTAGAAAAAATTACGATATAAACATTATGATCCTCTTGTGACAACCCCTCAAATTGAATAGTTTGTTGTATCAATTGAATTATCGACAGTTTAATCTCAAAATTATTGGCTTATATAGCTGGCCTATTTATGCTAGATGCAAACCCATTAACTGAAGGTATAAAATAGTTCCTTAAAGCTATATTTGCCTTTTCATTCTGCAACTTTGCCATGGTAATGGCTAATATGGTTATTTCTTACTTCTTCTTTTTATTAATCTCACGCAAAGTTATCAAAATATCAAGATAAAAAAGTGCACAATCTAATGGTTTAGGATAAGGTATACACTTTTAATCTTGAAATAAAAAGAAAAGCAAAATTAAGATATAATCAAAGAAGAAGCAGCAGCAGCAGCAACAACAACAACAACAACAATAATAAATCTAAATTAGTAATAATCTAACTAGTATCAATATCAATAACAAAATATTAATCCCTAATAATGGTGCCTTATGCCTCCCGTTCTTGGCAAATCATTGATTCTATATCTGATAACAACCGAAAAAACAATGGGATGTGTACTCAGGCAGCATGATGAGTCTGATAGAAAAGAGAGAGTGATCTATTATCCGAGTAAGAAATTCATAGATTGTGAGTTCGATATACATAATGGTAGAGAAGCTTTATTATGCACTTATATGGGTTACAAAAAACTTCGATAATGCAAGTTATATTACACTATATAGTTGATTTCAAAACTAGATCCTCTTATATATATCTTTAAAAAGCCTTATTTATCAAGTAGAATAACAAGATGACAAGTGTCGTTGGCTGAGTATGATGTAGTGTATATGACAAGAAAAGTCATGAAAGAAAGTGCTATCGTTGATCATTTGACAAACAATACAATTGAAGATTATAAGCCTTTTGAATTTTGATTTCCCAGACGAAGATCTGGTGGTAGTAGCAAAAAAAAAAAAAGAACCAAATTGGTGGACAATATATTTTGATGGAGCAGTAAATGTATATTTCAATAGGGCAGGAGCAGTGATGATTTCTCCTAACAGAAAAAAATACCCTATTTCGATCAAGCTGTAGTTTGAGTGCACCAATAATATAGCTGAGTATGAAGCTTGTATCATTAGATTAGAAGCTGCATTAGAATTGAAGATAAAGAAACTTGATGTCTATGGTGACTCAATGCTGATAATTTACCATGTGAAAGGAGAATGGCAAACAAAAGATGAGAAGTTGAGGCCAAATCAAGAATATCTATCCAAACTAGTAAAATAATTTGATGAGATAAAATTCACTCATATGGGAAGAGACAAAAACCAATTTGCTGATGCTTTGGCAACTTTAGCTTTCATGGATAAAATTGATTATGGAAACAAAGTGCAACCCGTATTTATTGTAGTCAGAAAATCTCTGGCTCACTGCCTGCTCAATCGAATGAGAAAATGATAGGAATCCGTGGTATTATGATATCAAATAGTTTATCTAACATCGAAAGTATCCCCCGAGAGCATCCAATACATATATGAATACCCTGCGAAGGTTAGTCATGGACTACTACCTCGATGCAAAAGTGTTATACAAGAAGTCATCCAATGAAACATTGTTAAGATGTTTGAGATTAGATATAAGCAAAAAAAGCACTCCAAGAAGTTCACGAAGGGATTTGTACAACTCGTGCTAGTGGACATATGACAGCTAGGCAAATACAGAGGTTAGGGTATTTCTAAATGACCATGGAAAGAGATTGCATAGAATATGTCAAAAAATGCCACAAATGTCAGGTGTACAGTGATAAAATAAATGTGCCTCCAACTCTTCTATTCAATTTGACATCTCTATGGCCATTTGCAATGTGGGGATCGAATTGATGTAATTGGACTTGTCAATCCAAAAGCTAGCAACAAACATCAATTTATCCTAATAGCCATTGACTATATCACAAAATAGGTGGAAGCCAATTCATATGCTCATGTAACCTAGAATGTAGTGAATAGATTCATTGAACGAGATTTAATTTGTTGATATGAAACACCTGAAAAGATAGTGACTGACAATGCTCAGAACATCAATGAAAGAATAATTGTAGAGCTTTGTATAAAATAGAAAATTAAGCACTCAAACTCATCTTCATACAGGCAAAAAATGAATGGTTCTGTAAAAGTTTCCAATAAGAATATCAAGAAGATTATGCAAAATATGGTAGTCACGTGCAAGGACTGACATGCAATACTTCTTTTTGTTCTACATGTATATTGCACCACAATAAGAACATCTATAGGAGCTACACCTTATTCCCTAGTTTACAAGATGAAAATAGTAATGCTGCTAAAAGCATAAATCCTATATTTAAGGGTACTTATGTAATTAAAACTTGAGGAAGCTGATTGGGTCAAAATGAGATACAAGCAGTTAAATTTAATCAGTGAAAAGGGATTAGCTACAATCTGTCATCACCATTTATATCAACAAAGAATGACCAAAGCATATGACAAGA
The DNA here is from genome assembly GCA_007827005.2 of Populus simonii. Lineage (NCBI taxonomy): Eukaryota > Viridiplantae > Streptophyta > Magnoliopsida > Malpighiales > Salicaceae > Populus > Populus simonii. Next base: position 4,146,628 of record CM017478.2, read on the forward strand.
AAGTCAGACCTAAGGTGTTTCAGGAAGGAGATCTAATGCTAGGAATGATCTTACCTTTACCTGACGAAGATTAGAGTAAGTAGGCACCCAACTATGAAGGCCTATATGTAGTGAATAAGGTATTCTTTAGGGGAGCTCTATTATTGACAAGAATGGATGGAGTTGACTTGCCTAGGCCTGTGAAATCTGATTTTGTAAAGAAATATTATGCATAGTGTACTCATCTTCATTAAATCAATAAAGTTTGGTTATTCATTCTCGTTACATCTTGTGTATTTTGCAAATGATCTTAAAAGGCTCAATAAAAAAACTTTTTTTCAAAAATCATTCCTTCTAAACAAAGGATTTCAAGATTTGACTTTGACTAATGATTTTAAGAAAAATCAATGATTTTAAGAAAAATCAATGATTTTTCAAGAGCAACAATTAACCTAGCAATTCCCTAAGAGATGGTTAAATACCTAGAAACCTAAATAGATGACCCATCCATCAAATTTTGTTGTGCAAAAGCTACATGAAACAAAGACGATGAAGTTTTCATGAGTTATGAACTCGCAAAACAAATCCGTACAAATCGATACGATAATGAGGTCAAAATTTATTAGTCCTAATCAATCTTGCTTGAAATGAAGAAAGGCTATTTCTAAATGATGGTTGCAGTCCTAAATTGAGTTGAAGTGAAATTTTTTCCTTTGTAAGATAACCTTGGCTAGGACCACTCCCCACACTGGGGGCAAGTATTAGAAAATGATGAGAATGAAGGTATTTGAGAATGTCCACTAGTTATGAGAAAGTGGTTAGAAAACCAAAAAAAAAGTAGAATACCTGTGAACAGAATCCACGAGATTTTGATTGAGGCTATAAAATAGGATAACCCAACAAGCCCAACAAAAAAAGGGGCTTTACTAAATGACAAATCTTAAAAAGACACACGAATATCTAAACAATAACCAAAATCTTCTCCTCCAGCTTCGACGAACAAAGAAAAGAAAAATCATTGAGGAACTTTCAAATGGAATAGAAAAGGGCGTTGGTATCTTGATATGAGCAAATAAAGAGATTTCAGGAAAGAAATGTTGATTAGGTGTTCAATCAAAGGTTTAGAGTGAAAACAAAAACCTGGAAAGATCCATTGTCTCAACTTCTAAACGTGAAGGTCTTTGATAGCATATCATATTCTGGAAGAATAGAAAGAGAGGATGAAAGGGCATAAAGGAGTGAAAGTGATCTTAGACCCATGAAAACCCTCAAACACCATTTGAGCATATGAACTCCTTTTCTTTGGTAGCTATAAAACTTAGCCTTCATTATATGCCTTGAAAAGTCTATTATAATTAAGCGAGTGGGAAAGACTATTAAGTAGCGCTCTTAAAATGTAAGGAGCCATTTATGAGAATCATGATAAAGTGAAAAAGTATTTGTCTTTGTTCACGTTGAGAAAATCCAAACACAAGACTTTAAACAAGTACTTGATCTTTTTTTAAACCAAATGCAAAATAGGTAATCTCTTAAACCAATCACCATGATGAAATATCTTTTTTCAAAGACCAATACAAATCATAAGAGTTGCATGAACGTTGTTATTTGACATGTCATCAAAAAATCTGAGGTTTTTAGAAAGACAAAGTAAATTTTGTGAAATATTTGGTAGGAAAACACCCTAAAATAAAAACTAAAGAGTATGTCATAAGTATTTGAAAAAAGCAAGCACATGAAAAACAACATTCTCATAAGACAAAGTTTTAATTCATTCCCAATTAGAAAAAAAAAATGTGATAGCATTCGTCACAACCTAAATACTCACAAAAGAAGAAGACTACAAAGGTAGCTCGACACTTAAGATTTGGAAGTAACTTGCATGGACTTGCTCAAGTAAGTTGGGAGGGTAAGCCGACAAAGGAGACCACCTTAGAAAATACAACCTTTAACAATTAAAAAGAGATTATGAAGAAAAAGAGGGCTATATTTTGAAAGGCATGCATTACATATGGTTTGACCTTAACTTTGAAATAGTGTTGGCATAAGATTTGCCAATCAAGAGGAAAGGCAGTGAAATCTACACAAGTGAATGAAATCTAAGAAGTGGCAAATTCCATCCATAGGGTGTGGATCACTAAGGTCATAAGACAAAGTGCTTGTTTTAAGAGTTTACCATTGGATGGTATTTTGTTTTGAACTATGGAAGGATTCGATGTAGATCCTAATATTTAGAATTTGAAAAGAGTAGGTCACCCTTGAAAATAGGCTAATTTTTTTTTATATTTCAAAATAGGCAGGTCGCCCATGAAAATAAACTAATTTCAAAGAACATGGAAGCTTGCTAAAATTCTTTTTAGAATTTGAAAAAGGGCAGGTTGTCCAGAATAGGCCAATTTTTAAATTTCAAAATGGGCAAGTCGCCTGTAAAAATAAACCAATTTCAGGGAAGTATGGAAGCTTGCGGAAATTCTTTTTGGGATTTCAAAAAAGGTAGATCGCCTATAAAAACAGGTAAATTTTTTAATTTTAAAATGGACAGATCACCCGTGAAAATAGACCAATTTCAAGGAAACATAAATACTTGTTGAAATTCTTTTTGGAATTTGAAAAAGAATAGGTTGCTCGTAAAAATTGACCAATTTCAAGGAAACTTGGAGACTTGATGAAATTTTTTTAGAAATTTGAAAAAAGGTAGATCGCCCGTGAAAATAGGCCTATTTTTTAATTTTAAAAGGGGCAAACCACTTGTGAAAATAGATCAATTTTTTATTTTTTAAAAGGGCAGGTCACCCATGATACAAAATCTTGATGAGATTTTGCTTCATAAGTATTGTAAAGAGGGGATATTTGTTGTTACTCACCTTTCTCCCTATAAAAAAAATCAAGAAAAGAAAAAATTATATAAAAAAAGAAATCCAAAAAAACAAGATGATAAACATGAAAAAAACGTAGAAGATTGTCCAAGTTAGTGGTGAAAGATCAAAATAACAAGTGGAAAAGTTGGAGGACCAAAATGTATAAAATTACCAAAATTGGCAACCCAATTTTGATTGACAAAGGGCCCATTTGTGAAAATAATTTTATTTAGGGTAAAGAAATACAAATTTGGATAGGTAAGGATTTAATGAAAATTTTAAAAGGTTTAATTAATTTTATTGAGGACTTAATTGCAAGAAAAATTAATTTTTGAAATCAATTTAAGCTTTAATTGGAAGAAATTTAAGTTTGGGGTCGAATAATTGCAATTTTAAAGAGTTAATTTGGTTAAATCAGGGGCTTAATTGCATAAATATTGAAGGTTGATGGACAATTAAAACTTGATTGAAGAAATAAAAAACCAAGAACTAAATTGAAAAAGGCACATAATTGTAGGGGTTGAAATTAACCAAATCAGGGGCTAAATTGGAGAAAATTAAAAGTATGATGTTCAATTAAGGGCACAAGTGCACAAATCAGACACCAAAGACCAAGATGAAAATAACACTAAACTTTAGAGCTGATGATTGAGTTTGGCGGGGTGAAATTGCATGAAATTAAAAGTTTAAAAGGCAATTAAAGATGCAATTAAAAGCAATTGGAAGAATAGAGACTAAAATGAAATTTATCATGCCCCAAATTAAAAACCCTAATTTATAGGGTTTAACTTAGACAACGCATTGTTCAACCACTATTTAGCTTCTTCTTTGACAATTTTGGATGATCGAGTAGACACTTTCAAGCGAATGAATATGACATTTTTTTACCATCTTTAGGGTTGTAACCACCACCATTCAATAGAAAAACACCCCCTCTACAAACATCAGTTACTCTTATCAAATGTTTTCATCTCATTTTCTTCAACTAACTCAACAACATCTTGTCACTGATCAGTCATTACTGCATTTTTAGATTCTAGACTGATCAGGTTGACACTTTTAAACGAATAAATATGGAGCTATATACCTCTATATTGAGCAAGGTTGGATCCAAACAAAAAATGTGCACCCCCTCTACCAAGATCAAGTGGTCTTCAACGACGATGATGCTAACATATTAGAGTTGCTCCGACAAAGCCTCAAAAGTTGTTAACTAAGTCATCAATGGTTGTGACATCCATTTCAAAAAACCACTAATATTTTGTGTGTGTTCACACTTGAAGCCTTCTCAGTGGGTTGTTATTAAAAGGTGTCCACGTTTCTCTTAAAATCAAAATGCTAGAAACAGGCTCCTGGCCTCCAAGTTTGGGAAAACCACCAAAACCTACAAAAACCAAGTTTATTGTAAAACCACCATTAAAAAACCAGTATAGTTACAAAGCTCACAGCTGTAAAACATACTCCAGAACCCTCTCATTTTGATCAAATGGCTAAGCTTTGATCAATCTATGTTTGAACCATCAAAAACCTTAGCAAAACCTTATGAATACCCTAGTAGAAAATCAGAGCAGAGAGGAGAAAAAATGGAGAAAATATTGATAAAGAAACTCTAAATGTAAAGGTTTAAGAGCCTTGCACAAAGATTTATTAAGCTTTGAAAGGGTAGCAAGCTTATGGGAGCAATACTTTACAAGGAAAGCAAAAAGAGTAGTAACTACTCTAAGGGCTTAAAGGTATACTTTTTAACCTAAAAATGGAGTCCATGTGGCCTATTTAAGTGTATTTTTATTGTCATTTGGTCTATATTTATGTTTACAAGCATATAGATGAGATTTAGAATGCTTATCAAGTATTCTTGTGGTTGTCTATTTTGTTACTATGATAGTTTGATTATGTTTTCTGAAGTTTTTTTTTTATGTTTTAGATGTAATAAAAATCTTTTATTTAAGTTTTGTTTTTATAAAACAATGTTGTTTTAGTGTAACTTAAGCAATGAATGTTGAAGCAATGATGTTTATCCTAGATTTGCTAGGTCAGTTAGTGACCAAAATGAGCCTAGAAAAACCAATTTTGAATCCATATTGCATGAACTAGGGATGATTGATTAGTACTTAAATTGTATTTTTATCAAGGTTTTATATCATTATTTTGCACTTAAAGTATCAATAACTCCTTAACTAGAGCAGGTTTTATAATAACAAGTCTGAAAATATAAGATAGCTTTAATTTATGGTAAATGCTCATTTTAAATGCAGGCATATCTCACAATTCAAAGGATTGATTGATGTGAATAACTATTGAAAGTGAAAGGACAAAGAAAAGGCTAAGCTTAGAAAAGAGATGTTGATTCAATTCAAATTGGAACACTATTCAGTCATTAGGTCATATCTGGAGCTGTAGATCTTGGATTTTAGTTTGGTTTATATGGATAGAAAGCTAAGAAATAGGCCTACAATGTTCATGAAGAGTGGAAGACCCAAATCTGCCATGTTCAAATTCAAAGCTTGGCCACAAAAGAGAAGTCAGAATCTGTCCTGCAATCCAGCCTAAACATTGCTCAAACGTTTACCCATATCTGGAGTTCTAGAAGGTAAAAGAATGTCAAATTTGGTGGGTGGAAAGATAAGACAATTTCCAACAATTTTTATGGGGACCACCTGCTCAAGTTCTAATGTTAGCAATGCCATTTCATTCAGACAAGAGCTTGAGGGCTATCCACCACATCCACAAGCACTACTCAATATTTTAACCATATCTCGAGCTTTAGTGATCCAAATGTTTTAAAATATTGTGGGTGGAAAGAGGAGATGATTTCCAACAACTTTCATGAAGAACACTTTGCCAAATTCTGATTGCATCAATGTCATTTCATCTAGCCAAAATGCTTGAGTGCTGCTGTCCACCAAGTCCACTAAATCAATAGTTGGCCACTACATCAATAATCAATTATCAAATGAATAGTTTTGAATTTTAGCTTATAAAAGGAGGCATTTGCCATTCATTTAAGTATCTTGGTTCTTAGATCAAGATCATGTTCTTGCTTTCTTTGTATCTTTGTAATGTTCAAGTTTTATTTTCATTAATCTCTTGTTTATGCTTTTCATTTTCTTTACTACTCTTAGTTAACTTATATCATAATTATATTCTTATCTTGTTTATTTATGTTCTTCTTCTTCATTATGTCTAGCTAAGATAATTATGTAAAGGTGAAAAGGTTTCACTAATGGTGTTAGAATATGTATAATATAAAGTCAACATGGACTTCAATGTTTATATCCAATAAAGTTTGTTATTAATATGTCTTATTTTTTTTATCTTACTAATTCTTAATACCTTGCTTGTTAAATGGTTAATCTAGATTTGTGTTATATAACACTTGGTACATCAAATGCTTGATCCTTCATAGTCTTCGGCCGTCATTATTTTTATGAGAGGAACTTGATTTGTTGTTAACATAAGTTAGCATCATGAATTCCTGATAATATTTAAAAGTATGGTGTTACTAAAATAAGATATTAATATGGTCATGTTAAAAATTTATAATGAACTATTAAGGATAAATCATCCGATTAGAACCTCCTTCGTGTGTGGTTTCCAATTGAGTAATAAAAAGAGTTTATACTATACTTATTTCTAATACCATTAGTGGATCCTCTAACCTTGAGAACTATTTTTATCATTGTTTAATCCTCATATTAATCTCACATCTCAAATATCTCTTTAACTCTTTGTTAAATTATATATATTATTTATAATTTATATAATTGACCTCCCTATGGATCGACCCCGGTCTTGCCGGGTTATTTATTACTTCGACACTCCTGCACTTGAGATAAGACATCAACTCTTTAATCGTGTCAGTGATCATTTTCGATTCGGTTCGGTTTTTATAAAAAAAACAACCAAACCAAATTTTTTTTTTAAAATGAAACAGAACCGAAATCGGTTCAAACCGACCCGTTTCAGTTCGGTTGATTTTTTTTGGACAAAAACCAGTTCAAACCGGTTTGGCTAGGTTTTTCCAGTTTGGCTCGGTTTTTTTCTAGTTTTTTTCAATTTGGGTTCGGTTCGGTTATGTTTTTTCTGTTTCAGGCTTATAAAACCGAAACCAAACCGGTCGGTTTTTTCAAAATTTTAATCGGTTTAATTGGTTTTTTTCACGGTTCGGTTTTTCGGTTATTTTTTTTCTGGTTTTCTCGGTTTAATTGGTTTTTTGATTTTTTTGCTCACCCCTAGCATGAACATATAGGCTGTTTTAGTTGATAGTTTTTGGATTTGGAACATCTTGCATGATCTTGATTTTGTTTGTTAGTTCTTTTGATTCAAATATACTTGGTTATGGTAATGTGGTTTGTTAGAACTCAGAAAGCATGTTTTAGAAGCCTAATATGCTAGTTTTGGGTTTGACTGGTTCTATATCTAAGCATTTTCTAGGTTTTAAAGCAATGTTTTTCGTGTTCTTAAAAAGAACATTGTCTTAATCCTATGATTTGGTTCTGTTTGGTCAAATTCTTTACACAGAATCCTTCGATCGACTTTATTAGTCAATAACCTAGGGTTTATTTGCATTAATAACATGTTTTTAGTAGGTTTTGATCTTAGGGTTTCGATTTTGAACCAATATCTATTTTGAGAAAATCATTGTTTTTGAGTGATAATCGAAGTGCATGAATTCTAGATTATTGACCCTTGTATGATTTTCAACATGTATATGTCCTTAGTTCATCCATATTTGGTCTGATTTGAAATTTACATAGCTAGGTTCATATTGAATGTTCTTCCGAGTTCTTCATGTTCTTTGTTTTTCTGAGTTTTGATCCATTTTGATAAAAAGTTTTTGAGTTTTTAATTTTTTAAGCTTGATTTCAATTTGGATTCTGGTTTAGGTTTTGGTTTGTGTTTCAGGTCAAACCAATAGACTTTCATTCGGTTTCTGGTTAAACTAAAAGTTTCGAGTCAACTCTCAAAATTGGGTTAAAGGTTAAGACTCTGTTTGGCTGACAATGTTTTTGCTAAAGGTTTTCTTTGGCTCAAGGGTGTGTTTGGAAAACACCCCATAAGACTAGTTTAATAGTTTTGGTTTTAGGGGAAAATGGGTATTTGTTAAACATGGTCTTAAAAAAAAAAGATTTTTACTTGCTGCATACGGTCCAATCCTTACAAAACAAAAATTTCATTTTATCCATTAAAAAAAAGAGAAAAAATGTTTTTCTAGCATTGTTTTAGAAAAAAATATTTGATTTTTTTTTTAATTTACAATAAGTTTGTAAAATACCTTAAGGATTTGACCAATATTTCAATAACCCTATTTTTGTTTCTCTGAGAATTAAAGGTTAACATTCTTACTTAAATGTTGGACTTACAAGTAGAATGGTATTTAAATATCAGGAGTTGATTAGAAAATTCTCATAATTATTTTTTGAATATTCACTAATTTTAATTGGAATTATTTTTCACCACAATATATGAGTTGCGGAAAATGTTTTCGTCTTCCAAGATAGATGAACTTTGTCAAGGCACTAAATGGATTCTTCATATAAAAGTTTATCTAGGAATATAAGCTTATAATAAATTTGAAATACCAAATTTATTCACGAGTGTAAATCTTTGTTCTAAGCCATAGACGGACCACCGATTAAAAATCCATCAACATCTTTAAACCATATCCAAACCATACAATACAACTTACCTCAGGTAAGGTGCGTTTAGGGTACTAATATCTTCCTTAACTACAACTAGTCTCTTACCTTGAAATTTCAAATAACAACAATACACTTGGGTCTCCTAGTGACCCTAAACCAAACAACTAGGTGACGACTCCTTGACATCTTGTCATGTCGCACACGCATGTGCGACAAGGTTTATGATTGAAAACCTCTTTTTGGCTCTCTACCAAAGGATATACCAAAGCAGTTCAAGTGTAACTTATACTTTTAAAATGGTTTTTCTCTCTTAAAGGAATGAGCATACCTTACACAAGTGAAGATTACAAAGATTAAACTCAAGTCTTTATAAAGATGTACTCTAACTCAAGGATGTGAAAAGCTTATTTGATGTAATACAGGATTCAAAGCTTTTCAAGAGAATACAAAGATGAATTACAACTTTTTAGAATAAGAAAAATTCAAAGCATCAAGTATGTAAGATTATAAAGCAGTAAGGGTGGGAGAGAGATCTTACACTAAAATCAATTGGGTATTTATAGAAAAATTTCAAAACTAGTTGTTACACAAAAACAAAAAATAAGAGAAGAACCTTTGCTCTTCCAAGTATTTTTCTAGGTGTAAGAAACAACTATATTGATGTTGTTTTTAGAGAAAAGGAGTTGTTGTAAGAACAAGAAGAGTATTGAGCACACTTCTCTCAAAATTACAAGTCTGTCACCTTAGTTTTTAATAATAAATGGTGTAGAAACCCATGTGATAAGAGTTTTAGCTATAAGTGGAAAACAAAATATTTTACAGTTCAAGAGCATATAAAAAGTATCATGCTCTTCATTTTAGTGCAAATACCAAAAATATATGATGATGAAAATTTTTCTTGAAGTAATTTTCAGTATGAAATATTTTGTGCACTTAAAATATTTTTGCATACAAATTTTACAATAAGTTAGGATGATGAAAATCATTTTGTGTTGCAAAATTAAATTATATAAAGACTTGATTATTTAGAGATTTAAGCTTGAGAATCTTTAAGTCAAGTTTGCATCCAAGGAGTCCATAACTTCATTTTAGTGTAGAAAAACTCCTATAACAATAATACTTTGACATATTCATTAAATGCATTTAATATGTGTTATCATTCAAATCAAGTAATTCATAGGTACATAATGACCTTTAGGCTAACTTGTGTGTCTCTGACATCCTTTTCTTTCTCTCTCATGTCTAGGAATGTGTCTAATCTCTTTTTTTTCTCCTCTTCCTAGTTTCCTTTGCTTTGTACTGCTCAATCATTTTATTTTTTCAATGAAATGTATATATTTATTGGTGTTCAGTACATGTGTGTTAGTCTTGTCCTCGTTTTTAATATTGTATGTCTCCTTTTATGGTATTCTGTGTGTGCGAGAGTTGCTCCTTATGGTGTTGGTTTCTGTGTGTGCGAGAGTTGCTCCTTATGGTGTTGGTTTCCGTATGTGTTTTGTATTGTAATGCAAAATGCTTTTCAAATGTATTTTTCAATTGAAAATGCATCAAAATGATGTTTGTTAAGATTTTTTTTATTTTTGAATTAGCACATCAAAACTAAAAAAAAAAAAACACTTAAAAAGCATTAATTTGATTTTTTTCAAGCAGAAAAACAATTTAAAAAGTAGGCTATAATGCAAAAACAAACACTCACTCTATTTTTATTTATCAAGTTATCCTCTTTTTTTCTCTATTATGTGGACATGTTTATTATTCTCCAACCACTGTTCATCTCTTACTTTACCTTTGTATTTTGTATTTTATCTTGTTTTTGGTCATGGTCATGTGGGGACAGTCTATTTGGACAACCAAAAGGACTAACTAATGAAGTAAAAAGATTGGGGGCGCTTTCTATAGGCTGATAAAACTAGACCTGGAGGACTTAGTGGGCCGGACGACACCTATAAGAAAAACACTCTGAAACTTAAGTCAATATAGTGTTTGTTTAGGTGACGGTAGAATAAATATTCTCTACGCTTAAATGCTCCTCAAACCTTATTTAAATCTTGTATAAGACTTATGTTTTTCTAGACATATGTTATCTAGAGAGATGAGCTATGACAGACCTTTTATCTAGAGAGATGAAGCTCTGTTTTTAAAATAAATATCTATGATATTTATAGAGATATTTATGGAGGTATGTACATTATATAAAACATCTGTGTATTGTTTTCATGTATCATAAAAGCCCTTCAAGACTTGCAATCTATGTTTGGAAGACTTGACACAAAAAAGGTGTCACAAAGTACTTTACTTACAATGGGTAATGTTACCTTTTTGTATATCATCAGAACCCTCAAAGTCTAAGTGACACCTTTTATGTGTTCAATTTTCCATAAAAGTACTTTATGGGCATAGCCTTAGTGCATAATTGTGGGCATAGTTATAGGCTTAGTCGTAGGCGTAATCGTGGGCATCGTTGTGGCTATTGTCGTGTATAGCCGCTGGCGTAGCCACGTAGGCGTAACTGTGGGCATAACCTCTGGCGTAGCCATGTGAGGCATAATTGTTGTTGCATCGATGTTTCATCAACCATGGAAAGAACTTTTGAGAAACATGAATGAATTGGCTTTTTAACAAGTTCTTACAGACAACGCTAATTGATAAGGCTGGAAAAACCCTTCGCAGAAAGATTGGGGGTGCTTTTCATAGGCTGATAAAACTAGACCTAGAGGACTTGGTGGGCTCGACGACACCTGCAAGAAAAACACTTTGAAGCTTAAGTTAGAATAGTGTTTGTTCAGGTGACAGGGATAATAAATATTCTCTAGGCTTAAATGTTCCTTAAACCTTGTTTAAATCTTGTATAAGACTTGTGTTTTTTTAAATATATGTTGTCTAGAGAGATAGAGCCTAGAGATATGAGCTTTGACAAACCTTTTATCTAGAAAGATAAAACTTTGTCTGTATAGACTTTATTAAGATAAATATCTTAAGAAATATTTAAGATATTTTATATAAATATCTCATAACTATCTAAGTTATAAGATATTTAATATAAATATAACAACAAAGATATTTATGAAGGTGTGTACATTGTATAAAACATCTGTGTATTTTTTTCATGTATCATCACTAACCTCTTTTTTTTAATACACCGTCTCATAGTAATAGTAGCATAATTTAAGTCATGCGATGGACCACCTTTGAATTAAATTGTCTTTTATTGGTATGTATAACAATACTAAATAATATATTGCAGTTAGTTGGGAATTGTGGTCCATATCCCTCATTCCCTATTATATGTGCAAACATTGATGTTCAACTTTTGATTATCTATTCCTAATAGTTATTGAGATTATGTCCTTGAGCACACCCTATATGATGATAATGTTCTATGATAATGATGTTTTTCTAGTTAGATAGCTAGATAAATTAACAAGAGGTAAGTGTAATATGTTGGGAAAGGTGCTCCTTTTTTTTTATTTTTGAAGAAAGAGAGGCAAACAGAAAGAAAAAATAAAAGGTGAAACCTATATCCCACCCAAAGTGATAAAAATATCTCCACCTAGGATTTCTATCTCCTAGTTGTATTTTTTTTCTCTTTAAAGTGGGCCTAAGGAGTAACTAATAGAATGTTCCTAATTATTCTCTGAGTACCATAAAATTTCTTTGATATGTGTGCTTGGATGTGATTTTGCTCTATCCTTATTAAATTTCTATTTGTTTTATTTATTTATTTCAGTAGTTGAGTTTGTGACTAAATTCACGAGCTGTAATTATAAAGTTAGTTTTAACCTCAAATGTTAGCTTAATTATCCTTGTAATGTTTTTTTTTTAACTTCAAAAATGCATTTAACCTATATTAGCAATGGTAACAAATCATTTTTACCCATAATGTTATCTAATAATTTCAGTGTTGCTTTTCTGTTCATATTAATAAATTTTGTTAAAATAACACTTAGCACACATAAAAATAATCAAAAAAAATTTATTACCAAAATATTGAAGATATACAAAAATTTGTGAAATGAACTAAAATTTCCTTTCTTTTTGTTGGTTCTTATAATTTTTTTTTTCTCTTAACTTTCTCTTGGTGAAAAGTTATATGCATGCCATGTGTACTTTTAAGAGAATTTATTAAGGTTTTTTTGAGATGCGAACCTCGTGGATATAAAGATTTAGAAACCCACAATTAAATTGAACATTCTTAAGAAAGGTAAATGCAGTCTTTTGAATGAGCTTGACACAACGATAACTTGTACCGAGACACCAAGACTATAAAAATTGAACCCCACTCAACACCTATGATGAATGCAAATGAGAAGTATGAAAAACACCACGAAACTTACTCAATTCTTTAATAAGTTAAAGTAGTTCAATGAAGAACCAAAATGTATGAGCAAAACCTCACACATACAATAATAATTGCTAAAATCAAAGTTTTTTTTTAAAAAAAAAAGGTTATGATTATGAGGAGATAGAATCTAAAAATGACAAATCTGAGGAGGATGAGATGTCACCACTTAAAGATTGTAGTGATGTTGAGTATCCAGTTGATGGAGAGGTTTTGGCGATCAGGAGGTCACTTAATATTAAGATTATGGATGATGATGTGGAGCAACAAAAGAAAAACATCTTTCATACTAGATGCCACATAAGTAACAATATATGTAGTATAATTATTGATAGTTGGAGTTCTGTTTAAAATTGAACTTGATAATTATTGAATTTGAATGCTATTAAACATGAAAGATCTTATAGACTTTAATTTTTGAATGATTATAATGAAGTGAAAGTGTTACTAAACATGTTATCGTATATGAAGTTAAATTTTAAACATGATCTTAACTTTTTTAAAAATGATTGATTTGACTATGATTTTTTTGGATTTTTATATCAACAAGATTTTCATCATTTTTTGTGTTAATTTTCTCTTATATAACATTTTTACCCTTAAAATGTTTTTAGAGTTCAACATTTAAATTGTTAAATAATGTTAAAGGGTAAAAATGATTCATCAACTAGTCAATGATAACATAGTCAAGAAATGGGATGGGTAACCAAATTATAGGTAACCAAAAAATAAAAGAAAAGGTCAAATTATAGGTAACCAAAAAAATAAAAAAGAGGGCCAAATCTCAGAAAAGAAAAACTAGGTCTAGGCCTGAAGTTTAGTTAGAAAACAAATCTGGATGCACATGTAATGCACATGAAGACCTCAGCACTTAAAGAAAAGCCATCCATTCCCATCAAGTTTTATATACTAGATAGGTGTTTATGTTGATTCAGAGCCTGGTGATGAGTAATATCTTTCCATATTTGAAATTTTTTGAAGAGAGAAAAAAATATTAATGAGTTAAACTATAAATTATGTATAGTTAAAGAGTTAAATTCACCGTAAAATCTCCTACTACATAAAATAAAATTTTGATTTATAAAAAAAATTAAATGAAAAATTGTGTCTAAATACTTTATCTATATTCTCATAAATTTAAAAGAAAATAACTTAATTAGCGATTTTCATCCATAGAATAATAATAATTCAAGTGTGGTTGTGTGAGGCTAACACATAATAGAGTATGTTTGGCAGTGTGGTAGCGATTGCTTTTCAAATAACTTTTCGTACTGAAATGCATGTCAATGATATTTTTTCATTTTTAAAAAATTATTTTTGACTTTAGTATATAAAATGATCCAAAACATATAAATTATATTAAATAACACGGTTTGCAACAATTTCATACTCGTGTGTGAAGGGTTCGGATTAAAGATTAATAATAGTTGAGTTACAAATGATTGACTAATATATAATTAACGAATCGGTTTATGATCTTTGGAACTCTACGGAGATCCCAACGAGGTAGCGTGAAGACCAAGCTAATAACATATTTGGGACCGTAAACATGCTGTCCCTAGACCACTAGGATAGGCCTTGGTGGGGCCATGATCATGATTACGCTCTCCATACATTTATAATTAATTAATTAATTAATTAATCCGGCGAGCGAGATAGTTAAGCTGAGATTAGTGGTGACATAGCTAGAAAGGGGTTGTGGGGACGTATTTGTTTATAGTTATATAAAATCGGCCAGATGTGACCCCGAGATCTTTCGGGGGCTTTCTATCTTTCGTTAACATCAAGTGCTGGCTCGTATATACATATATGAACAAGAGAGAAACAACGAAACATCACTTTCATTTACAATTTTGCTCGTCTACAGACATGTATTATTTAGGTGGCTATGTGTCGGGTTAAATTTTTTAAAATGCTAAAATAATATGGTTAGGAGATGATAATTTGATATAATCCGGGCATGTAATCTAGAGTATGAGATTCAAAGAATATGCAAAATGAAAAATAAGAAGAAATTTTAGAGTTTAAGACTTAATAATCTAATGTCAAATATGAAAACAAAAAAAATATAATGTTAAAGAAAAAAACCCATGTCAATTTGAGGCAACTTAATGAACTTATACCATCAGAAAATTGATAAATACAAACAGAAATATCGAGGGAATATTTCCGTCGGTAAATTTTCGAGGGATTTTACCGACGAAAATATACCGAGGGAATTACCGTGGGAAAAAAATTAAAACAAAACAAAAAAAATTGTTAACGTGTCATTTTTACCAACGAAATTACCGATGGACTTTATTCCGTCGGTAAATTCGTTGGTAAACTGTGAACACTATTCATCATGTCAATTACAAACGGAATCACCGACAGAATTTTTCGTCAGTATTTTCCAGAGAGCTCCAGAACTGTTCACTTTCCAATTGCACTGTTAATTGTTGTTCTTTACAAACAAAATCACCGACGGATTGAAAAGTCGTTGGTGTTATTTGACGGTTTTCTGAAAAAATTCTATTAATTTAAAATTTTCATTTAAATATTACAGACGGAATCACCGATGGATTGAAAAATCGTCAATAATTGTTGGCGGTTTCTGAAAACTTTTACGAAATTGAAAATTTAAATTAAATATTACCGATGGAATTACCGACGGAATAATTAAAAAATATTAATGTTCAATTATCCGTCGGTAAATTCGTCGCTAACGCACCCCAATAAAAAGCCTGAATTCCTTTATTTTACAAGAGATGGATTCATTTCTTATTATTATTATTATTATTCATTATATGTAAAAAATATCAATATCTATTTCTTTCTCTTCTTTTCTCTCCTCATCTCCTTCTCTTTTTCTCCATGCTTGGGTATATCTTCTTCTTCTTTCTTCTTTTATCCTCTTAGTTTTTTTTTTTTAATTAATATGCTTTACGAAATTTCCTTTATCTCCTTAGCTTCACTTGCAACTACATTAAGGTAAGATTTTTCTTTTTTCTTCTTTTTTTCATGATTTTTTTCACTATATTTGTTTTTTATTTTATTTTTAATTGTTTTGTTCTTAATAATTGTATAAATGTTGTTGTGAGATTTTTTTTTTCATATGAGATCAATTTTTAGTTGATTTATTTATAGGATTTTTAAATTTTTAGCAATTGCAACTTCATTTTTTTCATATGAATTTTTTTAGTTGAATTTGTTTTTTTGTTTTATTTATTTGTTGCAAATTTGTTTAAGGTGATTTCCTTATTCTTTTTTTCCAAGCATTTTGAGTATATATTATAGAGTGTTGATTTATGTTAATTTAATTATTTTATAATTTTATAAAATGAATTTTTTTAAAATGTTTTTAAATAATTACCGACGGTATTTCCAACCGAAATTCCTTCGGTAAATCCGTTAGTAATAAAAAAATATTATTATCGACGTGTCTTTTTCTTCAGTAAATCCGCCGATAATAATATTTTTTTATTACCAACGGATTTATCGATGGATAAAAAATTACCGATGAAAGATGTACCGACGGAGCATTTCCGTCGGTGATTTTGTTGGTAAATTAATTACCGATGGAACATGTGTCTTACACCGACGGAAAAATTCCGTCAGTAAAACTGTTAAATGTTGTAGTGTTACAACTCCTAATATGAGATTGAAAGAAAAAATTCAAAAGAAAGATCTAATAAAAAAAAATCAAAGTTCAATAAAAAAAACCTCGAGCCAACTCGTCGGAATAGCCAAACAGAAAGAAAAGTAAAAAAATGACAAAGCTCAAAGGCAAATAATTTAATACAAAATGATAAAATTAAAAAAAATGAACTAGCAAAAAAGACCTAAGTTAAATAAAAAATATTGTGCAATAAAATGCAAGCTTCAAGTTAATTTGACTAACCCGCTCTCGAAATAACAAAATAAAAGAAAAATTGAAAATTTTCAAGTGCAAATGATTTAGTGCAAAATAACTTGTAAAATTATATATATTAAAAATCCATAGTTAAAGAAAGATTTTTTTGAAGGCATTTATGTAATTAACTTGTAAAAAAACGATAAAAAACTTGAAAAGCCCTTGAAACTGAGGAATATTTTTTTAATAAAGGAATGCTTATACAAAATCGTTTTCCCAGTATGGCAGCTAGCCAGAAGAGGTCGGTTGCTTCAATTTTTTTTCCCCAGCTGTGCGTAGTTATTTTATTAATACAAATATCTCATAGTTTAGGTATTAAACACACCGGGCAGTAACCAAATTGGCTGTCCATACAGATTCGAGTAGTTGTCAATTATTTCCATCCCTTTCTCTGTTGTTTCTTTATATAAATTAAAATAGACGGCAGGTTCAGATTTATAGATATAGTTTATTCTGAAAAAAACAATATGAGCTGGGCCCGTATTATTGAATTCCATGTAAGTTGTCCTCGACTCGACCCGTCTCTCTCTCTCTCTCTCTCTGATGCTGCCAAGCGCTCTGGCGACTCCTGGAAAAAAAAAAGTCATTAGAACAGCAAGAATTAAGCATTCTGAGTTCAGATTTAAAATAATCAAGAGTTTATAATAATTAATCATAAACTTAGAACCATGACGCAAACAAGTCATGGTTGGGTCATGTGCTGCCTTCCACCAACAAATGTACATAATCCAACAGATTATATTGTTTTAATTAACACATACCTATGATCATAAAAGTGTTTCTAAACTGGTTTTATTTGTTATTTAAAAGAAACTAATTTAAGTGCATGCCATGTTTAATATAAATAACGTATTAAAAATAATTAATTAAAAGGATATGGGATTGTTTTTAAAGTGATTTTTATTTGAAAATATATTAAATTAATATTTTTTATTTTTTTAAAATTTATTTTTATATCAATATATATATATATATATAATAATTTATTTTTCGCTGTCCTCCTCGATAGTAAAAACACAGAAGAAGCATACAAAGAGGCGGGGGGCCCACCACCACATGATAGGTGGGGTAAGTGGTTGTGGGGCCCAAACTGAGATGATGCCTCCACTCCAACCGACTGGGCCTTGGAAGCTGAGCTTAAGGTTGGTGAGTTAGGACAGTGACTTCCATTACAGGGTACGACCAAGAAGACCCAGCAAAACACCGTATCTTTTACGATCTTCAAGATTGTGAAAGGTTTTGACAAAGTGTTTGTCCTTGCTAGCTACTATTCTTCTTCACTCCCTC
The DNA here is from genome assembly GCA_007827005.2 of Populus simonii. NCBI lineage: Eukaryota > Viridiplantae > Streptophyta > Magnoliopsida > Malpighiales > Salicaceae > Populus > Populus simonii. The sequence goes on from CM017478.2 coordinate 4,164,622, forward strand.
CCTCCCTGAGTTCTTAAGCATTTGAAAATGATTACCTTATTTTCCTAACTTTTGTTGACTGTGGTAGCCTAATTAATTCTCGAGGCACGAGGATTTAAAGAAATACTAGCCAAGAACAAAAGCAACTTGATTACTCGTAACCCTGACAAGAGGCAATACAACCCTGAGAAATCAACACGCAAAAAATATAAAGAATTTGATGTGTCTCCTCCATTCAAAAGATTCCGAATCTCATTCGTTAGCATTAAATTGGGATGAAAATGAGGTACAGACCATCGAGGGTTGCATGTTAAGTGGTCGAAGATTTGTTTTACTATCACGAAAATGATTTTTTCTAATTTTTTTATATATTTATTTTACATTAAAAAAAATATTGAACAATACTTTTTTGTTAAAGTAAAATTTGGTTTGATTTTTATATAAAATTAGTTTAGAAATGTTATGTTATTTGCTAATTATATCAAATTTGATCTTTAAATTTTTTATTACTATGTATTTTGTTTTGAATATTTTTTTTAATTTCATCCTTTATAATTTAATTTAATTTAATTTTTTATTTTTATAATTGTTATTTGCTTTTCTCTTATCATTTTCTAAATTGAAATTTTTTATATATCAGATTTGAGTTTTTTTTATTTGAAATAATATATGAAATTATAATTATTATTTTTAATTTCATAATCTTTCAACCTTTTTTATCTGTTAGATTCGATCTCCATTATTTTGATTGTTATTTATTTTATTTGAGATAATTTATGAAACTATATATTTTTTTCAATTTCATTTTCATTCAACTTTTTTAATTTGTAAGATTTGCTCCTCATTATTTTAATAAATTGAAAAAAATATTAATAAGTTATTTTCTAGCTCATTTTTCATGACATAACCAAGCACTGGAAAGTATTTTCCAACTTATTTTTCATGATACTACCAAATATCAAAAAATAATTCAGTTTTCAAGAATCAATTTTTCAAGAAAATCACTTTTCAAAATAAAATTACTTTCCAACAAACAAACAGAGTCTCAGTTAGGATTTCCATTCTCATTTTGCATAGTTTAAAAAGTACGACCACCAAAATCAATCTGAAGTGTTAAGGTCATCCAACCCTGACCTATCCTAGAAGGTGATGAACATAAAGGGTATTTGAAATTATGATATATAGTGTTTTTCAAAATGATTTTTTTATTTGAAAATATATTAAAATAAATATTTTTTAGGATTATTTTATTTTTCACATCAGCACATCAAAATTAGAAGCAGAAGTTGTGTCAAACACTTTTGAAAGACACCTAAAATAAAAAGAAAAGGCCGAAGTTGTGTCAAACACCCATTACCTGAAAATTGGAAAATAAAAATGGAAATACTTATGGGAAAAATTCCATTGGTAATTTGCAGTGAAACTTACTGACATAATATCTCCTTGCTATGTCCATCGGTATACACCGATGAATTTTTTTCCCGATGTATATCAAGAGAATTATAGTGGGAAAAGAATGAATGAAAGAAGAAAAATGATGTGTCATGCTTACATATGGTATCACCAATGAAATAAACCTGTCTCTAATATATGTCAGTAAATTCATCGGTAATATTGAAGTTCTAACCTGGCAAGAGACCCCCCCCCTTTCCTCCTCTCATATTTCTTCTTCCTCATCTATTTTCCTCTGTAAATTAATCGATAATGTTTTTGTACGGTGATCATAGTCGAGTACGGAGAACTGAAACAAGGAGATTTATGGTTCAATTACCACCCACACCATTGGATTCATTCTATTCATTTCACATATGAAGCGGATGATAATATTCTTTTTTATTACATTCATTTTTTTAAAAAAAATTAATGTTTTATATGAAAATGTTTAACTAACAACAATTTCCTTTTGCAGGATACAACTATGAGACGTGAACCAAGGCCGATGGAGCTTTTTGTAGAAACTCACGTGTAAATTTTTGAATGTCAGAAAAGGGTGCAACAACTTGTGGATAACCGAGCTCAAAAGTTCATGGTAAGTTGGATTTCAACTATTTTTTTCTCAACTTATTTTTTTTAAAAAAATTGACTTGTTTTTTTTTATTATTTTTTAGGAAACATATAACACCTGGTTGTAAGAGAGATACAAGAACGGTCCTTCGACCCATCCGAAACTTAATCCAAATTTTTAGTTGGAGGCATGATCGTCAAGTGGACCCGATAGAAACCAGGTTTATGATATCTCAAACACTATGGTCGAGGATTTGCAAACGACTCAAAGTGTCTCAACCATCGGATACTCACAATCGATTCTAACCGATTTTAAACCAACAAGTTGAACCTTAGATGACCCATATTGCTGTTGAGACGACCAAATTCTAGCGATTGTACATAGAGCTGAAATCATTCGTAGGTTGTACATGTGGTCCACCTCATTTTCCCACATGTCTCGGTGAAGACCTGCCTTCTTTTCCTCCACCTTCAGCCCTTTTTTTTTGGATAATAGTATTCAAAATGATGAATTTTAAAATTTGTAATAAATATTTGGTTTTTTATTTTAATTTTTTTCTACTTTATTTATTATAATTTTTTTAAAACAAATTACTGACGGGATCACCAACAGACTAAATCCATCAGAAAGTTCCAGAGAGTTGACAAAAAATTACATGAAATGCCAATCAATATTGTAGACAGAACCACCAATGAAATAAATCCCTTGGAGAATTCCATAGAGTTGGAAAAATGGTATAGCAAATGTCATTGACAACATGTACTTCACCGATAGAATTACAAATGGTATTTTCTATTGCTTATATGACTTACTCGCGGATGGTATTACCGATGGAATTATGCCAACAAATATTTTTTTTATTTGGCACGCTTTGTCCATCTATAATACTATTGGTGATAATATTACCGATATAATGACTGACAAAATAGGAATCACTAACGATAAGTTTTTTGACAAACAGTGACCATCTATGATTTTGATGGTAAATGTATTTTCAACACAATTAGTGTCTAAATATCGATAAATTATTCTATCAGTAAAATGCAAAATTCTAGTAGTGATCTCCTTATCGATTGAAGCAAAATTGATTTGAGAATGTTCTACTACCTATAATAATATCTAAAAAGGAGTTATAATAGTGATACACTTTAAAAATTCCAAAGAATCCATTTTAATAATTAGATGAGAATAATCACTCTTTTTGGCTAGTAAAATACCTTGTCAGATGCTTTATAATTCTAAAATCATGTTGATAATATGATTACAAGAAATATGGAAAGCCATTTATCTAAATTATAAAAAATAAACCATAACAATATAAGCCTTTGAAATTACTTAAAAATACTACCATCAATATTAAACTAATTAAAATATTTTGGTTTTTCTCTATAGTATACTATTTTAGTTTTAATTTTTCTTTTCTTTTCTTAATAATTAATATTGTAAAATGGTATGATTAGAACTTATATAAAATGTGTTTTAATAACACAATAGCAACAAAAAACTAAGTTAATTATCGGTTTTCAAACACAAAAGATAAATTTATAATAGAGTTCAAAAGACATGTACTAAATAATAATTTATATAGTTATTTAAGCTTTCATGATTCAAACAAGGGCTACCTTGTATATTTTTGTTATTTAATATATATTCTTATCAGTCCCTAAGCTCAAAGACACAACTATGAAAAGCCTATTTTCATGGTTGCATCTTTAAGCTTAGGAAATGATAAGGCTTGACTTAGTTGACAAGATAATGAGTCTTATCAGTCCCTAAGCTCAAAGACACAACTATGAAAGCCTATTTTCATGGTTGCATCTTTAAGCTTAGGAAATGATAAGGCTTGACTTAGTTGACAAGATAATGAGGTGATTGGATTTTGCCACTACTCGGTGGTTTTGACGAGGTGACTTTTATTTTTTATATGCAAATAACAAGTTCTTATTAGAATAAAAGATCCTTGATACTTATGTTAGTAAATGTATGAGGAGAATACTATGTAAAGATAAAAGGTGCAAAATAAAGCATGTGGTGTGAGGAGGTGGTCATGAATGTGAAGAGGTGATCACAGTGTGAAGAGGTGGTCACCACGAGGAGTAGGTAATGACTTGGAGGTGTTAATTAAGAGATGGTAGTGACCATGAGTGGTACCAGGAGGTGGTGACCAAGAAGTGTTAACCAAGAAAAGTACTAGAAGGTTGTAGTGACCATGGAACGATACTAAGATGTGATAACTAGGAAGTGATAGTGTGTGGTCCCATATCCCCTCACTTTACTTGGTGAAATGATGTATTTATAGATCTTGGTTGCATCAACTTACCCTGTGGATAGTGGTGTAATGATGGGAAATACCTAAGAAGTTAAGTTGTTGGTTATTATATCATTAGTGAAAAAGGTTGGTGCTTGCCATTGGTTTTGGTGCCTCACTATGTCATTGGTGGAGAGGTTGGTGTTTGGTAGGTACCTCTTGAGGTGAACTATGGGTAGGAGATAATCATTGGCTAGGAAAGGTGGCATTGTATGAGCAACTTATGTGCATGTATCGATTAGTGCGACGTTGTATCAAATTTATTGTATGTAACAATTCTACCTTAAGAACCGTGCTGGTTGTCGAGAATTTAGGTGGCATTGGGTTGAGCTTAAAAAGCATCGTAGACAACCTTTTTGAGCTTAGTCATGGACCAAACAACTTGGTAAGGCTGTTCAACTAGAAGGTGGTAGGTTATTCAAGCTTGACTTGAATAGTTTATTTTTTTAATTTAAATGCACCATCATTTAGCCCCTAGTCTTTTAAACATTGATGTTTGAAAGACTTAACTAGTAAAAGTAAGAGGAAAGAAAAGTATACAAGTCATGTTACCTTCTTATAGTTTTTCTTAATGTGTTGTCTTACGGATGTCATGTTACCTTCCCATGGCTTTTGTTAATGTAAGTGTAATAGATATTAGAGTTCAATTAACTTGCTTGTTCCTCCTAGAGTGGAGAATGTTTTATGATCATGAAAGCAATATAAAAAAATTAAGTAAGAAGGCGTTGTATGAAACTAAATAGATTTTATTGGAGATATGAAGATTTTCATTGGAGTCATGGAGGTTTCATCACAAATATAAGAAATTCATTAGAGACATGGATATTTGTATTGGAGACATAGAGAAACATTATTGCTTTCAGTGAGAAATTCAAAAGACTTTCTCATGTAAGTGAAGGTATGATTTTTAGAGATGGATATCGCATGAATTATTTTTCCTTAATGGTAGTTGATACCTCATCATATATGTTGGTTAAAGGTGTGATCATAAGCTTAAAGAATGTTTGTTGATCATGAATCCCTTAGTGTTCCTTTTAGATGTCTTAGGGTTGTAGAAGATCGATAATGCTTGGGAGATTCTGCTTTTTTATAGCTAGAAATAAAGGTGTTCTTATCTGGTCATACTCACTTCTTCTACTCAAATGTGGTTTTTTTATCACTTGTTTCATGTTATGGAGATTTTGTTCACATAGAGTATATAGTTATTTTTATAAAGAATAGTTGTAGACCCTACTAATCAAGGCTTCAGTAGCAATGGATTCAAATAGACTTTTCATTGAGCATTTCCTTGTTAAACCTTTAGAGATATGCTCTAGTGTTTTTCCTCTTTATTTATGTGATAACGAATAACTTAATGGTTGTCTTTTTATATGGTATGTATGTACTGAAACAGGGGATGAGTTTAACACTAAGATTATAAAAGTTAATGATAGAGCTAGACTTTAGGATGTGGTATCACACTTGATCATATCTATAGGATGTTGTTGGAAAAACTTTGCACATAACATCATTGTCTAGTGTTACAAACTTTAGGATGCATTGTACATTTTGTATATGCTCTCTTAGGTTTGTAAAACTATTGTAGTTGTCTAAGTTAGCCTGGACAGGGACACAATCTTTGAAAAAAATATGTATGTAGCACTCGATGACAAAATGAAGAATCTATCACTTGATGGGGGTTGTTTTCATTCCTAGAAGCTTGTGCAGTTATTGATCTCGTCTCATATCTGGGACTTTTTCAGCAAGGAGTATGTGAGTGAAATTAAGAAAGAGATTGATGGAATTAAACACTTTCATGGTTAGGACTTATTAAGGAGCACTCTTTTATAGCTGGAGTGGCTCCTTAAAGAGTTGGAGTACGAGTGTTCTCATCCCTACTTACTTGCACATCATTGTGCCTTATTTCTTCTAGGAACTGGAGTTGTCTTTGTATATTCAATTATGCATGCAATTGAGCTAAATATTGTATTTTCCATTAAATAAGTGTGAAGTTATTCATATATAGCTTGAACAACATCATTAATCATTTTCACTTGATGAGAAAATTGGTGGATGTTTGGAATTGGAGTACCTATAGGGGGAAAGTCAGTTACTCAATTATGTCTTAAAGTTTTTAAATCGTTAGCCATGAAAATAATTTTTTTGGTGACGTGTTGTGAAACAATAATGAACTAGCTTTTATTTAGATTTTTAATAGGAGGTGCTACTAATAAAGCCACAAAAACTTCATACTAGATTAGGATTTTTATGGCTACATATTGAGTTTATGGACTGACTAGGCTTGACCTAGTTGATGAGTTAATGAGGTGACTCGATTTGGTCACTACTTGGTGTGTTGACAAGGTGACTTCCATGCTCACCTATAAAAACAAGTTCCCTATCATAATAGAAGATCATTCGATGCTTAAGTTAGTAAATGTAAGAGGAGAAAACTATGTGAGAGAAAAAGATACAAAAAGGAGCACAAGATGTGAGAAGATGTTCACAAGTATGAAGAAGTTGTCACAATATCACAGTGTTAGGGGGTCTTTATATATAAGGATATAATGGTAATGATCAGAAGGTGTTAACCTAGAAGTAATAGTGACCTTGAAGTGGTACCAAGATATGATGACTAGAAAATGTTAGCCACGATATGTGTTATATGGTAGTGATCATAAAGTAAAGGTGTTAACCAGAAAATGATAGTTTCATGTCCCCTTCTTTTTACTTAGTGACTTGAGATATTTATATGCCTTGTTCATGTTAGCTTATCTCGTGAAGAGTGGTATAATGATATAAAATACCTGAAAAGTTGAGTCGTTAGTTGTTTTACCTTGTTATGCAAATGATGAAAAACTTTGGTGCTCGCCATTGGTTATGGTGCCTCGTTGTGTTATTGATGGAGATGTTGGTGCTTAGTAGGTTCTTCTTGAGTGAAAAGCAAACAAGAAATAACCATTGGCTAGGATAGATGATATTATACTAACAACTCATGTGTAAGCATCAATTAGTATGGGCATTGTACAAAATTCATTGGAGGTCGCAATTCTGCTTTAAAAAGCATACCCATTGCTAGGAATATAGGTGGTACTATTTAGGCTTGCTCATGGACCAAATAACTTGATAAAGTCATTGTTAGTGTATATGCTTTGAGCTAATCGATTAGTTACACGTGATTTTATTTATCTTTAATATTCATCAAATATTTGATTAATTAATCTAATATTTGATTAATGATTCTATAGTAAAGATAAAGTCCGTAGGACAAAAATGTTTTGCAAAGAAAATTATAAAGTTGTTATAATTATGATTTTTTTTATTGTCTTAAATCATTGTTTCTAAATGTTTATTGTTGATATTTTATTAAAACCAAACATTAATTAAAGTTTTCAAGACCGATACATATTATGCTATTTTTTTTTATAAAAAGAAAGTAATTATTCTCATAAACTGAGTTATGAGGGATACTTAGAACTAATATGTAGGTGATTATCAAATAACATGTATATTGAACTGACCCACATGCGAATTTTATATGGAAAGATCACTTGTGTCTATGGAAAGCCTTACGTGATGATTATGTAAGTGATCTTTAGATTTAAAATCACTAAGTTATATTATATAGGAAATGTTATGTTTTGATCCTACTACATGTTGTCATAATCAAGTGTAATAAATGAACATATATTCGGTATAACATGAACTATATGAAAGGTATTTGAGTAATCAAGAGATGATTCATCATTCTAGGTGAATTAAGAAAAATATTTTATATGTTTTTAAATACTATTGATTGTAAATCCTTATGCGAGGTAGAATAAGATTTGAAAAGAGTTTCAAATCATATTCAAAGAATCAATGACTATGATGTTGAGAACAAACATGATTTGACAAAATAAACACACTTTATGCTATTATGTCTAAATTTGAATATTGTTGATGAAGGAGTAATAATTACACTGAAAAACTGGTCACAGAAAGATTAAGTCAAACCACTTATAACTTTTCTAATATTTTGGGGATCATGACACATTACTAGAAATTGTACCTAATCTTCAAATATAAATCAATCAATTGTTGAATTGATAATAAATTAATTTGTTTCATTTATTTAATTATATTTTATTTAGAATTGTGACTTATATTTGAGCCAACTTATTAGGAAGTCTAATAGTTCACACACATAAGAACCATTGATTATAAATTAAATTGGAATGATTAATCAAGAGTGACTTGATTGTAAACAAGTTTTAGAAATTAAGGATTAAAATATAATTAATTCAGGGAATTACAATTATAGATCGAGAAAAAAATTCAAGTAGAGACTTGTTGAATACATTTCTAAGATTTTTCTGAAATAACATACATGATATTATTTAGGAGACTAATTGATATTTTGTTATTTATAGAGTTTTCAGATTTTTTTATAAATAGAATGTTATGCTTTTTATTTTTTAGACAAGATAATAATACACAGTACTCTTAAAAAATACAAAAGAAAAGAGCTCGCATTAAAAAACATATCAATTTCTCTTTTTTAAAAGAATTTAGGAGATTTTTTATTTGTGGTTTATGTGAATTACTATTAGAGGTTAGATACTTAAATAATTTGTGTTTTATAACAACTCAATCGAAATAATTATTCAAAGAAAAATAAAATATATGGTTTAAAATTATTTAATAAAATCTTGAGAATCCAATTTCTTTTAAAATTTATTATTTATATTGCATGTACATATTACGAGAAATTCAACCATCATTTGGCTAGAAAGTGTCAGATCATTCAAGCATCATCTGAACTATCTAGATTTTTATTTTATTTCAACCAACCATTATATATATATATATATATATATATATATATATATATATATTGAAAGAGATGTGGACAAGTACCAGCAGACCTAATTTAAGCCCCACATCGTCCCATATGCATGTGAACATGTTCCCATCAAATTGCCCGTTCACTCAAGCAAATCCAAGTCATGCTCATTTATTTCACTTGATTTTTGGACTACCCTACAGTTTTGACGCCATTGAATTCCTGTCATTATGGTGACCCAAAATCAAAATCTTTTGTACTCGGAGATTTTAATTTTGTTTGAAGGCGAGATTGCACACGTACGCGACATTATTACTGTGAATTTGTGATCTACCTCTGGTTAATTTCTAATCTGATGTTTTATCATAGATTATTTTCATGTCTCTTGTTGACATAAGAACACAAAGTTAACAATAATAAAAACTAGTATTAGAATATTTCCCCCGAAATTACATTTTGCTCTTATTTCTTCTAAATAATTATCTTAACTAAAGAGTTTATCTTGTTAAGTGAGATATTAAAAATGGTTTTACATTAGTTTCTAATAATTTCAATTAGATAACAATACACTTTAATTTTTGGACCGGCAATTTTGTGCAAGAAACACAGCCATAACCTTATGAAATCCCTCCCTGCCTTCTAATTACTAGCATATCTTCTGTAAAATATAGATATGACATGCAGCTGAATCAAGAATAGTAACTTGACGAATGATACAGTGTGATTACAAGTTTTGGCTCTAGTGCTCGGATTGCACTCATTGTTCATCATGAATAGTAAGTGGACGGTTGATTTCCCCATATATAGGTAGGGCCATGGACATTGTTTGGTTGACATCAGCGTGTTATAGAGTATGTTTATTATTTGGTTGCTTATCCATTTGAAGTAAAAAATAAATATTTGGTAACATATAAATAGTTATTTACTGTTTGTAGATTCTAGTTAATTTTTTTAGTTGCTAAAAACTAGTTAATATTTTTTGTTGCTGAAAGCATAGATGAAGTAAAAGCAACTCTAAGCTGCTTCTTAATTACTGTGATATAATTATAAAGTATAAAAGCGGGAAATATAGAGTAAATTTCATTCTGCACTGTTCACTTTTGTAAAGTGAACAGTGTAGAGTGAATTATAATTCACTGTGCACTTCCCGTGAACAGTCTTCATTGTTCATGATTGAACCGGGTCTGGTCCGAATCTAAATGTATTAGACCAGGTCCGACCTAGAAAAAATAACTCTAATTTTTTTATTTTTAATTATATTTTATTTAAAAAGCTAGTGTTTAACATTATTTAATGACACTATATAAATTAAAAGGAGATCGCATGATGGAGTATCATTTGCAGAATTTGATCAATTCTAATTTTGTTCCTGGTGATATTTTACCTAATTTTGTTGCACGCTCAAAAAACCATGAAAACTGTAGTCCTTATCGGATGAATTTCGTACGTGATAAAATTGTAGATAGTTTAATGGAATAATAAAAAATATTTTATATAAAGTATTATTTATTTCAAGATATAATAACAGTAGTTAAATCTACAATATTTAAATTAAAAATCATCAATATTAATATATATCTTTTCTAGTTATTTTATAACTTTAATTTAAAAAGTATTCTTAACCAAATACATAATCGCACTGGTGATGCCATTTAGGACAAATCTCTTAGGTTTTATTTCTTGCTTTTTGGCCAAAAAAAGATAAAAGATATTCATAAATATCTAAGCCAATTAGACTGGTAAGTGGATATATGTATCCACATAATTAGTCAATGTAGCAAACTGAACATTGTTACGACTTTCTTAGAGAAGTTACAACATTTTTAGAGAAGAAAAAACCAAGAAGCTCCCCCCACCTGAAAAAAGAAAAAAAAGACGAACGCATATACTAAAACTTGCATCAATATCATCCCAAAGTATTGATCTTTGCCTAGACTGGATCATCAATGTTTATAACCTACTCTGGATCATCAACAAGTGCAACTGCATCATAACATTCAGATGGCAGAGGTCAGAATTCAAATCAATTAAGGAAACAACAAGGGAGAAGAACAATAGCATGAGACAACCATCTTTTCAAAAGAAAGAAAGATACCATGGCGCATAAAAATGAGGCAAGTATTTGAATATTGTAGCTGAACCCGAAAGCATACTTAGGTTTAAGGCCATACCAAAGATTGGATCCATAGAGCTACGCATAGGTAGTTAAAAATGAAATACAGAATCAAGAAAAAGAAAAAAAAGGGAGGAAACTAGAAAAATCACAAGTATTAAACAAGGCCGAAGAAATTAGGATTAGGGATAAGGTTTTTACCAGTTGTAAAGAGAAAAATACTTGACCTATGATGTTTTAAAAGCTCCGGTAGAGAGTTCTGGCCTGCGCAAAACCTTAGGATTTGGAGGGAGAGATCGAGTCAATGCTTCCGTCAAAATATTCCATGTGTTGGTATTGGTAATTAATAGGTTTTGAGAATGTTTAGGTACGTACAAATATCAATCAACCGGGAGGGGAGCAAAGGCATAATACGGCCTAAAATTTACTTTTTTAAGTACACCAACTATCTCGAACCATTAATGGATATACAATACAGCTTGCAATTTATAATTTATGGCCATATATACCTTTGAAGGAGGAAGCCAAGCACAGGTCTTTATAATTACTCCATCAAACATGTAATTGTATTAGAAATTAGTTGGGGAAAACCTTCATTAATTTGCTTACAGCTCAGAGTTGCAACCATTTGATGAATCTCCATTCTTAAATATGCCAAACCCTAGTAACTACGAATATTTGTTTAATTTCTTGACTTTTTAAATTCAAATTATATGATTAATATTTTTAAAAAATTATTATTTCTCTAAATATATGGGAGTGCGTTTTTAAAATCATCTAGAAATTTAGTTTCAATTGATATGCAAATTGATTAAAAATACTTTTATTTCCAAATAAAATAATAATTCTAAACGTATCATGTCATTGTAGTGAGTGTACGTGTTATTAAAATTATCTAAAAAGAAATTTATTCTTAATTAATTTAAGAACATCCTTATTTTCAAATAAAAAAAATCATGGTGTAAGATATTGCATGGAGCTAATTAATTAGTGGGTGTGGGTGCTCTTGATTCGTGCTAAAACAAATATATAATCTTAATAAATAAATAAATAAATATATATAAATAAATAAATGACTATATATTACTCATCTTTAGATCGGTTTTAGGTAAGGGGAGCCCGCTGTAGGGATTTGGAATTGCATCTAAATTAAAAAATGACAGAATATCTAGCTATGAGCAAGTTGGTGCGGCAATACATGGCCAGATGATGCCCACTCTTGCATCCTTGTCGTCTTTATTATCTATCGTGAGGAGGTGGAATTGCATTAGAACACACATGCAGAATATGACCTCAAGTGGGGCATCGCGCACTTTCAAATCATATAGTGATTCATCACATTAATGAGTCTAATCTAACCTCTGTGGTTTGTAAGGCTCTTTTTTTTTTCTCCAAGCCGTCTTGTTTATTTTATTTAAAAGAAAAATATTATCATTACAAATTTTTTGACCAATAAAAATAACAAAATAGATGTGTCGTCATATTATGTCATATTATATCATATTCTATATTCCTTTTATTTAATATATATATATATATATATATATATATATATATATATATATATATATATATATATATATCACATCCGAGTTTATATGAAATCTAATGAAATTATGTAATTTTTTTTTAAAAAATTCATAACATCAACGAAACCAATAATGAGTTTTGACAGATATAAGAATTTGAAAAATTTAAAATAATTTTTTTTAGAATGAGAAAATAATTTTAAGGAATTATAATGGAAATAAAGAATCAAAGTTAAGAAAGAACTATACGAAAGGTGTTAGTATAACCCTGAAAAATAAAAATCAGAACGTTACTATGAAACTGAAATAAGTCCATATATGAAATAAATGATATAAAAAAATAAAAATAGATATATTTTGAAATAAGAAAATGATCCAAAGGATTTAATGAAAAAATTGATTCGATCCATGCAAGGATGAAACAAAAAAATTCAATTTTTTAGTGTAAAATCATTTTCTAACTAGTTTTACGCTATCGAGCATAACTTTCTCTTTGATGGGTTAATCGAATAAAATGTTACATGGAGTTTCCTGACATATCCTTCTATTTGGGGATAAAATTTCAAGGTAATCGGAGTTCGTAAAGGCCTTGCGAGAATGTTGACAAATTGGACTGATATAAAAATAAAACATGGGCTCATTAGGGGGAAAATGGTCTTCTGAGCTAAAATTCATCCTTTCTTCTTCTTCCTATTTTTGGTGTGAAAGCTGTTGGATAATCAGAAGAGAAGAGAGAAAAGTCAAGTTTAACACCAAAACAATTCTAGTGAGAAAGCATGAATTAAGCATGGTAGATGAGAGAATGAGTGATTAACATCTTCAAACACAAGATTAAGAGAGACAATTCAAGTGAGAAGGAAGAAATAGGGAGAGAGAAACATTCAGCCACACTAAAAGGAAAAAGAGGGGTGGAAAAATTTTGACTGCTTAGAGTTCAAAGCTCATTAATTTGTTGGGTAAGAGGCTATACACTCAATTGTACAAGTTAAACAAAGATTTATAAGTTTTATGTATGAATTCTTAGATTTTGAGTTAGGGTTCTTGAATGAACATTGGGGGAATTGTAAAATGTAAAATATTGTAATTGGGATGGAATATGATGAAAATAACTTGAATTGATAAACAATTAAAGATGAAAATTGGGTGTCTTCCATGGGATTAGAGCTGACCATTTTGGAAAAATCAAAGATATTGGGAATTAAAGTTAATGTTTGTTGAATTATATATGTTTGGTATGTGTTGATGTGATTATGATGATTTGAAATGGATTTAATTAATTTCATTTAGAGTAATTATATCTCGATATGTATTTCAAAATTAGAAGTTTACGAGGCATTGATTTGATAATTGGTTTTTAGTTACGTGATTATGAAATTATGTGATTTGTATATACTTAATGTATTAAGTGAAGAAATCGTGTGTGGAATAAAATTATGAAAATTTACTTGTGATAATCGTGAATTTATTAGGATACTTGAAAGGATTTGTGGATAGAAAAGTTGAAATTGAATAAATAGTGATGGATGATGACTAGTATGGGTGGAAAAATGTTAACACAAATGGTTGCATATGTATTGAATGAGAGTATGATGATTTTACCCTTATTGTGTTAAATGGATGAATAAATGTGAAATGTGAATTTTTTTTGTTTGAATTATGATTTAATGATGCTAAAATGACTTTGAACAATGTTGTTTATGTATGGCAATATGCTAAAGGTTGAAAAGGGTTTTTAACGGGTCAAAATCCTTGTTTGACCGAAACTTTTAGTTGAAAAAAAAGGAAGAGGTATAAATATGTTGTTTTAAATGGTGAGAAGTGATCATGAATGACTTTGTTGATCTATGAAAATGAGTTTAAGAATGAAGAAAACTTCTTAGGATTGTTTTCTTTAGTTAGACTGAAACTCAGTAAGTGTGAAATCGGCTTAAACTTATCAATGATGATTATGTATGTTTGTTGTTAATGAGTTATACTTAAACTTGAAATAAAAAAAATGTAAATGGGAATTTGATTTACTTAGTTTAAAGTTATGTTTAGGTTAAGATTGATCAAAGTGGTTAATAGATAAAAGTTGGCATAACTTTATTCTTAATGTTATGAGGTGTGTATAAGTGTGCTAATTGGATGTTATAATGGTGATAATTAAATGTATTGTAAGGAGAAAAGGATGTTAATGCAAGGCTTACGAACTTAAACATTTATGAATGAATATATATGTCATGTTTAAGATTTGAAATAGTATGAACGATAGTCCTAAGATTTGATTTCGTGTAAATGATGAACAAATGAAAATGAATATTAAATTAATGGGTAAATAAAGAGAATAAAAATTGTCTAAATGATTGAAACTTTCATAAGTCAAAAAAGAAAGGAAAATGTTATCATTCTACATGAAAGTCTGTTAACGATCCATGTTAAATGATGATATAACATATATAATAAAGGTTGGAATGAATAAAGAGGTGAATTAATGTGTAAAAGTAATCTTGTAATGGAAATTGATTTAAAACTTTGAAATTTAAAAGGTTGTTGTTGTGTATGAATGAGAATATGTCGTGATGTTAGTTAAAAATTGTTCATGATAGCTAAATAAACATGAGAATTTGTTTATGATAGCTAAATAAACGTGAGAAATATGACTGTAAACATGAATGAGTTATGTTTGTGATTGGATTGTGAAATTATCATGATTTAAAGGTTATGGATTGTATTAAATATGGAACTAGAATGTAGTTCCTGAATAGGATGAAAGAGTCGAAATCTTGTTCCAATTACATATTGCATGAACTCGTATTAATATGTTTGATAAGCTAATAAGCCTTACAAGGATAAATTTATAGCAAAACTACTTGGATTTACAAAAAGCTTTCTGCTAATGTATGTGTTGCATATCTTTAAAATAAATTGATTTGAAAAAAATAACTTGATGATTATTTAAAAGAAATGTTTGACATCTCATTACACCATCTCAGGGAATGAGATGAAAAATATGTTAAATAAATAAAATAATTCTTAAGTCAACGATCAGACCCCTTTGATAGTTTGATGACCATAACAAAAAAAAAAAAAAGATGAGAAACCCTTTATATTTTTTTCTAAACCGATCATTGCCTTGCATATCATATATTTTGCAATAATGATGTATAGTAGGTTCAAAATTCATGGCCTCGCAATAAAATATTATCTGCTAGTTCAAATAAACTATGATAGATGAGGTTAATATTTATCAATATGAGTAGTTCATGTTTGAAATGAGAATTAATTTTTTTTCCCAATAAAAATATACATATATCCTTTGTTGCTCCACTTTGAGCTAAAAAAAATATTCTTTGCTACTAACCCTAAGTAGGATCATGTACCATAATAGGAGTAAACAAAAATCATAAAAATATTAAGAAAGCTTAAGTAAAATTCTAAAGCAATTGCAGTTCACCCTTGACATATCTAAAAAGTCTTGCCTTAACATCATTATCGTGGCATTTACGGTATCAAATGGCAGGTTTGCCTCCTGAATTGAAAGAGTTTTGAGATTAATCATAAAATTATAATTTTAAAGGAGTCGCCACCCAATATCACGGTCACTAGAAAACCCAATGGTCTGCGAAAACCTAGTAAGGGGACTAGTTGTGTAAGGGAAAGACGCATCACCTCCAATATACTCTACCTATGGTAAACTGCATTGTTGATTGATTATTCTTTTAGGCCATGTTTCTATTCATTGGTTTTACCTAAGGTTCAAAGCAGATCTTCATTTGTTAGGAAGTTTCTGTCTTATCAGGCTAAATCCTAACTGTTTTAGGACCTAAATTTTAGCATCACATTTATTTCTTACTTTGTATCTTTAAAATTTGAGGATATATTTTAGTGTAATTTTATACCCTTCAAAAAATAGAAGTCTACAACTTATTCTTAATATTTATTGCTATTAATTCATTTAATTTAAATGAATAACATGAAAGGCAATGTATAAATGTACAATGCAAGCTTTAAGGAGTAGGAATATCCAATTTTAATGGTATAATCAACAAATTTGATTTCATAAAAAAAAATGGATAAACCTTATGTTTACAAAAGGTCAGTGAGGGTGGTGTTAGTTTCCTAATATTATATGTAAATAATATATTATTGTTAAGAAACGATATATCTTTACTTTAATCAGTAAAGTGTTGGCTATCCAAGAACTTCTCCGTAAAAAAATTAGGAGAAACAACCTATATGTTGGATATAGATATTTATAAAGATAAATTTAGAAGGTTTTTTAGATTGTCTCAACCTATGCATATAGACTAGTTACTAAAATAGCTTAGTATAGAAGAACCTAAGATTGAATTCTTATCTATTTTGCATGAAATATCTCCCTCCAAAGACATGTGTTCTAAGACACAGATTGAGAGATATATGATGGAAATGATATCCTATACTTAGTTATAAGATCCATTAATAAAGAAAGATAAACTAGAAATTCAAAATTGTTTGAATTAAGATTTTTCAAGAAAATATTGGGAAAATAGTAAATATCAGTCAATATATGTTTTATTCTAAATGGTAGTACTCTGAGCTGGAAGAGTTCCAACTAAGAAAGCAAAATTGATTCTACAACTGAATAAGAATACACCTCCACGTTTGAGGAAACAAAGAGGTTTTTTGGATCAAGAAGTTCATCAATGAACTAGGTTGGTTCCTAACATTGTTGATCTAGTTGTCATGTACTAGTTGCCATGTACTGTAATAACAATGGAGTTATTGCATAAGCAAAGGAACCAATGTATCATAAATGATCCAAATAAGTACTTAGAAAATTCCATTTGATTTGATAAATCAAAAATAAAGATGTAAAGATAGAGCAAATACTCACCGAAGAGAATATAAAAGATCCTTTTACTGAGTCACTATTCATGCAGAAGCATTAATGCTACATGGAGCAATATAGTATTAGATACATTAGCGATTGACTTTTAATGCAAGTGGAAGATTGTTAGTTTAATATGCCTTGTAACCAATTGATTGGTTACACATGATATTATTATATTCATATAAATACATATTTATTATTAATAAAGATTTAATTTGTGTTTAATATTCATATAACATTAGATTAATAAATCTGGAGTAAAGATAAATTTCATGTGATAAAAATACTTTGTAAAGAAAATTATAAAGTTGTTATAATTATAAGATTCCTATTACATTAAAGGATTGTTCCTAAAATGTTCCTGATCGATGCTCTCTTAAATACTAGACATTCATTAGAGTTATAGAGAGTGATATATATATATATATATATATATATATATATATATATATATATATATATCTTTTATGAAAAGAAACAATTGTTCTTATAAGTTGAGGTATAAGGGATACCTGGTGTTTGTCATAAGACATGTATACTAAACTGACTTGTATTAGAATTATATATGGAAATATCACATATGTCTATAGAAAGGCTCACGTGATAGTTGTGTAAGTTATGTTTTGATCTTGTTACATGTTATCTTAATCGAGATAACAAAAGGGTAGACATTGGGTATATCATGAAATGTATGAAGGTACCTAAGTGATTAAGAGAGGATTTATCACCCTAGGTGAATTAGAAAAAATATTCAATCTGTTCTTAGTCAAGATGGAATGAGATTTAAAAAAGATTTCAATTTTTATTCAAACGATCAATGATTGTTATATAGAGAACATACATGAATAATCATGGAAGACATACTCCATGCTTTAATGTTAAATCAGAATATTATTGATGAAAGGATATTAATTACACTAAGAAATCAATCACTAAAAGGTTAAGTTAAACCACCAATGATTTATCTAATATTTTAGGGATCATGACACGTTGCTAGACAATTGTTGAATTGATAATAAATTAAATTATTTGATCTATTTAATTTTATTTTATTAGAATTATAATTTATATTTGGGTTAACATATTAGGAATCTAATAGGTCACACACATTAAAAATTATTAGTCAAAAAATTAAACTGAGATGATTTAATTAAGTATAACTTGATTAAAATATATTTTAGAAATTAAGGACTAGAATATAATTAATACAAGGATTATATTTCTAAACCTAGAAAAAACAAGTAAGGACTTGATTGAGTTAATTTCTAAAATTATCATGAATTAATATATGGATATTATACAATGGGCAAATTGATATTTTGCCAATATATAAGGTTTTTCAGATTTTTCTATAAATAGTAAGTCATGCCTCTTATTATTTTTAAGAGTTATTGTGTGTTAGACAAAAAAAACTATGTAAGTCATAAAATACAAAGCTAATACTCTAGACATAATAATCTATCTCTCATAAATATAGATTTATGAGTTTCTCACTAGTGGTTCATGTGAATTATCATTGGAGCCGGATAATTGGACGACTTATAATTTACGACAACCCAACCTTTAAAAGAACTATTCAAAATCGAAAAAGATCAGCTTTCAAGTAATAAATTCCTAAACAACTCTAGATCTATCTAACATGATCCTAAGGACTCTTGAATTATTTTTTGTTTTGTTATTTCTGCTGCGTGTATGACATTTAGGAACCTAACAGTTGCAAGGCGTGTTTTGGCTTGCACTTGGATATAATTCTACATTGTTTTTAAAGAAAAATGTTTTAAAAGATCACATTGAGATAGGTTTTTTTTTAATTCAAAATGCAAATCAATCTCTGTTTAGAATATGTTGAGAATACATGTGAAGCAAGGAGTTTATTGTAATATCATGACAACTACAATTGAGAGAGTCTCTTCACAATAAAAGAAAAATACTAACACTTAAATGGGTCAGTAAGTTGAGGGTTATAACATTAGCAAAAATAAGAGTAGTTGATTTCAATTATCAACGAGGAAGTTAAGCATCAAAAGAAAGATTTATATTCATACAAATAATCGTGTAATTAGCTATCTTAATTTCTTTTGTATATAATCATTGCACTTTTCTTATAAATTTGAGTAGAACCCTGACATTAAGATGCTTTTGCGATTGAGTCTTAAAGGACTCTAACAAACATTTCTTTACTTTTGAGGCTCAAAGGACTCTTGAAATTTGTTATGCGAATTAGAGTTTTAGTGAACTCTCGCAGATTTTTCTTTACTTTTAGAGTCTTAGAGGACTTTTATGAATTTGAGTTGAATCTTACCACTAGGAGGCTTTTATGATTGAGTATTAGAGGACTCTTGCAAATCTTTCTTAATTTTTTAATCTTAGAGGAATCTTACAAATCTTTCTTATGATCAATCTTAGAGAACTCTTACAACTTATCTTTACCTTTTTAGTCTAAGAGGACTTTTATAATTTTTTATTTACTTTTTTAGTCTTAAAAGACTCTTGCAAATCTCTCATGATTGAGTCTTAGAGGTCTCTTATAAATCTTTCTTTATTCTTTAGTCTTAGAGGACTATTGCAAATCTTTATTGTGATCGTGTCTTAGAGGACTCATAAATTTTTCTTTACTTTTTGAGTCTGAGGTGAATCTTGAAAATCTTTTATGATAAAGTTTTAAATGACTCTTACAAATCATTATTTATTCTTAAATCTTAGAGAAATCTTGTAAATCTTTCTTGCAATCGAATCTTAAATGATTCTTGCAATTTTTTCTTTATTTTTTTAGTTTTAGAGGATTCTTTCAAGTCTCTGATTCTTGAGTCTCATAGAACTTTTATAAATTTTTTTTTCTTCTTCTATTTTTTTTATTTTTTTTTATAAGAAAGAAACACAATCTTATAAGTAGCTTCCAAAAGTTACAAGAAAATCTTTAAAATAACAGAGAAGAATTGCAACGATGATGCATTTTGCCCATGATATTCATGGCTAGTTAATTATGAGATATTGTGGTATCATTTTGATCCTCCGATGTCTTTTCTTGCATGTACATTGTACAGAATCCCCCTCCCAAAAAAACAAGTCTTGTTAGCCTGGTTAAACACTCTAATACAAAATCACATCTTAGAGTCATTAAAAAAAAAAAAAAAAGATCCCAAGGCACAATTTGAGGTCAGACACGTAGGACAGTATCCGTTAAATCCCACTTCAGTTAAGCAAAAGAATCATCGTATTTTGTTTCGACAACTCACCAATACTAACAAGCAACGTGGCAGCTCCTCAACCAGTTGTACCGACACCGATTTAGAAGAGCAGATAAACTGGGGGTGGCCGACAAGTCGACAACGTGATGTTCTGGACAGCAACACCTCCTCTTTATCATACGTCCACGTGTCCCCCTTTAAACGGCCCAGATTCTCTAACCTTCCGTACGGTTGAAAATCCCAATAAAACCCCATTTAACACCAAACACCCCCGGTCCATGTTGGGTGGTTTCGAGATTTCACACATGTGGGAACAACTTATGCAAATTTAGATGTGGTACAGGGTTAATTTGGGAAATAGAAATTAAAATAAATAAATAAATAAAAGATATAGATAGAAGAAGATTTGGAAGGGGATATTTGTCAGAAGAGTTCAGGTCTCGCTTTGAGCTCTCTTTCTCTCACAATCGGTTCTAATTTGACCGGTTTTCTGAAAGCCACAGTTGAAAAGTCGATGCCATGAGGCAGAATACTCCATTTTTTTCAACCTTTCTTTGAATTTCCATAGAACAATCTTGACAAAACCCAAAAAGAAAAAACTGAAAATTCTAACGTTTGTTTCTCAACTGGAGCTAGCGGTAGCTAAGGAGCTTCAGAAATGCAAGACATCCACTCAATTGGTGGCGGAGGCAGGTTATTTAGCGGTGGTGGTGGGGGTGACAGGCGACTACGGCCACACCACCACCAGAACCACCAAGCATTAAAGTGCCCACGATGTGACTCGCTGAACACGAAATTCTGTTACTACAACAACTACAACCTCTCTCAGCCTCGTCACTTCTGTAAGAGTTGCCGGCGTTACTGGACTAAAGGCGGTGTCCTCCGCAACGTTCCTGTTGGCGGTGGATGCCGCAAGACCAAGCGGTCTAAGCTTAAACAAAACACACCAAGTACAACTTCTGATGCAATTACAACCTCCAGTACTAGACCGCAGGAGCTACAGGAACAACATCAGCGACGAGATCATATATCCTCCAACTCTCATTCTAGTAGTGAGAGTTCGAGTCTTACGGCTACAAATAACACGAATGCAAATACAGCAGTGGAAGCAGTGTCTGCGCTTTCTGTAAACTCTGTTTCCAATAATTTATTAAATGGTATTGTTGAGTCCAAAATCTTTCCACGTGGGGATATGAATCCCAGTTTCGAACCTGCTTTGCTCGAGCAAGGATCGGACTGTGGGATTTTCTCGGAGATTGGGAGTTTCACAAGCTTGATCACATCGACGAACGACTTGTCGTTTGGATTTAGTAACACAACGAACCAACAGCAGCAACAAGGGCTTGAGCATCATGTGCAGAGCAATCAGAACCAGCAGCAGTGGCAAAATCAGCATCAGGAGATGACAGGAGGAGGGTTGATTGATCAGACGATTCACGCTGAGTTATCAGCTTTGCCGAGTAGTAGTAGATCAACAGAGAATACCGGTGGGGGATTTGGAACGGTGGATTGGCAGTTAGGGAGTGGAGATCAAGCTGGTGGGTTTTTTTATCTTCCTAATACCGTTGATCAAGCTTACTGGAGTCAGAGCCAATGGAATGATATGACTGCTTACCTCCCGTAAACCCGTTACTTTGTTAACTTCAAATTACAGAAGAATTAATAATAATAAAAAATCTCAAAGATTCAACAAAATGGAAAATATGATATGACTGCTTTCCTTTATGTAATTTTTTTTTCTTATATGAATCTTCTTCTTCTTCTTCTTTTATTTTATTTTATTTTATTTTATGGAGTATATTTGTTGATTTTGGAGGTGTCTGGGTTTGATCTTGGGTGTTTATGTACAACAACTAACTTTCATGTTAGTGTTTTTTTCCCCCTTAGATTTCTGATGTTTCTGGGACTATAATATAGTGAGAATAGAGTGTTTTGTTTTGTTGGTTTGATCGACAACTGTTGCCCGCCCCTTCTCACTAATTATTATTAGTTAATGCTTGTTAGTGCTTTAATACAAAAGTCAACCTAAACACTCACTTGAGGACGTGCCACGTCACTGCTGTCACAGATAATGGTTGTGTTAAATGATGGACTAATTACTAGATCAATTGTGTACGGACCAAGCCGGGGAGTGTAGACCGTGGTGGTGGGGTCCACGAGGGTAGTGACCAGTCCCATGCGTGATCATGACTCCACGTGGCGGTTGTGAGGGAGATAAGCTGAGGATCCTTAATGCTTGTTTCCACGTGGGTTCACCTCATTATCTGACGAGAAAAGGATAGTCGGTTTGTCCTCGCTCTCTCTCTAATCTCTATCACTCCTTGAACAGAATGGGTAGAATATTAATTGAGACGGTGAATGTGAATATATATATATATATATATATATATATATATATATATATATATATATATAGAGAGAGAGAGAGAGAGAGAGATGGTGATAGACGTGGCTGGCTGATATGGGACCTAGATTAGGTGAGTGGGGGTGGAGTGGGGTTTAGCTAGCAACGGTGAATATGGGGGGGCCAAGAGGCATGTGCAGAAGTGGTCTCCCATATGAGACAGGCACGCATTGTATATCTCTTAGGTCAAGTATAGATATATATATTTTTTAAAAAATAGATTTTGACAAATTTTTATAAATAAAAATATATATAGAAATTCAAAAAATTCATTCATACATTTTATTAAATAATTTAATAACTATTTATGTTAAAAAATTATCAAACTCAATCCCTACCCAATCAAAGTTAACCAGTTAAATATATTACCCGGGTCATGGACTCGATTATGTTGAACAAATTTTTTTATATAAAATAGATACCTATAAAATTATGAACTAACAAAATATCCAAGCATTTGAAAAAAAAAATCAAACCAAAACAAATTACATTATCCAATTAATAATAAAAAAACATTAGGTGATGAAATTGAAAAAAAAAACAATTTTAATGGATAAAAAAGAGAGTAAAAAAGGTATAGTCTCTCGGCTATGAAGGCCCAAAGCTCCTAGGCCTCTAGAAAAAGGCCCAAGTGACATATCTATAACCTTTAACAACCTAGAAATTGACTCTAAAACCAACAATTAGCTTGAAATCAAAAAAAATTTCAGGATCTATTTTTTTCATGCAAGTTTAATGAAAAACAAACACCTTGTATAAATATTTCTTATCAAAATGAACTCATTGACATCAAAACCACTCAATTTCATGGTACTCTCTTTACCATTAAAATTCAACAACTTTCTCTTTCCACTCTCAAATTAGAAACCAAAAAAATAAAGTTTGGGACCAAAATTGAATGTCATAAATGTTTAGCGACTCAAATTATATAATTTAAAAATTGGAGAACCAAAGTGTATGTTTAACCCCAAGTTTAGAAAAACCTTTTTTTGTCGTGTTTTTCATATTAGTCCCCTATCTTTGAATTTTTTCCTTCCTTAATAAATGTGTTTCAATTGGCCATTAATATAAGCCTATAAAGGTGTAATAAAAAAAAAAGGATAAAAAAAACAAATCACCATGGCAATACAAAACAATTTGTTTTATTAGTGAATAGTGGCATGGAGAACGATATTTTCCTTATGCCTTTTAGAATATTTCTTAATGTTAGAGTTTAATGTTAGGGAGAGACAAAATGATAAAAGAAGTTTGTAGCATGACGTAGGAAACTGCAAAACTTGAATAAGGAATCTTATAAGAGAATGATTAAGGCTAGTAAAGACATCAATGCAAAATTAGATGTCAAAATAAGAAAAGGAAACGATGAAGTGATTTTTTATTTTAATTATACTATGTTGGAGATAATGAATAAGATTTTCAAACAAGTGGCAATCGAGGTTAGTGACCATTTAGATAAGAAAGTGACAAAAGAATCAAATTATACGAGGAATGATCATAAATAAAATGGAAAAGAATCTTGTTGGCCAAAGTTGTTCAATGCTAAGAATAATCCTTTATTTGAACCAAGAATTAATCAAGGGAAGCCTTTAATGATAGAGGAAGCTAGGAGTTGTTCAAAAAATAAATTTATTAATTATGAGAGTTCATCACCAAAAAACATAAATGAAAGAATAATTCTAACCTAGAAATGAATGTAAAGTTGATTCGAAAATTATTCTAAAGATAATGGAACAAGCTTATGGACCCAAAGTTCAACAAATACATAGACCAACATATAAAAGACCATATCTAGATTACATTGATAAGATGTACTCTTATCCTAATAATTTTAAATTTCTAGACTTTGCTTTGTTTAATGGCCAAGGGACTATGTCTCCAAAATATATATATATATATATATATATATATATATATATATATATATATATATATATATAAACACACACACTAAAGATTTATTTGTCAATGTGAGGAAGCATCCATTTCTAACTTTTGAAATTAAGGTTATTTCTAAATTCATTAACCTAAGATGCTTTTACTTGGTATATAGAATTACAACCAAATTTAGTTTAGAGTTAAGAATGATATCTAGACTATATTCCAAGCTCACTTCTCTAGGAAAAAAATTAGAATTTGAATCGGCTTATTTAGAAAAATTGAAGCAATAATCCAGAGAAACTATTAAACAATATTTAAACAGGCTCATGAAAGTAAGGGGATAATGTTGGGCTAGAATTCTAGAAAAATAATTTATTTGCTCAATAAGAATTACAATTAGAGTTAGAAAAATAAGTTTGAAGGAATGTAGTTCAAAGATATTTATATATTTCTAGATATGAAAATTTATTGAGAAAAGAAACAGAAAAGAGGATTCCAATTTATGTGTAATAACCCCCACATACTCAATATGTGATTATACAAGATAACTAGTAATATATTAAATAAGTAGTGTGACTTTTTTTTAAAGACACAACCTTGGATGACTCATGCCCACCCAAAACTTTATCCATATTTTTTTCATAACATTTCCAAATTAACCAACACAAATACATCTTTCAATACAATGCTACCATAAGAAAAATAAACTTAAAGAGTAAACCATCAAATTCTTATGTAATAATAAAAATAAGTATTCATCACTAGTAAAGACAACATCATCATAAACAAAATAAGAATTTATAATAATTCAGCTATTTTGTTTATTACAAACTCTCATGAGCTATATGGATATCACAAAACATGAAATTCCACAGCTAGATAGAATCCATTAAGGAAATCCTACAGCTAACACAATAACAAGCCTTCTAGTTTTGAGGAGCACATGATGAACTTGTCAAAAATAAAACATACTAAGTAATAAGGATTATTGTTACCCATTTTGGAGCTCCACATAAATAATAAAAAAAGAGAAAATACAAAAAAAATTGAAAAACAATGTTGAAAGAAAAATACAAAAATATATCAGTGAGAAGAATATAATAGAACACTTTGGAAATTATCGAAGACTACTTAAGGAAAAGCCAAATATACAAGTTTGGAAACTTTGATAGTGTATTTTCGACTGATGAAGGCCTTATTGGCAAAGAAAATTCAATTTGAGAAAAAATCAAAATTGAATGTTTAAGGACTTAATTGGTATTTTTCAAGGTTTAATTGTAATTTATTGAGGGATTAATTATAAGAAAAAATATTTTTTGAAGTCATTTTAGGCTTCAATTAGAAGAAATTAAAGTCTAGGGGTTGAATTACAAGTTTTAAGAGTTTATTTGGTCAAATCAGGGGCTTAATTGTATAAATATTGAAGTTTGACTGATTGAAGAAATTGAGGGGCTTGATTGCAGAAATCTAAAACCAGAGACCAAACTAAAAAAGACGGTGAATGTAGGGGCTGAAATTGACCAAATTAGTGGATAAGTTGAAGAAATTAAAAGTTTATTGGTCAATTGAGGGTTGAAATGCATACATTCAGAATCAAAGACTAAAATGAAAATAATGGTCAACTTTGGGGCTGACAATTGAGTTCGGCAAGGGTCAATTTGCATGAAATTAAAAGTTGGAGGTGATTATAGGTGCAATTAAAAAAAATTAGAAGAGCATGGACTCAATTGAAAATTTTCAATTAAAAAAACCCTAAATGACATGTTATTCAAACTTAATGAAGAGAAGGTGAGTGATACGTTGTTTGTCACCTAGGCATTTCTATTTCGATAGTTTTGGCTAATCAAATTAGTATCATCAAACAAATGAATATAGAGCTACAGACCTTCAAATTGAGTAAGGTTGGTTCCAAATAAAAGGTGTGCATCTCCCTTTACCAACTTTTGATGGTATCAGGTGATAATGACATCATAATTGCTCCAACGAAGCCTAAAAAACGGGCAACTCAGTTAGCTCTAATAGTGAAGCCATTGTGCAAAAACTGATTTTCTTTTCATATGTTCACACATAAAGGCTCCTCAATGAGTTCTTATCAAGGGTTTAAAACACTTTTCTCAAGATCAATAGGTTAGAAATGGATTTAAGACCTCCCAAAACCCTAACAAAATCTTATAAATACCCCCTTCAAGATAAAAAAAAAAAAGAGGCTGGAAAAAAAAAAGAGAGAAAGAAAAGAAAAGAAGAGAAATATCAATAAGAAACATAATTGTAGAGGTCTAAAAGGCCAAACAAAAGTTTTGTTAAGCTTTGTAAACTTGTGAGAGGAAAAGTTTTTCAAAGGAAAGTCAAGAGAGACTAGTTGTTCTAAATATACCATATTGATCCAAAAGAAGGTCCTTTATGGCCTGCTTTTTTTTATTATTATTTTTTGTTTTGTTTTATTTTTATATTTACAAGCATATCAAAGAGGTTTTGAATGCTTAAAAAATGATGTTGCATTCACCTCTTTGTTGTTGTATTTTTTTTAATGATGTTCTTTAGAAGTCTTTTTATGTTTTTGATTTATTAAAGTTATTGTTTAAGTTTGTTTGTTATATATATATGTTAAAGCAATGGTATTTATTTAGCTTAACCTATACATGTTAAAGCAATAGTATTTATCCTAGGTTTACCAATCCTGTTCATGGATAAAATGGGTTCAAAAAACCAATTTTGAATCCATGGTGCATGAATATGTAAGCTATTTTAGGTTGGTAGTTATTAGATTGGTACCTCATGCTTGATTTTGATGTTTTGACTTTTTTTTGTTAGTTTTTTAGATTTAAACATGTTTGTGTATGGTATTGTGACTTGTTGAGATAAAATGGCATGTTTTAGAACCAAAAAATGCCAATTTCTAAGGCTTGGTAGTGGTTGGGCATGATCGGGTTTTTTCTAGGTTTATGAGCAATGTTCTTCGTGTTCTTAGGAAGAACATTGTCTTAACCCCTTAATTTGGATAAATTGTGGTCCATTTCTTTGCATAAAACCTTTCATTATGCATGATTAACCAATAATCTAGTATTTATTTGCATCAATAATATGATTTTAGTGGTTTTTAATTATAAGGTTTTGGACCAAAACCCATTTTGATAAAATTATGATGTTTAAAAGATAATCAAAGTGAATGGATGCTACATTATTGATCCTTGTATGATTTGCAACATGTATATGGCTTTGTTTTGACCAAATCTAGTCTGTTTTGGAACCCATATTGCTAGGTTCATGTTCAGTGTTCTTGATATTCTTGGTGTTCTTCATCTTTTTTGTGTGTTTGATCCATTTTGTTCAAGAATTTTTGTGTTTTTGTGTTTTTTGAGTGTTTAATCTGTTCTTTGGCTTTAGTTTTGTTTTTGGGTTGTTTTCGGGTCAAACCAGGATTCTTGGTTTGGTTTATGGTCAAACAAAAATTTCAGGTCAACTTGGTCAGCTTAAACTGGATCAAAGGTTTAAGATCCTGTTTGATTTGTCATAATTTTTATTAAAGGACTTATAGGTTTAAGGGTGTGTTTGGCAAATACCTTAAGCCTATTTG
This sequence comes from Populus simonii, assembly GCA_007827005.2. Classification (NCBI taxonomy): domain Eukaryota; kingdom Viridiplantae; phylum Streptophyta; class Magnoliopsida; order Malpighiales; family Salicaceae; genus Populus; species Populus simonii. The sequence continues at coordinate 4,193,259 of CM017478.2, forward strand.
TGGTAATTTAATTACAAAGAAAAATGAGTTTTTGCTAATCAAAGCCTAAAATTTTTTTTTCCTTGTCATATAGCTAAAAATCCTAAAGGTATTTTGAAATGTTTTTTTTTAAAAAAAATATTATAAGGATTTTACAACAAGTTTGTAAAATTCTAAAAGATTTTGGCCTACATTTCAAAAATACCAAAACAAATTATTTTATTTATTTTTATATGAAAGATTATGAACTTCTACATAAGATGTATTCCTGATATTAAATAAAAAAATTAATTTATTTTTTTGTTTCTTTTAATATACGAGATTATAAACTTGTATGTAAAACATATTCCTGATATTAAATAAAAAGATAATTTATTTTATTTTTTATATTGATATTAGAACGGTTAGGTTTTTAACTTGATAAAATAATGACCTCTTTACCGAGAAATATATATTTTTAAATTAGACAGACCAACAGTTAGAAAACACAATATTTCTTTAATTTATAATAGACAAATAAACAATGCAACTTATTCTAGGTAAGGTGTACACAAGGGTGCTAATACCTTTCCTTTACGTAATCACCCAGACTCTAAAACCAATTAGGGTTTGTAATAATCAGAATACTAGATGACGACTCCTATTTCTTTTTTTACTAATAAAAGATAAAAATTTCTTGTTCTTTCCACCCACATCATTTCCAACGATCCCGGTCCAGGAGGTTGATTACCATAACTCTCCACACGTGCAGTAAGTATAATAGTTAAATTTCACATTACAACATCAATCATTCAATATGCAACAATTTTGTATTTCTTTATAAATACACATAATACATATAAACCCTTTAACTACACATAATAACTTTACCATACACATTACCTTTACCAACCAATGAAAGCAACATAACATTGTATCAACTCTGAGTTTAGATTCTTAGTTAACAACATAACTCTAAAATCCTTTTCAAAATCATTCGAATCAGTCATATAATGTTAAAAAACCCTAAGGCTCATGGCTGACATATGTCATAGTCTTTATCCTGAATTTAGCACTTTTCATACCAATAATTAACTTAACAGAATAAGATCTTCACTCTAAGACCAATTCATGATTTTTACTTGATTTTTCATCCATATAATCAAATAATAATCAAAATTTTACTCAGACAATCTTGCTCAAGATATATATCAACACCTCTCTTAATTCCTCTCATCCGGTTATCTCATGTTTGATAAATACCCCCACACCTATGGTCAGTATCTTAACCTAGTGATCGAGTCCTTATTCCTTATGGTCGACCCATAGTATTCATTTAAAGCTCCATAGATATGGTTGGCTCCCACATTCAAATACATATTTAATATGTCCTTTGACACGACCAAATGATTGATGTCTTTTTCCAAGTGTAGGAGTGTCGAAGTAATAAATAACTCGGCAAGACCGGGGTCGAACCACAGGGAGGTTAATTGTATAAATTATAAACAACAATAATACAACAACAATAGTAACAACAATAACAATGACAATAATAATAGTAGTAGTAGTAGTAGTAGTAATAATAATACCAATAATACTATTAATAATGATAATAATAAAGATGATGAAGAAGAAGTTGATGAGAATTTTGAGATGGAAGATTAACGTAAGGATTAAACAATGATAACAACAAATGTCAAGGTTAGAGGATCCACTAATGGTATTTCAAACAAGTATAGTATAAACTCTTATTACTCAACTGGAAACCACACACAAAGAAGGTTCCAATCCGATTATAAATTGTTAACATGATTACATTAGTTATCTTATTCGAGTGATGCTAATACTTGTAAATGTTGTCAGGCATTCATGATTATAACTTATGTTAACAACAAATCAAGTTCCTTTCATGGCTCAGGTGTCGGTTATACCATACAGTATGGGCTATGAAAGTGCCAAGTATTTGTTGTACCAAGTGTTATACAACATAAATCTAGATTAACCTTTTAACAAGCAAAGTATTAAAAGTGAACAAGATAACAAATACAAAGCATGTTAGTATCCAACATTAAGATCCATGTTAAGTTTATATTATACTTATTCTTACACCATTAGTGTACCCTTTTCACCTTGACATAATTAACTTAGCTACACATAATGAAATAAAGAAACATAAATAAACAAGATAAGAACATAAGTGACAAAAAAGTTAACTAAGTAAAGAAAAGGAAATGAAAGGCATAAACAAGAGATTAATATAAACAAAACTTAAGTATTACAAAAGAGAGAGCAAGAGCATGATCTTGATCTGAACACCAAGATGCCTAAATACATGGCAAATGCCTCATTTTATAGGCCAAAATTCGGAACTATTGATTTGTTGACTAATTGATGAATGGATGGCCACATCTTGACTTGGTGACAATTCTTATCTTCTTGTCTGCCCAAAATGTCATTGATAATGTCATAATTTGAACAGACTTCAACATGAAAGTTCTAGGAAATTGGCTCATCTTTCTAGGATAAAAATGTGAGATCATTTGGACTTCTAGAACTCGAGATATGGGCTGAACACTGAATAGTGTCTGGGCTGCTTGACAGATTCGGACTTCTTCGTTGTTGCTACAATTTGGACTTGAAAACGGCCTTGTTAAATCTTGGGCTCCTATGAAAGTTGTAGGCCTATGTCTTACCTTTCCATCCATATAAATTAGACCTAAATCCGAGATCTACAGCTCCAGATATGACCCGATTACCGAACAATGTTCCAGTTTGGACTGCACCATCATCTCTTTTCTAAGTTTGGCCATCTCTTTGTCCTTTTAATTTCAGTATTTCAACTCATCAATAAATTCTTTCATTTATGTGATAGGCCTGCATTTAAGATGAACATTTACCATAAATTAAAGGTATCTTATATTATTAGATATGTTATTATAAAACATGCTTTAGTTAAGGAGTTATTGATACTTCAAGTGCAAAATGATGATATAAAACCTTGATAAAAATGCACTTTTAAGTACTAATCACCCCCCAACCAGCTTATTACTAGTCCCTAGTAATTAAAGCGTTAAAATAGAAAAACAATTTGCAAATTCCACAAAGCAAGGCATTCATCATTCAACTTCCATTAATCTATCCAGATAAACAAACTCTCATTAAATTTATATATTTGCTCAATACCTCTTAAACAAAATATTAATAAACCTTCCTTTTTATGTGCTCAATGTATGAAAACATAGATGATGGGACTTTTATTGGAAGAAAAACAATATTTTGTTCTAATGTTTAAGGTTAACTTCCTTGGGTTGGGATTATTATCTTTTTTTTTTTTTAATATATATACATATGACTTAAAACATAATGCATCTTTAACCCATGTAACGAGCTTTCAGCTAATGACTCCCAGACCAGTTGGTCTTAGGGCATTAGGTGTTGAGACACCCCTACGAGCTTAGTAACTCGGGTTGCAGATACTGATACGTAGATAGTGCAATGTTTGATTCCCTTAAGCTTTTCTCCTTAACCCATGTAACAAGCTTTGGGCCAATAGCTCCCAAGTCAGTTGACTTTAGGGTATTAGGTGTTAAAACACCCTTTCTGGCTTAATTGCTTAGGTTAGGGAGGCTACGAAATCAAACTTATCTACGTTTTTATTATTATCATTTTCTTTTTTTTTTCTTTGTTTTTTTTTTTTGCAAATTATAAACTATCCCTATCCCTTAGTTGTTACCTTTAACAAAAGAACATAAATAATGTAATAATCCAATATGCAAACCACAATCATATGTTAAAGTGTATGTGTGAAAATGAAGGTTTAAGAATATTTGTTAAATGAGTATATGAGCAGAACCAAGTGATAACAATGCGAGAGTTTGTAAACCTGAATATTTCAAGAAGTATTCTAATAGGCCTTGTTATGAATATTGCAAATAACCATTAGAAAATGTTTACTAAGATGTGTCTCAAGAGTCAATAAAATTCCCCCTTACTCTGCCATCCTAGTAATAACAGTTTTGCCAAATGGTTTTTAAAACAAAAACAGTTAGTTGGTTAGTTTTTTTTTTTAATTACTACTACCCTCTCCCCCCAACCAAAACGAGACATTGTCCTCAATGTCCTAAGGTAGAAAGATAGAGTATAGAAGACATTACCTGAAACAACGAACATTGACAAACCTGAAACACACTTAAACAAATATAAGAAATAACAGAACAAAATACTATGCTAGAAATAAAACCAAAAGACACAAGGATTCACAAACGAAGGCTCAAATCCAATCTAAGCTTTTTACGGCTTTCTGTAGTTGACCAATTTATGCGACTCATGGAAGGATCAATTACAGGGGTGAAAGATTGTAGTTTGTCGATCAACTGTTCAGTAGTAGCAGCAGAGATTATGATTTGTTGTGCCAAAGATGTTAGAAATTCCTGTTCCACAGCTTGATCAAGAAAAGACAACAAATTATCATAAAAACCATTAACATTGAGCAAACCGATAGGTTTATGGTGAATGTGAAGTTGGGCCCAAGAAAAAATATGAAAGATCTCTTCCAATGTGCCCAGACCACCTAGTAAGGCAATGAAGGCATTAGCATGGTTAAACATTGTATTCATTCGATCCAACATTGTGGAGACCTGTAGTTCCTCTCCAATTGTTCTTCCAATGATGTCCCCTTTTGTTAAAGCTTCGGGGACGACCCCCAAAACTTGACTACCTCCTAAAAATGCAGCTATTGCCACACCCCCCATTAACCCAAGGCTGCCTCCCCCATACACTAAATGAATCTTTCTCTCAGCTAGTACCTGACCAAGATGATTTGCTGCTTTTAAAAAAGCTATTTCCTTTCTAGGACTGGATCCACCGAAAACACAAATATTTTTTATGTGATAACTTGAGGAACCTGCCATTTCTACACGCTTCTATATCTGTCTAATGTAAGGGTTGAGTAGAAATGAGGGGAAGGAAGAGAAGATTTTATAGATGAGAAATTGAAAATGCAATCATATCACTTATATGTAGGCCAGCTGGAGTCTCACACACTCTTTCTCTCTCTTTCTCTCTTTATTTATTTATTTATTTTGGAAAAGCATGTGTATGTACAAGTAGTTGTGATTGTGGCTCACATCTTCCCTTGGTTTTACGTCCAAGAACGGCTTAAACGCCCTCTATGGGTCGGGGATATGCTTCCCATCCAGTTTTCTTAAAAACTGGCAAACAAGGTCTTTTTTAGTCAGATTCCCAAGACTAAGTCTATCATGTTCTTTATGAAAATGGAGCCATAAATCATGAATTGCACGATGCACATCTCCACTAGGATGCGTCTCAAGGGTCAACAAAAGATTATCTAAAGACCCCTTACTCAGACCATCCTTAATGAATTGTATTTTATCTTCACGGTTTATAGATACCATTCCTAAAGAACGACATGTTGCATTACAAGTCCATCTGGCACATCTGTGACAGACTTTCAGTCGTTTTGCACGACGTTTCTTTGCAAAAGTGCTTTTACCTGTTCCAGGCATGTGTGAAATGAAAGAATTGGAGGACTCACCTGATAATCGGACCTTTGCTTCAATCAGCCAGCGAATATCTTCAGGAATTCCATGATTCATTAACAAGTTCAATCTTGCACACCTAGCACGGTAAATTTTTGTAATCGCATTCTGAGGCAGAGCGGGAAAGTACTTTTTCAATTTTTCAAGAGTGGTGTCCATTTTCAAATGAGAATTGGAGAAGAGATTCAAAGAAGAGAGAAATAGCAAAGTATTGCACAAATATATACAGATATCAGTTATTATAGGAAACTGAAAGAACCGACTGAAGTCACGGAGTACCGTTATCCGCCATTTGACCAGGGTGAGAGAGACTAGCAAAACAAAGTTCACACCAAAACGAAACACAAAAAAATCATTCTTTATATACAGGATCACTAAGTTCAATAGAGTCATTTTCAACTGAAAAATTGTCAAAGTAAATTTTCAAACGATGTCCATTTACCTTGAAAACATTGCCATTCTTTGGATTCTCGATATCACAGGCCCCATATGGATACACATGTTTCACAATAAAAGGACCGCTCCATCTTGATCTTAGCTTTCCAGGAAATAAATGGAGTCGAGAATTATAAAGCAAAACTTTTTGACCAACATCAAATGTTTTTCTCAAGATTCTCCTGTCATGAAATTCTTTGATTCTTGCTTTCTGAATTTTTGAATTCTCATATGCATCATTTCTTATTTCCTCAAGCTCATTTATTTGTAATTTACGCAGCTAACTAGCATCATCAAGGTGTGAATTGAAAGCTTTAATAGCCCAATAAGCTTTATGTTCAAGTTCCACAGGCAAGTGACAAGGTTTTCCATAAACTAGTCTATAAGGTGACATACCTAATGATGTTTTATAAGCAGTTCGATAAGCCCAAAGTGCATCATTAAGTCTTAAAGACCAGTCTTTCCTATTAGGGTTCACTGTTTTCTCTAAGATCTGTTTGATCTCCCTATTAGCAAGCTCTACTTGTCCACTTGTCTGAGGATGATAAGGGGTGTCAACTTTATGTGTGATTCCATATTTCTTCATTAAAGACTCAAATGGCTTGTTGCAGAAATGTGTTCCACCATCACTTATCATGGCTCGAGAGATTCCAAATCTACTCAAAATATTTTTTTCAAGAATTTTATCACTGTTTTGTGGTCATTGTTTCGACTTGGAATTGCCTCTATCCATTTTGAAACATAATCTACTGCAACTAATATGTACAAAAAACCAAATGATGGAGGAAATGGACCCATGAAATCTATACCCCAACAGTCAAAGATCTCAATGACAAGAATAGGATTTATAGGCATCATGTGACGTTTTGAAATAGATCCCAACTTTTGACAGTTTTCACAAGTCTTGCAGAATGCATGTGAATCCTTGAACATGGTGGGCCGGTAAAATCCACTTTGTAAGATTTTTGCAGTGGTCTTTCTTGATGAGAAATGACCCCCACATGCTTCAGAATGACAAAATTTAATGACACTACTTACCTCATTGTCAGGAATGCATCTTTAAAATATTTGATCAGGATAATATTTGAATAAATAAGGGTCAACCCAATAAAAGTTCTTTACTTTGTTCAAGAACTTTCTTTTGTCTTGGGTACTCCAATGAGCCGATAATTGTCCTGAAACAAGAAAATTAACAATATTAGCATACCAAGGCATTGTAGAGACAAAAAATAAAGATTCATCAGGAAAGTAGTTATCGATTGGTGTGATGTCAGATCTCGATTATGTTGTCAATCTTGACAAGTGATCTGCGATAACATTTTCGGTGCCTTTCTTGTCTTTGATTGTGATATCAAATTCTTGAAGTAACAAAATCCACCGAACCAATCTAGCCTTAGAATCTTTCTTAGAAAGAAGATATTTCAATGCTGCATGATCACTAAAAACAACAACAGGTGAGCCAACAAGATAAGACCTGAATTTTTCACATGCAAATACTACTACAAGTAATTCTTTTTCAGTGGTGGTGTAATTCATTTGAGCACTATTTAAAGTTTTACTTGCATAGTAAATCACATAGGGTTTCTTATCTTTTCTTTGTCCCAAGACAGCACCCACGACATAATCACTAGCGTCACACATTATTTCAAAAGGTAATGACCAATCAGGAGGTTGAATGACAAGAGCAGAAGTAAGCAGGTTTTTAAGTTTAACAAAGGCTTCTTCACAATGTTCAATCCATTCAAAAATATTATCCTTTGTTAGAAGGTTACTCAAGGGCTTAGATAACACACTAAAATCTTTGATGAACCTTCTATAAAAACCAGCATGTCCTAAGAATAATCTAACATCTTTAACAGATTTTGGTGTTGGCAAGTTAGCAATTAACTCGATTTTAGATTTGTCAACCTCAATTCCTTTTGATGAAACAATGTGACCAAGTACAATGCCGTTTGTTACCATAAAGTGACATTTTTCCCAATTCAGTACAAGATTCTTCTCTTCACACCTGCTCAAAACCTTTTCTAAGTTAGTCAAACAATCATCAAAAACAGAAAAATCATCCATAAAAATTTCAAGAAAACGTTCAACCATATCACTAAATATATTGAGCATGCATCTTTGAAACGTGGCTGGTGCATTACATAATCTGAAAGGCATCCTTCGATATGCAAAAGTACCAAATGGACATGTGAAAGTAGTTTTCTCTTGATCTTCCAATGCAATTTCAATTTGGTTGTAGCCTGAATAGCCATCTAGGAAACAATAAAATTCATGACCTGCAACTCTTTATAGGATTTGATCCATGAAAGGTAAAGGAAAATGATCTTTTCTAGTCATTGAATTAAGTTTCCTATAGTCAATGCACATGCGCCAACCAGTAATAGTCCTAGTTGGAATTAACTCATTTTTGTCATTTGTTATTACAATGACTCCAGACTTCTTGGGTACAACTTGGGTAGGACTTACCCATTTGCTATCAAAAATAGGATAAATGATTCCAATATCTAGAAGCTTAATGACTTCATTTTTCACTACTTCTTTCATATTAGGATTAAGCCTTCGTTGCATTTCTCTAAAGGGTTTAACATTTTCCTCCAAATAAATCCTACGTGTGCAAATCAAAGGACTAATTCCTTTTCTGTCAGCTATGGTCCATCCTAATGCATGTTTGTGCATTTTCAGAGTTTGTAATAACTTACCTTCTTGATGTGCATTAAGTTTGGAAGAGATTATTACCGGAAAAGTTTCATTTTCTCCCAAAAATGAGTATTTGAGATTGAATGGTAACGGCTTCAAATCCGGTTTTGGTAATGATAGCTTCATCAGTCCATTCCTACAATTAATCAATGCATTAGAAGTTGCAAGAAATGGACGTCCAAAATAACAGGAAATGAATTACATGCTTCAAAAGGTTGTGTATCCAAGACAATAAAATCCACAGGATAAATGAATTTATCGACTTGTACTAACACATCTTCAACTATTCCTTTAGGCACTTTTACAGATCTATCGGCAAGTAAAAGAGTCACAGAAGTTGGTTTTAACTCACCTAGATTGAGACTTTGAAAAACTGAATATGGAAGTAAATTCACACTAGCTCCAAGATCAAGTAAGGCTTTTTCAATTTTATGTTCTCCGATAAAGCAAGAAATTGTAGGACAACCAGGGTCTTTATATTTCAAAGCATTATTGTTCTAAAGAATGACACTTACTTGTTCGGCTAAAAAAGCTTTCTTTTTCACATTCAGTTTTCTCTTCACAGTGCACAGATCTTTCAAAAATTTAGCATAAGAAGGAACCTGTTTAATAGCATCCAGCAAAGGTATATTGATCCTTACCTGTTTGAAGGTTTCAAAGGTTTCAGAGTTGTGATTGAATTTTCTTTGTTTGGTCATGGCATGAGGAAATGGAAGTGCTGGCGGGGAATCAATCTTTTTTTCGCAATGATCAGATTCAACCCCTTCCTTACCCTCAGAGATTGACTCATCATCATTCTCACAAGGTTCAAGAATGGGTTTTTTCAATAACTTTACCACTGCGAAGAGTGATGACTGATTTTACGTGATCCATGTGTTGGCTTCCCAAACTACTTGCATTCGCATTGTATTGCCCCTTGGGATTTTGTTGTGGCTGAGATGGAAACTTACCTTTCTCTTGGAAATTGAGAGCAGATGTGAACTTTGGAAGAGTATCTTTAAAATCTGTCATGCTTTGAGCAAGTTGAATGTTAATTGCCTCTTGCTTTTCCATAAATGCATGCAATGTTTCCTTAAGATTTCTTCTAGGAGGAGGAGCATAAGGAGGTGCATATCCATGAGAATTTTAAAAATTATGGTGTGCTTGAAACAATAGCTGTGAAGTTTGTGCATTATTGTTATCACTCTTCCAATTGAAATTTGGGTGATTTCTCCAACCAGGGTTATATGTTTGCAAGTATGGGTTATGATTGGGCCTTTGGAAACTGTTTAAAGCATGAGCTTGTTCATGGAGACATTCCTTAAAAGAAGGCAAAGTTGGACAGTCATTGGTTGGATGTTTATTGGTTTCACAGATTTGACACACAATGTCTTGAACATATTTTAGTTGACCACTCTTTTTTAATTCTAGTGCCTCAACTTTTCTAGCTAAAGATGCAAACTTGGCTTGGAGGTCATGATCTTCCCTAAGGTTGTACATACCTCCACTAGATGTATGAGGTTGGGTTTTACTTGGTGCCTCATAAGTTCCTGTAGTGTCCCAATTTTGCGCATTTTCAGCTAGCAAGTCTAGGTATTCCATTGCTTCATTAGGGTCTTTATCCTCAAAAGTTCCATTGCACATCAATTCAACCATTTGCCTATCTCTAGGAGTTAACCTTTCATAAAAATGTGACACCAATCTCCATGTTTCAAAACCATGATGAGGGCAAGTATTAAGCAAGTCTCGATACCTATCCCAACATTGGTAAAATGTTTCTCCTGGTTTTTTAGTGAAAGTGATTATTTGTCTTTTGAAAGAGTTTGTTCTGTGAGATGGAAAAAACTTCTTTAAAAATTGTTGTTGCATTTCATCCCAAGCACGAATGGATCCAGGTCTTAAATTTTGTAGCCATATTTTAGCTTTATCTTTTAATGAAAAAGGAAAAAAGCTTCAATCTAATGGTGTTCATGCTACAATTAGAATCATTATACGTGTTGCAAACCTCCTCAAATTCCCTTAAATGCAAGTATGGATTTTCTAAATCTAAACCATGAAAAGATGGTAAAAGTTGAATAATGCCTAGCTTAAAATTAAAATGAGATGCATTAGGAGGAAAAACTATGCATGAGGGTGCACTTGTTCTTGTGGGATTCATGTGGTCTCTAAGTGTTCTAACCCGAATATTCTCATTATTCTCATTATGAAGTGATTGGTTATCTTCTCCGGCCATATTTTCTGAAAATGATGAGGATACCCTACAAAGTCTACCACTTAATGTACGTGACCAAACTCTCATGCACGTGTAAAAAGAGAAGAAGAAGAAAACGAAACAAAAAGAAACAAAACAACAACAAAAAAACAAAATTAGATATAAGAAAAGAGAAAATAGAATAAATACTATAATTTGTACAAGAATTTACCTCCCCGGCAGCGGCGCCAAAAACTTGACATGACCAAATGATTGATGTCTTTTCCCAAGTGTAGGAGTGTCGAAGTAATAAATAACTCGGCAAGACCGAGGTCGAACCACATGGAGGTTAATTGTTTAAATTATAAACAACAATAATACAACAACAATAGTAACAACAATAACAATGACAATAATAATAATAGTAGTAGTAGTAGTAGTAGTAGTAGTAGTAGTAGTAGTAGTAGTAATACCAATAATACTATTAATAATGATAATAATAAAGATAATGAAGAAGAAGTTGATGAGAACTTTAAGATGGAAGATTAACGTAAGGATTAAACAATGATAACAACAAATGTCAAGGTTAGAGGATCCACTAATGGTATTTCAAACAAGTATAGTATAAACTCTTATTACTCAACTGGAAACCACACACAAAGGAGGTTCCAATCCGATTATAAATTGTTAACATGATTACATTAGTTATCTTATTCGAGTGATGCTAATACTTGTAAATGTTGTCAGGCATTCATGATTATAACTTATGTTAACAACAAATCAAGTTCCTTTCATGGCTCAGGTGTCGGTTATACCATACAGTATGGGCTATGAAAGTGCCAAGTATTTGTTGTACCAAGTGTTATACAACATAAATCTAGATTAACCATTTAACAAGCAAAGTATTAAAAGTGAACAAGATAACAAATACAAAGCATGTTAGTATCCAACATTAAGATCCATGTTAAGTTTATATTATACTTATTCTTACACCATTAGTGTACCCTTTTCACCTTGACATAATTAACTTAGCTACACATAATGAAATAAAGAAACATAAATAAACAAGATAAGAACATAAATGACAAAGAAGTTAACTAAGTAAAGAAAAGGAAATGAAAGGCATAAACAAGAGATTAATATAAACAAAACTTAAGTATTACAAAAGAGAGAGCAAGAGCATGATCTTGATCTGAACACCAAGATGGCTAAATACATGGCAAATGCCTCTTTTAATAGGCCAAAATTCGGAACTATTGATTTGTTGACTAATTGATGAATAGATGGCCACATCTTGACTTGGTGACAATTCTTATCTTCTTGTCTGCCTAAAATGTCATTGATAACGTCATAATTTGAACAGACTTCAATCATGAAAGTTCTAGGAAATTGTCTCATCTTTCCAGGGTAAACATTTGAGATCATTTGGACTTCTAGAACTCGAGATATGGGCTGAACACTGAACAGTGTCTGGGCTGCATGACAGATTCGGACTTCTTCGTTGTTGCTATAATTTGGACTTGAAAACGGCCTTGTTAAATCTTGGGCTCCTCAGGAAAGTTGTAGGCCTATGTCTTAACTTTCCATCCATATAAAGTAGACCTAAATCCGAGATCTACAACTCCAGATATGACCCGATTACCGAACAATGTTCCAGTTTGGACTGCACCACATCTCTTTTCTAAGTTTGGCCATCTCTTTGTCCTTTTAATTTCAGCATTTCAACTCATCAATCAATTCTTTCATTTATGTGATAGGCCTGCATTTAAGATGAACATTTACCATAAATTAAAGGTATCTTATATTATTAGATATGTTATTATAAAACATGCTTTAGTTAAGGAGTTATTGATACTTCAAGTGCAAAATGATGATATAAAACCTTGATAAAAATGCACTTTTAAGTACTAATCATCCTTCAAGTACCACAACCGTAGCCACACTCATACAGCAGGTGCCCATTCTTTATACATTATTAACATGTCATTTGAGGACCACAAACCTAGCCCTACTCTGTGGCAAGCTCTTATGCTCAAATACACTATTAATATGTCCTTCAAGGACCACAAATCTAACTCCACCCATATGACAAGCTTATGTGAACACATTTCATTTATACCTGTTTCCAACACAAGTTGACAAACTAAGTTCCCTATTGTGGAGTTAGTTTTCACAAAATAAGATAATTATTTGACAATTTTTATAGTTCATCATTTCAATCTCCTCTCATATGGCCAGCTTCCATACATATATAACTTAAATTTAAAGTCCACACCTTAACAAGACTTCACTAGCCTTTTAACCTTCGATTACTTTGTATAAACATCTCCTTATGAAAGTAAAACTTAGAAATTAAAACTTGAATTAAATGTTGAAAAATTAAAGAAGTTGAGATAATAAGAACCTAGATGTTCCTCTTAAAGGTCTTGTTCCGCTTGCCTGGGTTCGCAAGGTTCTCAACTCTTAAACTTAAGATTCTCAACTCTTTAACGTTCTAATATAAGTAATGCTATCATGTAAGTTTATTTCATACATACACACATATTATGCTTTATTTTTTCACATAATAATCACCCATATTCCTTAAACAACCCAAAAAATTTAAAGAAAAAACCAAGAAAAAGCTAAAACACAAAATCGAGCTATCACAAAATTGTAGCTAAAACAAACCGACTGTTTCTTGAATCGGTCTAGCTATTTCTCAAAATGGCTAGCCTATTTTTACTTCCAGAAAATTTCCCTATTCTTTTTCTCTTAAGCCAAAACCTCTATCCTTGAAATCTTAAGTTTTTATTTTCTTTCAAGATTATTGCGATGTCACAGTCACACAAATTAATTACTTTAGCTTAAACAAATAAGATAGTATAGAGAAAGCAAATGGTCGATCCCACGAGAAAGATCTAGTTCATGTCATTATGCTAAATGATTCAAAGTTAAGGGGGGTTTCGAGATCATCTAAGCTATGTTAGGGTAAATAAAATAAAATAATCAAACTAAATTAAATAAACCAAAACTTATTAAGAGAAAAACCTAGGTCTCAAGTAAACATCCACCAATAGAAATCAAAATTGATAATTGAAACGATACGTCAATTTATATTCTGAATATTTATCTTTCCTTAATATTAGTTAGTTAACCGATTTGCAATATGACTATTCCTAACCATTAAACAACCATAACGTCTGCACTAGTAATTTAATTCAATAGCAACCTTAAGAACTAGTTAGGTTGATAAATCTAGACAACATAACTATATGTAGTTTATGCTCGATTTAATTGAATGTTTTCCCTAAGATTAACAATATAGATCAACCATATTATTAAACTTAGTTGCTTCACAAGTAACTCTGGTTTTGATCAAAAACTTAGTAATAGATTGGTTATAATAATTACTTAGAGTCCGCTCTAACAATCAAACTAAACAATCATAGTAACTAAGCATAGGAAAACATTCATTCTCATCATATAAACTGAAAAAGAAAAGATAAAATAAATCTTATAGTTTTTAAAATCTGAAGGCTTTTGTATTCTTTCAACTAAGAAAAATAACTTAGCCTTGTATGACTATCGAAAAACTAAGGAAGAGAAAAGATGAAAACATAATTTCAGGTGTAGGAAAAAAGGTGAGAGTTTCTTTCTTCTTTCTAGCCGCCACCCTCTTTTTCTTTCTCTCTTTCCTTTTATTTGATGGAAAACCCTATTCCCCACATTCCTACTAATCCATTTGTATCCTAAAAAAAATATAGGAGTCTTTTTCAAAGTAGATAATCTATATTTAAGTCTTTTTTATAAAAAAACAAAAAACAGTATTGCATAAAATCTCCAAGCTATGACTTTGGACTTACTGAAGTTAATTTGCCCAAATAAAGACCTTTTCCACATAAAGAACTAATTATCGTGTTGGTTTGGATGTTTGGGAAGTCAGTTGGACCTATTTCTTCACAAAACTGTCTATTGGTAGAATTTATGGGCCGTCTTAGAAAACTCATATCTTTCTCATATAAGCTCGTTTTCTGCTAACATTTGGTAGGTTGATAGGTTTATGAGTTAAGAATAAAAAAAAAGTTTGCATCAAATGTACTTTTCTAATAAAAGATATTCAAGTCAGAACGACTAAAGGTCAAAATTAGGAAAATACGAGACTTGTTTTTGAAGGCTGTGATTTCCATGGTTTTTTTTATTTTTTTTCTTGCCTTATATGTATAAAAATATATGTATGTTAGCTTTCTAATGTTACTAGAATTACTTCATTTTGATCTCTACAACTCAAGCTTTGCATAAAATATCGATCAAAGGTCAAATCTGTCAATATACAACACGGGTTGGAATATGGTTTGAATTTTATCTCCAAATTAATCCTTTTAAAATCTTACATCCAAAAGTAACTTGAAAACATAAAACAAAGAATATCAAGACATTTTATATATAAAACAAAGATCAATTCACATTCATACATATTTCATACCTAAACACCAAATGATGAATTCTTCAATGACACACTTAATTACTACAAATATTTTTTTTCCCACAAAACTCATAAGGGTCGAGAAACCCCCATCTTCATAACTAAGGGCTTCTTTTCAAATCTTACACAAAATTCATTTAATTCTATTCCCTATTCATAAAATTTCATTAGAAATCATGATTTTTCCTAACATTACTCAAAACCCTATAATTTAAGAATTCAAGAAACTTATCATTCAATCTAGTTTTCATAAATAACTACATATACTTCATTAAATATGTTCCCTTAACATTCATCATGAGTAAAATTCAACAAAGAATACATGCTATGAAATCCTTGTCTTGGCCGAACCTATCTTCTTATGGTGTAGGGGTTTTTCTTTCAACAAATCAATTTATTCTTTACAATTAAACCTTATACTAATGTAATCTATGCATATTGTCATAATAGGCCCAATTTTACTAAAATTCTCAAAATGAACCCTAGAAATTAACATGAGGGTTTTTCCTATATGCTCTAAGGTAATAGAAATTCTTTGTCCCTACACCCTTTAGGTTATATGAGTATCATTAATTCATCAAGATTCCTAAAACAAACTTCCCTCCTAAATTTCTCTTATTGGCTAAATTTTATAAGCCCAAAACTCCTAGGATTTTTCTTCAATTCTCTATGTTTTTTCACCATACAATCCCTCTAACTCAAGTTCTCTACAAGCTAACAAAATCAATTGTGTCAAAAACACCCTTAATTTTTCTAAATCAACATAAACCCTAGTTTAAAAAATTTAGGGTTTTATACTCTTTCATCTAGTAATACAAATATTAGGTGTTTAGAGTGCTTTACCAAGTGGTTTTGTGTCAATTCAACCTTGATTAATCAATCTTCATCAATTCTTCTTTTTCTCCACAATCCTTTTACTTTTTTTTTTTTGTCTTTTTCTTGAATTCCTTCTTAAAATCTTTAAGGTTTTCTTTTTGTGAGTGTTTCTCTCATTTGAAAGAATTTCCTACAATATCACCACTCTTTCCTTGCATTGATACTCTTAAGGCTACAAGTTTTTCTTTCACAAAGAAAATAAGTTCAAGTTCTTGCCTTTGTTCTTTTTCTTTAATACTCATACCCTCTTCCTTTATTGTCTGGGAAACAATTTTTCCCATTTTTTTAGTCTTTAGATTTCCTATTTTCCAAGTTAAGGTGCTTCCCTCCTAAATTGTTCTTAAAGTTTAGCTCTACTCCCTTCTTTTATACAATTTCAATCTTTTTTCTTAACAAAAACTATAGGGATTTTACATTCTCCCCTCCTTAGAGAAATTTCATCCCTGAAATTTACTTTCTTACCTTAGTTGTTAAACAAGCTTGGATGCTTCCTTTTCATCTCCACTTTTTTCTCCTATGTTTCTTCTTTTACTTGAGAGTTCCTCCACAACACCCTTCCCAAAGGAACTTTCTCATTCTTTTAACTCTTTTTTTCCTATTGTATCCATACTCCTTACATGTTTTATTTCCATTATCAAGTCCTCTTGGATCTTTATTGGGACTTGTGGCAATACAAACGGGGGTCTACCATGGCTTTTTCAAAGTAATAACATATGAAACACGTCATGCACTTTTGACATTATTGGAGGTAATTCCAATTGATAGGTTATTGGTCTAATACTCATTATGACTTTAAACGGACCAATACATTTCAGAGCCGACATACCTTTTATTTTGAACAAAATGATATTCTTCCATGAGGCAACCTTTAGAAACACTCGATCCCTCATATCAAACTCTAATGGTCTTTTTTTATTGTCTACATACCTCTTTTATCTATATTGGGCCATTTTCATCCTTTATTTGATTACATTTACCTTGTCGATAGTGATCTATACCAAATTAAAACCCAACAACTTCCTATCATCTACTTCCTCCCAACATACTAGAGTATGATATTTCTTTTATTATAATGCCTTAAAAAGGGCCATCTCCACTTTAGCTTGATAGTTATTATTATATGTGAATTCAACCAAGGGTAAATGATCTTTTCCATTTTCATCCAAACTCTACAACACAAGCCCTCAACAAATCCTCAAGAGTTTGTATAGTTCTTTCCATTTATCCATTTTTTTATGGGTGAAAGGAAGTGCTTATCTCTAATTTTGTCTCTGGTGTATGTTGAATGCTTGGCCATAACCAAGAGGTGAACCTTGGATCTCGATTGGATATAACTGTTACTGGCACTCCATATAATCTTATCACCTCATCTATATACAAAGTCTATTGAGATATCCTCCCGTTTCCATTCCCAAATTATGAGGGTTGCAATTTTGTCACAGGCTTCTGATGTTTAACCTTCACTTATTGACTGATTCCATAATTTGCTATAAATTTTGCTACTTCCCTTTTCATCATTGGCGATTAAAAACTCCTTTAAGTCCTTGTACATTTTGGTGCTTCTGGGGTGCATTGTAAATTTAGACTCATAAGCCTCAATATGCAATTCCTCCTTCAAAGCTTTATCATTAAATACATAAGCTCACCTCGCTATGAACCATTCTTTAAAATTGGAAAAGGCATTTGAACACCTGAATTTATCTCTTTCCTTACTTCTTCTATCTTTAGATCTTTTTCTTGAGCCTTCAACACTTTATCCTTCAATACTGACTGCACATTAACCTATGCTTACCATGTTCCTTTAAACCTTAAAGTCAAATGTGCACATATTCCTCTTAATACCTCTAATAATTCCTTTCTACCCAAAATGATCTCCTTATCACCCTTCATTCTATTCTTCTGATTTAATGCATTAACCATCATATTTTCCTTTCCAAGATGATACTAAAAGATATAATCATAATCTTTTATCAATTTTACCCAACACTTTTGTTTCATATTCAATTCCTTCTGTGATATTAGATACTTCAAACTCTTACAGTCAATATAAAGTTGTAAAAAAATGTCATACAAATAATGTCTCCAAACCTTTCTGCCACCAGTTTTAGGTCATATACATGATAATTCACCTCATGGGTTTTCAATTGCCTTAATGCATATGTTATGACTTTCCCATGCTACATCAATATATGTCTTAAACCGTTCATTAATGCATCACTATACACTACAAACCCCTCGGTCTCCAAAGAAAGAGTCAATATTGAGGCAGTTATGAGCCTTTTCTTCAACTCCTGAAAACTTACCTCGTATTCCTTAGTCCATTAAAATTTCACTCTCGTTTTCCCCTATAAGTCACTTCCTTACCATCATCATTGAGAAAGGTCATCACCTTCATAAAACAATCCATCAGTGATCTATATACACTCAACCAATCCATTTCTAGTATAATGTCAAAATCATATATCTTTAATGGGATTAAATTTATTCTCATTGTTTTTCCCCTAACTGACACAACGCACCTTGTACATACATATTTGATGTCTACAGACTCACCTAATGATGTACTAACCACCATTCCCCTTTCTAACATGCTTATATCCAAATTCAACTTATTCACAATTCTAGAAGCTGCAAAAGAATAAGTAGAACCCAAATCAAACCAATCATAATTGAGCAAGAGTTTAATTCCATCATACCTACCACTACCTCAGTTGTAGCTCTAACATCCTCATATGTCAGATGATTGACCCTCCTTTAAGTCTTTTCCTATTGCACCCTGAGTTGCCCTCGAGTAGTACTACCCCTAAACTGAGTAAGTTTCGTAGGTCTGTCCATAGTTATCGACTGTTAATGACCCTATGCTGAAAACTAGGATCCCTGACTCATCATCCTCAAAGAACATTCTCTTTTAAAATGTCCTATCTCTCCATAATAGAAACAACCTACCCCTAAGTGCTTACATTCTTTCCACATGTGTCCCTTTTATCTACATATATAACACCGTCCCACTATGACTAAACAATCCCTAGGATGCTTCTGATTGCATTTACCACATAGGTGAAATGATGACATCATTCACCCTATAAAACCTCCAACCGAATTAATCCTTCAGTATATAGACCACTATATGTCCCTTCACCACTAGATTATGCTGTTTCCCTTGAAAACCCAATAGTAGCAATGCTTCCTTCTTTTGATTTGCCTAGGAAATATTCCATTTCCCCCCTTCTTAAGTGGGGGCAATTGTTTTTGATAGAAAACACCATTTCTTTCCTTTTCTATAACTTCATTTGCTCCTTATAACCTTCACCCTGTTTTTCTTCCTTCAGCATAACCTCCAAGGATTGAATTTTTCAATTAACTCTATCATAATCCTAAGTTGCAAGGCAATCATTCCATTTCTAGGATCCTGCCTAAGTCCATCTTTAAGCCTTTCAATTTGATTTTATTCAGTCAACACCCCGTCTTTCATAATCCAATACCAACATGTTACCATGTCTAAATACAAGGAAATTTTGTTCCTTATCTTTATGATGTTGTCGGGAGTAATATTTTGTTTTAAACTCAAACTTAAAATCACCCCATGTTAGCACATTTTCCTATCTCCTTTGTCTCACCGTGGTCCACTATGAATGAGCTCTGTTCGATAAAAACTATGCCATACAAGACACTTGTATATTTTTTGGTAGTGGTATTTGAGTAAGAGACTACTCTACCTTACATAGCTAATCCAACTACTTCAGCATTCTCCTCTCCCAAGAAAGGCACCGACCAATTTCCCTTATACACTTTATCTAATGCACCATAATATGGACAATGCCTTAAATGCTGTATTAGCAGCCCATACATCCTAGCCATAATAGCTTCCACCACTTCAAGTAGGATCTAGAAAGGTCACATGTACCCTTGTTTAAACCACGGGTTGAGGTTTAACATTCTGTCCCCCTTCACCTATAATCACTGGTGGTGCTTCTACTTGAATTGACACGGGGTTTCCTTGAGATTCTAAAGTTTCTCCATACACATATTGCACCTGAACTATAGGCATATAAGAGGCACTGTTAGCTAAAGGGTCATCTAAGTGTTCCTCCTTCACATTCATATTTTGACTTCTTCCTCTCACAGAAGATGGGTTAGTCCTGGTTCCATGTCTAGTGTGAACTATCCTGTTTCAATTTCAAATTTTCATTTGATTAGTATCATTGTGTCTACTAAACCAAGCCATTACTCTGATACCAATCTATAACAACCCCAACATACTCATTATGTGATTATACAAGATAACCAGTAATATATTATATAAGTAGTGTTAATTGTTTTTTAAAAACACAACCTTAGGTGACTTATGCCCACCCAAAACTTTATCCATATTTTTTTTCATAACATTTCTAAAATAACTAACACAAATACATATTTCAATACAATGCTACCATAAAAAATGAACTTATAAGAGTAAAAAATAAAAATCTTATGTAATAATGAATATAAGTATCCATCATTAGTAAGGACAACATCATCATAAATAAAATAATAATCTATAATAATTCAACTATTTTTTTTATTAAAAACTCTCATGAGCTACATGAATATCACAAAACACAAGAATCCTACAACTAGATAGAATCCATTAAAGAAATCCTAAACATAATAACAAGCCATCTAGTTTTGAAAAGCACATGATGAACTTGTCAAAAATAAAACCTACTCAATAATAAACATAATAGGTAAATTTCACATTTCAACATCAATCATTCAATATGCAACATTCTCATTTTTCTTTATAGATACATATGATATTTATAATCCCTTTAGCTACACAACATAACTTTACCATACACATTACCTCTACCAACTAATGGCAGTAACATAGCACCGTATGGACTCTAAGTTTGGATTTTTAGTTAACTACATAACTCTAAATTCCTTTTAGGCATTTTTAATGCCCCTTTTCAAAACCATTTGAATCAATCATATAATGTTTAAAAATCCTAAGGCTCTTGGCCCATATATGTCATATAGTCTTCGGCCTCAATTTGGTACTCTTCAAACCAATAATTAACTTTAACAAAATAATATCTTCACTCCAAGACCATTTCATGATTTTTACTTGATTCTTATGTTCATATAATCAAATAACAATATGAATTTTACTTAGACAATCTTGCCCAAGATGTATATCAATACATCTTTTAATTCCGCTCATCTGGTTATCTCATATTTGAAAAATACCCATACCTATAGCCAGTATCTTAACCTAATGATCAAGTCCCCATATTTAATGGTTGACTTGTAGTATTCATTTAAAGCCTACATATGTGGCTGGTTCCCATGTTCAAATACATATTTAACATGTCCTTCAAGTATCACAAACCTAGCCCCACTTATACGGCAGGCTTTTATGCTTAATATATTATTAACATGTCCTTCAAGGACCAGAAACCTAGTCCCACTCATATGGCAAAGCTCCCATGAACACATTTCATTCATACCCATTTCCAACACAAGTTCACAAACTAAGTCCCCTACTATAGGGTTGGTTTCAAATAATAAGATAATCACATGACCATTTTTATAGTTCATCATTTCATTAGTCTTTTAACATTCCATTACTTTACATAAACATCGTTTTATCATAGTACAATTTAGAAATTAAAACTTGAGTTAAATGTTGAAAACTTAAGTTGAGGTGACGGGCACCTACCTTTTCCTCTCACTGGTCATATCCTACTTGCCCGGGTTCCCACAATCGATGTCTCTCATGCATCACCCAAAGTCTTACATTATATTTACTTTTAAAATGTTAATAATGTATTTCTTAACATTCTTTTAACAATTTGAGTACTTTTTACTCATGAATTCACATATTCTTGCACTATCTCATATTAAACTTAAGGTTCCTAACTCTTAACGTTCCAATATAAGCATGCTATCATGCAAGCTTATTTCATGAATACACACATATTGTGATTTTCTTTTCCATATAATAATCACCCATCTTCCTTTTACAACCCAAAAGAATAAAATAAACCAAGAAAAAGCTATAGGCTACCACAAAATCGTAGCCAAATTGGTCTCACTGTTTTGCGAAATGATTCAACCATTTCTTGAATCGGTCTAGCCGTTTCTCAAAATGGCTAGCTTGTTTTTGCTTTTGGAAAATTTCTCTCTTCTCTTTCTCTCTAGCCAAAACCTTCATCCTTGAAATCTTGACTTTTTATTTCCTTTCAAGATCAATTCGTATTCATACAATTTTCATACCTAACACATCAAATGTTGAACTCTTTAATGACACACACTTAATTACTACAAATCCCCTAAAATATAAAATCAGGCAACCACAAAATCGTAACCAAATTGGACCACTATTTTGAAAAACGATCCGACCGTTTCTTGAATCGGTCTAGCTGTTTCTCAAAATGGCTAGCTTGTTTTTCCTTTTGGAAAATTTCTCTCTTCTATTTCTTTCTAGCCAAAACCTTCATCCTTGAAATCTTGATTTTTTATTTCCTTTCAAGATCAATTCATATTTATAAAAATTTCATACCTAATGTCATAACCCATTTCTGGGTTATTCCTCCAAATTCATCTCTTTTCTTTCAAAATAAAAAATCAAAAAAATAAAATAAAGACTAGCATTTTGGCAAGAGCAAGTTGAGAGGATTTCACATGTAGGAAAACTCAAGCTGTAATTTTGGATAGAATCAAGAGCCTAATTGTACCCCCATTTTACCCAAAACTGAAGAGACAATGCAAATTGAAGGTCAAGTTACATGATTATTAGACGAATCTGCATTAAAATTAAGCCTAAAAACATAATTAGATTTTTAATAGACCAATTTGATTTAATCATGGGTCAAATTAAAGTTTAATTACGTTTAAGAATTAATTTAGGTCCAATTGAAGGATTTAATTAGGTGCAAGGACTTAATCAT
Source organism: Populus simonii (assembly GCA_007827005.2). Classification (NCBI taxonomy): domain Eukaryota; kingdom Viridiplantae; phylum Streptophyta; class Magnoliopsida; order Malpighiales; family Salicaceae; genus Populus; species Populus simonii. The sequence continues at coordinate 4,216,353 of CM017478.2, forward strand.
GCTTTAAATGGGATAAATTAATTGTCTTAAGGGCTTAATTGGTGAAAAAATAAGTTTGGGAGCCCAATTTAGACTTAATTGAGAAGATTGGAATTTTAGGAGACCAAATTTAATTTTTACCAAGTCAATTGGTTAAAATCAGGGGTACAATTGCAAGAAAATCAAAGTTTTGGGGTCAATTAAGGGTTAAATTGAAGAAATTCACAGCTAAGGACCATTTTGCAAAAGGCGTTGAACTCTAAGGAACCAATCGGCTGAAATCAAAGGTGAAATTGGAAAAAATTGAAAGTTTAATAATCAATTAAGGGCTAAATTGAAGAAACCCAAGACCAAGGACCAAACTAAAAAAGACGTTGAAATCCGAGGCTTAAATTGAAGTTTGTCAGGGGTACAATTACATAAATTTTAAAGTTTGAAGCCAATTATGGATGTAATTAGGAATAAATCACAAATCAAATGACTAAAGAGAAATTGTCCAAAACAACATCGTTTTGATGCAACGGTTCATCTTCTTCTTTAGGTTTTTAGCCGAAAAGGCTGCTCAGGGTGCCACCTTCCCAATGCATTTAATGCTTTGTTTCTCGACCAAATGAGAAAAAACATATACCAAAATGATCACTTGACATCTGACTACACCCTAGTGTGGTCAGTCCTGGCAAACTAACACCACAGAGGTGGTGACACTACCTCAAAATGGCCAACCTGACCAACCCCTCTTTTGGTGCAAACCTGACAACCCATGATGCCTACTTTGAACCGATGGATGAGATTCTTCTAGGTCGAACCCCTATAAATAGATGAGGATTTCATGTCTTGAGGAGGGAAAAAATTATTGCCACCATGAACTTTCTGTAATTTCTTTCTCTCCGTTGTGGTCTTCAGTCACCAACACCCTCACCACTGGCTTAACCACCACCATCTCTACCACAAGCAGCCACCCGACCACCTCACTTGATGAGTGTGCCGCCGAGCTCCTCTCTCTCTCTCTCTCCTCTACGAACCTTATTCCTCTTCCTCTAACAACCAGCTGCATGTCATATAGGCAACCAACACTTCTATAATATTCATGTAAGACCTCTCATCCACGACAAAAATAACGACCACTAACTCATCTTCTCTCTAACAACTATAACATCCCTACCAACATCAACTTCTTCTCTTGGTAGCAACCCCAACAACTTGGCCCTCTCAACAGCGGTGCCACCATCAGCCTCACGATAGTCTTTTAGGCACAACCAGCCGGCCACGACCCCTACGCCAGGCAACCTTGTCCTCCTTACTTTTCGTTCTCTCTTGCCATCGTCCTTTTGCATGCAAAATGAATTATTGTTCCACGTGCAAAAAGAGAGGGGGAAATTAATTAACTCTTGAGGTTAAGCTGGACCCGTGTCGGCCCAGCTTATAAGGCTAGGCCAGTCCCAACCCATATATTTATCATGAATATAATATATAATATAATATTATATATTAAAAAAATTAAAAAATTCCTAAGGTCATTTCAAAATATTTTTTATTTTCTCGCTTGTTTTTCTACCAATTTTGTATAATATTGAGTTTTATTTTTTACACTATAAGATACAGATCCTGTATTAAAATACACAGTTTTATCCAAAATATTTCTTTAAAAAATTTAAAAATTCAAAAAAAAATTCTCAGAACTTTTAAATTAATTTCCCCTTTTCAAAAAAAAAAATATTTTGTTTTCATGCATACAACCAGATCATAAAAAATTTTCCAAGCATATTTTCAAAAACAAAACAAAAATTGCATCTTTCTCATGTCTTAAAAAAGTAAAAAAAGGGATATTGTAACCAATTTATGATTATCCGTTAAGATTTGATCAAAATGTCAAAAATCATTTGCCAATCATTTTGTTCATTTTTATATTAGAGTTTAGATGTAGACTTTAATATATGGGGGTGTAAAACTACACAATAGAATACAACCTTAGCTACTAAAGATTAAAAGTGCAAAATAAATGTGATGTTAAATTTGAATGTTAGAACGGATAGGACTTCACTCAATAAGGTAGAGATTTCTCACTACGGGAGATATGACTTATACCTTAGACGAGACCAATGTATAGAAACTTGACTTAGAAAAACAATAAAACAACAATGCAGCTTACCTTAGGTAGGGTGCACTGAGAGTGATGCGTCTTCTCCTTGCATAACCAGTCATTTACCTAGACTCTCGCAAACAATAGGTTCCTAGTAACCATAATACTAGGTGACAACTCCTAAATCTTAATCATAGTTTTATGATTAAACCCAAAACCTTTTCTTTCCCAACAACACCCCTTTTATGGAGGCAAACATTTATTTTTCACCGAGTATAGCCATTCATCGCCTCGACACCTAACACATCAAATATTGAATTCTTCAATGACACACGCACAATTACTACAAATCCCTTTTTTCCCCATAAAACCTATAGGGGTCGAAACCCCATCTTTATCCCTAAGGGTTTCTTTTCAAATCTTACATAAAATTACACTTAATTTCAAATATATTTCATATTCATAAAATTTCATTAGGAATCATGAATTTTCCCAACATTACTTAAAACCCTAGAATTCAAGAAACTTATCCTTCAATCTAGTTTCATGGAAATAACTAATTATACTTCATCAAAGATATTCCCTTAACATTAATCATGAAAAAGTTTCAACAAAGAATACACACTACGAAATCCTTGTCTTGGCCGAGCCTATCTCCTTATGGTATGAGGAGTTTTTCTTTCAACAAATCAATCTATTCCTTACAATTAAACCTTATACTAATGTAATCTAGGTATATTTTCAAAATAGGCCCAATGTTATCGAAACTCTCAACATGAATCTTAAAAATTAACATTAGCATTTTTCCTATATGCTTTAAGGTAATATAAATTCTTTGTCCTTACACCTTTTAGATTATATAAGCATCATTAATTCATCAAGATTCCAGACAAAAAACTTTCCCCTTAAATTTCTCTTCTTATCCGAATTCTCCACCCCTAAAACTCCTAGGATTTTTCTTTAATACTTTATGTTTTTTCATCTTACAATCCCTCTAACTCAAGTTCTCTACAAACTAACACAACCAATTGTGTTAAAACACTCTCAAATTTTCCAATTCAATATAAACCCTTGTTTCAAAAATTTAGAGGTTTGCACTCTTTCTTGCAATAATACAAAGATTAGGTATTTAGAATGCCTTACAAAGTTGTTTCATGTCAATTCAACCTTAATTGATCAATTATTCTTCTCCTTCATAATCCTTTTGCTTCCGCTTGTTTTTTTCTTGAATTCCTTTTTGAAATATTTATGGGTTTCTTTTATTGAATGTTTTTATTCGTTGAAAGAATTTCCTATAATATCACCACTCTCTCCATACAATGATACTTTAGAGGCTACAAGTTTTTTTTTCACAAAGAAAATAAGTTCAGGCTCGTGTGTCTGTTCTTTTTGTTTAACAACTTTTTTTACTTCTCTCTTTTTTATCTTTAGATTTCCTATTTTCCAAGTATGGTGCTTCCCTCCTAATTTGTTCCTAAAATTCAGCCCTACTTCTTTTTTTATAGAATTTCAATCCTCTTTTTTGTTTAACAAAAAAGGTTAGGGATTTTACATTATGAATCTTATTATCAAGAAATGATATATGTTGATGTCATATAGTTTGTATATGGCAAACCTATAGTTTATGCTATTTTGAATAAAAAGAATGCTAAAGCTTTAAAGTTCTTAAAATCGAATGAGGAAAGACATTACTCGTTTGATATAAATCAAGACGATGCAATTTTGATTGGTTATCGACTAATTAAAAAGTTAGATTAAAAGGGAACCATAAATAATTAAAATGTAGAAGAGTTAAAAGGCAAATGTTATAGTAAATGCATAGAATTGTTGGCCATTCAACTAAGAATTATATGGTTTTTAGAAATATGATTCAAGATTTAATAAAATCAAAACATATAAGGTTTCCTGACAAAAATGAAACAATGAGAGATGACAAAAATCCTTTCCCTTTAATAAATACATTATCTATCAACATGATGACTATTGCTAATAGTGATGGTATTATTTTTTTTCTTAGAAAGTTACTTTCACAACCATCACAACCAATGATTTATTTGATTCCTTAGTAATAAATCAAGTGTTAAGATTTGTTGTGATTGATAAATCCTAAGATATTGAAGGATTATGCAGATGGCATATGACTACTAGTCATATTATGTACAAATATGCAAACTTTAAAAGATTTGTATGGGGTAAAGCTGTGAAAGGGATTATAAATCTTATTGGTGAACAAATACAAATTCTAGAGTTGATAGATTTAAAGGGGATAATAAGATCTAGATAGGATTAACAACTCAAAAGAAAATTCTAGAGAAGCAATCATTTCAAGAAAAAGACTAGCAAAGAATATGGTTGCTAAATTACTAATGGTTGGGGTTTTATTTAAAAACATGCAGCCAATTTCAAAAGCCATATTTAGTTATTGCAATTTGATGATGAATGAAGAATTAACATTTTAAGGTCTAAACATAAAAGGGAATTTACAAGCAGTTATTGAGAGAGGATCACTTAACAATTGGAGAATTCAAAAACAAAATACCCAACAATAGGGTAGAACATGCCAGAAAGATTTGGTTGTAGAGTTAAAGTAGATGGACATATATCCAAATAAGAAATATCCCAAGAGAAATCTGTGATCCAAACCAGCTAGTGAAGAATAGGTTGAATCTAAATCCAAAATTCATAAATTCGTAGAAAAGATGTGAGGAAAAAAATGATTGAAGAGTGTAGTAAGGACAACGCAAAGGCGTTTATAGAGAAGGAGAGCAAATGTGATACGTAATTATGTTAGAAGGAAAAAGGCTATAAACAATGGAAAAGGTAAGGGAAGGATTACAGAGTTCATTATTAATAAAACAAATGACAACTTCATTATCAAAATAGAAGATAGAGAATTAGAATTTAAGGAAAACTAGATAAGAAGAGGCAACATAAAAAGCTATAAAGGAATGATAGGTATATGACTGATTATAAAGGAAATAAGAAAAAACATGTTTAATGCTTTATTTTTAAATGATGAAGGTGATTTATTTATGGAAGAAGTGGAAAAATGCAATATGATAACTCTAATTCCTAAACAGCTTACAACCTAAAATTTAAGGATTACATAATTAAAAGGTGATATCATTGATAACTCTTCGACTCTATAAAAGACAGTGACAAAAAAGACATCACAATTGGATTTTAAAGCTTGTAACCAGAGTATAATTGAAGAAGAGAAGAGGGAAAATAGATTATGAAGAAGCTATCAAGGTTCTATTTGAGAAACCAAGTATCACTAAACTAGTGCACTTAAAACCATTATATCTATGGGCAAACATTGAAGGGATAGATATTGGAAGAGTGTTCATTGATAATAATGTTACTATAAACATCTTACCTTTATGCATGTTAGAGGTAATTTGGAAAATAATGGAAGATTTGACTTCAACTAAAGTTGTGATTAACAGATTCTCTAGGTAAATTTTACAAGTAAAATAGATGATTGGTGTTAATTTAAAAATTGTTTCATTGACTACAAAAACAATATTCTTTCTTATAGATGCAATGCCAAGTTATAATGTCCTGCTTGGTAGAGATGGGATTCATGCAAATGGTTAGATACCATCAACTTTGTATCAGATGCTACTATTATAAAATAGAGATAAGTATGAATTCGTGCATGCATATAAAGCCATTCACTACATGTTTAAATCATTTAGAGGCATAATTTACAATGGGAAATGAAGCACATTTAAAATTATAAAACCATGATCTTTTGTCAAGATTGAGGAGATTGAAGATGAAATCTATTTTTTCCTAATAATGCCTTTATTAGATGAAGAGCCTGGAAGGAAAAGGAAGACTCCTTTAAATGAATAAGTAGAATATAGCTAATAACTATAGATTGCTAACATACTAGATAGAGGAACAAATTGCTAACATACTAGATATAGGAACAAGTATTAACAAAATTCGAATATAAGAAAAATACGGACAAGTTACAACAATTCAATTTAATTGAATTTGAGAAAGGAGATATGCTAAAGTTCAATGATGAAATAATTTAAGAGGGGATATGAAGAACCTAACCAGTAAGAAGAAGTGAATTTTGGAGAATAAAAATAAGAGAAAATCACTCACATTAGTGCTTGGTTAAAACCAGAGGAAAAAAAACACTAATATAGGTACTTAAAAGAAATAAAAATTCATTTGCTTAGGATTACAAATATATGTCTAGCCTAAATAGAGAATTGGTGGGGCTCAAGATTCCAACAGACAAAGGGGTTAAGCCTGTGATCTAGATTCAGAGAAAAAGAGGTCCCTAGTTCATACCCTTTGATAAGGAAGAAATCTAGAGGTTTATGAAAGCTAAATTCACCAGAGTAACCAAGTATGATGTTGAATGATGTAGACTGTAAATTTTTTCCAATTGAGCAATTATGTTTATCAATGTACTATTCTACAACATTATATGATATTTTATTCTTTGCATATTATTGCTCAAATAAAAGTTATTAGATGCATGCTAAATAGACCAATATTAAGTGGAAGAGTAAGTAAGTGGAGTTTGTCTTTGGTAAAATTTGATTTGATTTATGTATCTAAAAAATCAGTTAAAAGGAAAGCTTTAGCTAAGTTTTTTGTTGATCACCCTCAACAAATTTACAAATATTTGAACAAAAAATTCTAATAATAGGAATTACTCCATGGAAGTTGTACTTTCATGATTCTAATATCACTCATAACTCTATATTAGGATTCAATCCCAAAAAAGAACCATAACTAAAATGGCTTTTCAATTACAAATAAAATGCACAAGAAATAAAGCAGAGTACAAGGTATTAATAGTTGGTTTGGAAATATAAATTTATATAGGAGTCACAACCATCCAAATTTTAGGAGATTCTCAATTAGTGATAAAACAAGTAACAAGAAGTTTTAAGTGTATAAATACATTCCAAACAAAGCATTTCTTAAGAAGGTATGACAATATGTTCATAAAGTATACATTCCAAGCAAAAGAAAGATGAAAACAGGTAGTCTTCGAACTGGGATAAAGGGTTTGGGAGGTTTGTTGGATTTAGAAAATCAAAGTTGATGCTTAGAAGAGATGGTTCATTCAAATTCCTTGAAAGGCTTAATGCCTACAAAGTGGATCTATAAGGTTAGTATAATGTTAGTTTTATATTCAAAGTTTTTTATCTTTCTTTGTTTGATGTAGGTGATGCTTCGAGGTTAAATCGTTTTTAGGAGATAGGGGATGATGTGATCCTAGCTACGACTGTCGTGAGGTGTGCAACATCCTAGACGACAGGTCTGCCTCCTAAGAGGTGTTGAAAGGAAAGGTTTTTAGGGATAATCATAAAGTTATGATTATGAGTTGATGAGTTGCCATTTAGTATTATGGTTACTAGAAAACCTATGGTCTGTGAAAGTCCCGGTAAGGGACTGGTTGTGCAAAGGAAAGACGCATCACCCTTATTGCACCCTACCTAAGGTAAACTACATTGTTGTTTGATTTTTATTCTAAGTCATATTTTTTCTCCATTAATCTTGTCTAAGGTTTAAGGCAAATCTGCTTTCATGAGAAAGTCTTTACCTTATTTTGTTAAATCCTAACCGTTCTAAGGTCTAAATTTTAGCATCATAATTATTTCTTTGTATCTTTAATATCTAAGGATATGCTCTACTGTTTAGTTTTACACCTCTAAATATTAAAGTTTATAGCTAAACCCTAATACTTTAAATATAAAGTGAACAAAATGATTGGTGAATGGTTGTTGATAATTTGACCAAACCTAAACGCATAATTATAAACTAGTTACAATATTCATTTTTGCATTTTAAAACATGAGAAATATGCATATATATATATATATATATATATATATATATATATATATATATATATGCTTGGAAAAGTTTTAGGATTTGGTCTTATGCAAAAAAAATATTTTTTTTTAAAGAGGAAATTAATTTAAAATGTTTTTAAATTATTTTTAATTTTATTTAAGAAACGTTTTAAAGAAAACCAGGTATTTTAATACCGAATCTATATTTTTCAATGTAAATATACAACCCAATATTATATAATATTAGTAGAAAAACATGTGAGAAAGTCACAAACTTGGCATCTCTCCTTTTTTTAGGTGTCTAGACCAAGTTTGACCTAGTCATGCAGGCATGGGCTCTGATCCCAAGCCCAGTTTAGTTAGGCCGGCTAAGGCCCAACAATATTTTTTTTAAGTGGGTGGACCCGACCCAACCTTATAGGCAAGGTCCAACGCAGACCAACATGGTCACTAGACCAGCGCAGTGACCATAAGGTTAATTATTTGGCCATTGAATATAGAATTATGCATGCAATGGCCACAATCAAGGGGGGGTTAAGAAGAAAATGAAGAAGAAGTCTCACATGGCTAGAGAAGAAGAGTTGTCGGTGGTGTTCCTTGTAGTGCTGGGAAATCCAGCATGTGGTTGGTGGGGATAATGATGATTGAAGCAAGGCTGGGGGAGTGGCAGAAAGTTGGAAGAAAAAGGAAAACAGAAATCGCGAGGTAGGGGGAATTTTTTTTTTTTTTTGCCAGCTTTGGACCTTGATTTCTTGATTTTTAAGGCATGAAATCCACCCCTATTTATAGGTGGTGAAAGAGGGACACTTTGTCTCTTTTAGAGACAAATCTTGGCCCTTGATTCAAGCTGGAATGATCTCAACCATTGGTTCAAAGTTGTTATTATGAACTGTCAGAATTCAAAAGAAGAAAGACCAAAGTGAATATCAAGGGAGGAGAGAGAGAAAAAAGGATAAAAGTGGAAATCATACCACCAACAACCATACACGTCGCCCAAACAAGAAGAGGACACCATAGTATTCCCAAGGACATAGCAAAAGAGGGATTTTAGCCACTAGGAGGCATTGCATGCGTCGCCTAGAGAGTGAAGGCACCTCCCACACACTAGCACATACATTGCAGGTTATAAGCACTTTATATATATATATATGATGCAACCATATTATTTGATTGTTCTATCCATATTTACCTAATATTTTGTTCATGTTTTATATATAAAATGCCTTGATAATCTTTTTTTTATGTTTTGAAGGCATTTTTGGATGTGAGATTCGAAAAGGAGTAAATTGAAGATAAAATTCAAACTATGTTCCAACCTATATCGAATATTGATAGATTTAAAGTCTGATTGATATTTTATGTAGAACTTAAGTTGTAGAGGTTGAAATGAAGTGATTTAAGCGGCATTAGAAAGTTAACATCCATAGCTTTCTATACATATATGGCAAGAAAAATAAAGAGGATCGAAATCGCAGCCTTCAAAGACAAGTCTCACATTTTGCCAGTTTTGACCTTCGACCATTCCAATTTGAATATCTTGCCTTAGAGAAATTCATTTGATACAAACTTAATTTTTTTAGATTCCTGACTCAAAGGCCTATCTTCCTACCAGATATTAGCTGCAAAAGAGCTCATATGAGAGAGAAATATGAATTTGTTTAAGACAACCTATAAATTCTACCAACATACAGGTTTCGTGAAGAAACAAGTCCGACTTGCTTAAATGTTGATTGTCCACTTTGAAAAGGACTATTTTTATTTGTTTTGGGACGATACTAATGGATTGGAGGGATGTGGGGATTATGATTTCTTGTCAAATAAAAATAAAGAGAGAAAGAAAGAGAGGAGGCGGTTAGAAAGAAGAAGAAAAACTCTGCCCTTTTCTTCTACACTCGAAATTATGTTCTCATCTATTTTATTCGTTAGTTTTATAATAGACATGGAATGCTAAGTTATTTTTCTTGGTTGAAAGGATCAAATACCTTCAGATTTCAAAAACTGTGAGATCTATTTTATCTTTTCTTTTCAATTTATATGATGAGTAAGAATGTTTTCCTATGCTTATTTCCTATGATTGTTTAGTTTGATTGTTAGAGCGGACTCTAATTTATTATTCTAAACCAATCTATTGCTAAGTTTACTATCAAAACTGGAGTTATGATATTTGAACTTGTGAAGCGATTAAGTTTAATAATTATGGCGGATCTATGTTGTTAATCTTAGGGAAAGCATTAAACTAAATTGACAATATATTGCAAATAATTATGTTGTCTAAGATTTATCAACTTATTTAGTTTTTAAGGCTGTCATTGAATTAAATTACTAGTGCAGATACCGTAGTTGTTTAATGTTTAGAGTTAGTTAAACTGTAAATCGGTTAACTGACTAATGTTAAGGAAAGATACATATTTAGAATATAAATTCATGTCATTTTAGTGATCATTTTTTATTTTCATAGGTGGACGTTTACTTGAGACCAAGGTTTTTCTCTTGATAAGTTTCAAATTTATTTAACTTAGCTTGATTAGTTTGTTCTGTTAACCATAATATAGCCTAGATAACCTCAAAACCCCACCCCACCCCCCCTCCACTTTGAATCATCTAGCACAAAGACCTGAACTAGATCTTCTTCGTGGGATCGACCCCTTCCTTACTCTATATTATCTTGTTTGTTTAAGCTAGGGTAATTCATTTATGTCACCGTGAAATTGCAACAATATAGTCAAATACCAAATTTTCCCTCACCTGACTTGATAATAATAAAAAAACCATTGTGAAAAATATAAAAAGCCTTTAGGCATCAGTCTTAAGTTTTTTTTGCTTTTAAGGGTATTTTGATTGTTTTACTATGCCTTTTCTTTTTTATATATATATTTAGTCAAATACCAAATTCTCCTTAAATGACTTAATAAAACAAAAAAAAAAACAAAAAACAAAAAAGTTCTTGGATGCTAGTTTTAAAATGTTTGCTTTTAAGGGCATTTTAATCATTGCATTGTGGTTTGAAATGGAAAAAAAAATACTTATTTGTCCCTGATCAATTTAGTAATGAATAACGCGTCTCAAGAAAACACCTCAATACCCCTAATAGCCAGTTCAATAAATTTAGATGTAAAGAGAAAATATTCCATTATACTATTCTAGTGAACATTATAAATAGGTATATGTCTATAGAGTTTTTCCATGTCTAATTAGTTTTTGTTTAATGTGATTTTTTTCTTGTGCACATTATGAAGGAGTAGAGCTATATGGGGAACTAGCTAGCTCCATATATAAGTATGATATGGACTTTTGATTGTTTTAAGAGTTGAGAGATATTAATTAACAAGTATACTACTGTTTCTATATTCAACCCACTCCCACTTGAAATCCCACTGCATGAGGACTTCCTTTCTTGTAGTTGGTAGTAATTATAGACCAAAGCTCGAATCCTAATTTTGATCAAGATTCAAATTGAATTGGTAAAGACTTTGATTTATTAGAAAACTTTGATTCGGTTAGGTTTTTAGTGATTCAAATGATCTAGTTAAACCTAACTAGATTTAGATACCCAAGAACACAATATAGTCATCGTTACTTAGATAATTGAACTTTAAGTTCTGTTTGTATTTTGGATATTTGAATTATGTTTGTTAATTTGAACTTTTAAATTTTTATTTTTTTGGATTAATTAAAGATTATATTGAAACTGAGGTTAAAAGTTTGAAATTGAGGCATATTGAAATTCATTATAGATAATTGAACTTTCAAATTGACTTAATGTGTTGATCTAATGATCTATCGGTTAATCCAATGACTTTATAATTCAAGCTCATTTCTAAATCAATCCTCAAATAATGCTGATAACTATGATCTTTAAAGAGTCAGGGGGATGTGAACTATGATTTTTATTCTATTATTATGATAACAAAAAAGCTAAAATGAAAGATAAATTTACTATGGCTATATAGACATATTTTACTATTTATCGTTACAGATTAATTATCATTTTCCTTTCAAAAAATTCAAATGACTTTGTATTAGAGGTATTTTGGTCTTTTCACAAGACCCATTTATCATTAAAGAATTGACCAGTGATGTATATATCTTTTTGATATTTTTAAGCAAAGTAAAATGACCTAATTACCCTCCAAGTCAAAATTCTTAAAATTAGCATACATGGGTATTTGTCTTTTTATTTTCTAAAATAAAATATAATAACAATTTTACCCTTTTAAAAAAATTAAACCATGCATCTTGGTGCCTTTTGTTCTTTTCAATCTAATTTGTTTTTTGTTATTATCAAGGTAATTAAAGGCAATTTAATCTTTTAATAAGAATTAATTATTATTTAAATGGAAAAAAAGTTATTGGCTTACCAAAGGCACATACGTTTGCACGTAGGAGACATCTATGCATTTTGGGTGGCACAAGTGACGCTTCCCAATGGCCACATATGCTCTTTCATTATTTTGTTGGAAGTGACTCTCTGTCCTTTTCCTGTTGGTATAATGCGTGTTGATGGAGATGAGGAGGTTTATTACCGGTGAGGCTTTTTTCTCTTATTTCCCGCTTGAAAATTATAAGTTGATCATCTTTGTTGTTGATATTTCAATTTTAGTCCTTATTCTTTTTATTTCTGATTTATTTTCTTGGTTTTTTTGTAAAAGTTTTAGTTGTTTTCAACTTCATCCTTTAATTTTAATTTGTGATATATTATTTTTTTAATTTGATTCTTATTTTTTTAATTTTAATCTTTTTTCCTCAGCATTTTTGTAAGATTTTTTTTAAAAAAAAAAACTCTTACAGAATGTATGTATATATATTTAAAAAAATATTATATAACCCGGCATAGCGAGTGCCACGTCTAGTTGGTAGCTATTTGCGCTTGTCTTGGTTAAGAGCTTTAATAGAACTCTTGGTAAAGTCTCGTGATGAAGGAGACTTTGCTTTGCCCATAGGACGAGCTTAATTAGCACGTTATCAAGGGCTTTTCTATATTAACTTGAAGCAAGTTTAGTAGTTTTATAAAAATAATTAATATGGTTATGCTATGTATACTATATTAGAAAAAAATAAAAACTTGTTTAGTGATAAAAACAATATCTTAAGAATTTTAAAAAATTAAATATAACAAAATTTTGTGAAAGACATTTAAACGGTAGATTATGAAATATTTTAAATCAATAGACATTTCTACTGTCTTTTGAAATTTCTAAACAATTCCTTTTTTATAGTTTATTTTTAATACAAAAATAACAATAATAAAATTTATTTTTTATTCAAATAGTGTTAAATTTGAGTTAAGTTAAAGCTATTTCATTAGACACTTCAAATAACCCCCAATTTATCGTTATTTTTGGCATTTTAACATTAATTAAAAATAGTGATTTATGTTAATTAATTTTTTATTGCATATGATCTTCTTTAAGAAAATATTTATATAAGTAGTTATGTATTAAAAAGACACTACCAGCATCTCTGTAAAAAATGACAAGAAAAAAGATATTACAAGTATTTGATTTGGGTAGGTTTTTTTTTTTTTGTTTAATATGGAATAACAATTGAGCATTAAGAATATTGTAAATACCTATTGATTTTATAAATAGATAGTTTTCAAACTTCTAAATCCTAGAGTATCTTTTAGAAAAATTCAGCACATATCAGTGAAAAAACGCTTTTGCATCCTAGCCGATCAAAATATTAGAGTTAGGTTTCACTCAAAGCAAATTAGGGTTAGAGTTTTGTTGAATTCTCATCCATCTTGTAAAAGATCTAGTTCTCTTTAAACTAACAATTTTTATTCCTAAACAACCTAAAATCTTAATTAAAGGTGATCATTTTTTGTTCGGTTTGATTATTTTAGAATAAAAACTGGTTCAAACCGGTTTTTTCGGTTTGGCTCAGTTTTTTCGGTTTGGCTCGGTTTTTCTCAGTTTGACTTGGTTTTTTCCCAGTTTAGCTTGCTTTTTTCCTGATGTGGCTCGATTTTTTTATTTGGGTTCAGTTCGATTCGGTTTTTTCAGTTTCAGGCTTATAGAACCGAACTGGTTGATTTTTTTAAAATTTTAATAAGTTTAATCGGTTTTTTTTCACTGTTCGGTTTTTCAGTTGTTTTTTTTTTAATTTTCCTAATTTAATCAGTTTTTTAATTTTTTTACTCACCCTAGTCTTAATTTCATTTCCCCACTCACCACAAATGTCAACTTCAACTTCAATCTCTTTAAACTAGCGTTTTTATAAATAGTGAGAGTCAAGAATATCTCCAAACTATGGCAGTATGTATAAATTAAGTCCCCTAAACTATATGAGTTGTTTTATTTACACACCCTAAGCTTTATTTTTTAATTAATTACTTTAGTATTTTGTGGTTTGATAATTTTTTACTTTACAGCTAAATTTTTTAAATATTACATTTTGCAATTTATTCAAAACAAAATTTAAAAATTAATAAAGTAATCATAATTCCCCAATATATATATATATATATATATATATATATATATATATATATATATATATATATTAAAAACACCGTACGGAAGCTAACTATTATCACAACACTTGTTCTTTCTCTTCCACCTCACATTCTCTCCCTCGAAAACTCATATCCCTCATCTCACTGTCCAAAGACAAAACCGACCACTCACAGCTCTCTAACAAGTCCTATATGTCTCCACCATTCTCGAAGGGGATTTGACAGCAAATTCTTCAACTTGGTGGCTTTGGCGGGACTGTTGAAGATTGGGATTTTGAGTCTTGCGGGGCCAAAAAAATGTTGCAGAAGAAAGATTCAAGACTGGTACCGTGAGAATTGCTTGGTGTTCTTTTATTTACTTAATTTCGAAGGAACACAATCAAAGATCTCAACATGTTATCAATTCTGATGCAGTAACATTTTCTATTTATTCCCTAAAAGCTCTAGAAAGTGACCGAATTTATGTACACGTGTTATGTGTTGTAGTTGTTAGGACTTGGGAGTAAGATGAGATGGTGATGGCTAGGGTTGAACTTGTTATTTTGGGGTCATATTTTTGTTATTTATTTTAGGGGCTCCATAGTTATTATTTCAAGTATAATCGTATTTTTATAAATAAATAAATATTTTTTATTATTTTTTTTGCGCCAAGTCTTTAGGATATAAAATGTTACTCATCTTCAAAATTCATTCAAAAACTTAATTTTTAAATCAAAGTTCTCCTACCTAACTAGGTTCATATGACCTTTATGATTGTGTCCAACATGGATAGTTCTTCTAATTAAGATCTTTTCTACTATGATATTTTGAGAGCATCATGATTGAAGAATCATACATATTTAGCAATATTACAATGTAATGCAAAATCTAGACTAAAGGTTTGGATCACTAGAGGCTCCAATCTTTGAACTTTAGGAAATGTTCTTCAAGATAATGTTTTCTTTACTTCAAAAATCATATAGTCTTCTTTTTATACTTGTAAAATATTATGCTTTCATATTTGAAATATTCATGATACGTAAATGTAGTTCAATGTTGCTTCCATGTAGCTTAATCACATGCTAGATATAGCATTAAATAATTTCAAGTATAATAATAATAATAATAATCTTAATTAGATTAAATTATTTGTTTAGTCCATCAAAATTAAGAGTTGATAACCCTTATGGTGCTTTTATATGAGCTTTTAGGTAATAATAATCTCAATACAAAGAAACTTGAACTATTGATCTTTTTTATTTACACACCCCATAGTTTTTTTCTTTTCTTTGGATGTTATTACATGAACTTTTGGGTGCATGGATGAGGACACCCTCTATCACTTTTCATCACCAGGACTATTACCAAAATATTTTTAAAATATCACCAAACAATTCTTTTAACTTTACAAATTACTTTTCAAAATCAAAATTCATTTTAAAACTCAAAATTAAACATAAAATTTTGGGTTTTTCATCCAATTATATTGATCAATCCATAATTGATAAAAATGATATTCTATTTATAGAATTACATAAATTTTTATCTATCTTCATATATGAACATAGAATGAATGAAACACATATGAATGGAGAAATAAAGTAAACTTAATTTTTCTTTTCAAATTGGAATGTGCAATAAATACAATTGAGAAATAAATGAGAAATTTCACTTAACTTAGGCTTATAAAATTTTATATTAAAATAATAAAAAGTGATTGAATTTCTATTATTATTTATGAATGAGCTTATGGTAGCAAAATCTTTTAATTGATATTGGTCTCATCATAGTTGATCCTAATAGAAGGTCTTGTCCAAATTCAAACATCTAATAATTAAAGTGTATATATATATATATATATATATATATATATATATATATATATATATATATATATATATATATTAGGTGTAACTCAAAATGAGTAATAGTTCAAGGAGTTTTTGTGTGAACATATTATAACGATAAATTCTAATAAAACCTAATAGAAGAGATATAAATCCAAACACCCTTTAGTGTAGCTATTGAAGTATATAAAAAACTTATTGGTGATTTGAAAATTCATTTTCTTGTCACAAGATTAATTGCTTTTTTTTCTTTTCAAATTGGAATGTGCAATAAATACAATTGAGAAATAAATGAGAAATTTCACTTAACTGAGGCTTATAAAATTTTATATTAAAATAATAAAAAGTGATTGAATTTCTATTATTATTTATGAATGAGTTTATGGTAGCAAAATCTTTTAATTGATATTGGTCTCATCAATAGTTGATCCTAATAGAGGGTCTTGTCCAAATTCAAACATCTAATAATTAAAGTGTATATATATATATATATATATAGTTCACACAAAAACTCCTTGAACTATTACTCATTTTGAGTATATATATATATATATATATATATATATATATATATATATATATACTCAAAATGAGTAATAGTTCAAGGAGTTTTTGTGTGAACACATTATAAAGATAAATTCTAATAAAACCTAATAGAAGAGATATAAATCCAAACACCCTATAGTGTAGCTATTGAAGTATATAAAAAACTTATTGGTGATTTGAAAATTCACTTTCTTGTCACAAGATTAATTGCTTTAGTGCTATTTTAATTATTAAAACCAAAAAGATATTTCATAGTACGAACATATTTTTCAAACTTGTCGAGTTAATTAAGAAAGTTAGATATGGAAGAAGAGAAAGAGAGAACGATTCTCTCTTCTTTTTTCCCTTAACGTAGGTTATGCCCTATATATAAATCTAGAGGAAGTAGTTACTTACTTTAGTAATTATGTGAAGCAGTATAACTGCTTAACAACTCCTCTAAATTCTTAGACCAGGCCTAACTTAAAAGCCAACATCTCTCCCTCACTCATGAAGGACTAGATCTATCTAATACATAATATTTCAAACTTGCACAATAATTTCATAGAGGCAAACAGACTGTGTAACCTGAAACACATAATCAAAGGAGCTCCAATATAGAAACCTTATATAGGCCACATAGAAGACTCAACCTTAAAATTAGTTACTCGTTTAAAGTATACTACTATACCCCAAACATTTTTAGTTATACATGACTGAATATAATTCAATCCCTCAAGAATTTCATACTCAATCCATAGTTACAATTACAAGTATTCTCAATCATATCAAATTCATTCGAGTAACTTCATCGCACCCGACAATATCATGGTGGCCTTAAAAAAAATTCTTTGCAAAAAGAATATATTTTTGGCATCTTGTTCTTAGATATGGAAAGGTATTATTTAAGGAGTCACCACCTAATATTATGGTCATTATACCCCTTTACATGGCCACATCTTTCCAGCATGGAAAACCTCTTTCTTTTGCATATTTCTTTGATTTTTTTCTGCACCTTGTGCTAGAAATTATGTAACTGGGTACATAGAAATAAATTATCAATTAAGATATCAAAAAATAAAATTTTAACATTAAAAAAATAGAACATTTTGAATTCAATCTTACCTAATAGTGTTATGATTCTCTCACACCTGCATGGCAACAACGTTGTTAGCCATCCTAATAAAGTTTGTCATTGCACATTAATTTCATAAAATAATTAGTTTATTAAAATTTAAAAAACTGATTGAATTAAATAATAATAATAATAATAAAACTATTTATATATACAATAACCTTGGACTTTCCAAACTAAGCATCAATTATAGGCTTCCATTCAAGATTTTTGGAAATTTAACACCTATGAAACAAAGACACTTCCATCGATGATTTCATCACCAATGTTATTATGCGAGCAACCTCCACATTTATAAACTTGAAATTCCATTCGTGTAATAAAATTAATTATTAAAAAATTTTCCATTGTTGTTTATTTTTTAATCGTGCAAGAAAGGAAACAAACTTATATGTTGTGATTGGACTTCCAGTGAAAAATGTACTTCATAAATATACATCACAAAAGGCACACCCCCTATGTGAGGCGACCTTACACTTAACTAGCTTGCATTGAGAGAGGGTTCTTGTGCTTAAGATGCATGGTCATGGTCGGCACCTAATGACTAATGGTCATCAGAAGTGTTGCCAAAAAAACAAACAACACTACCATCCAAATTACTCACTAATGACCTTCTCTTCGTTATCTAAACAAATTAAAGCATAAAAAATGTAAAAATATTCTCATTATATCCTATTTAAACAACAATTCGTCAAAACCTCTCCTATAGGGGGAGACTACCCAAATTTTATTATCTGCAAATACGCAACAATAAATAAATCCATAAACCAATTGATTTTATTTATGACTAATATTTAAAAAAAAATACAAAATTTTATTGTCGCTCATAAACCACAAAATTTTATTGTCCCTCATAATTTTCTCATTCCATGTTTTACATGCATCCCAACAAACAAAGTGACCCGCACTTTGAAACTAACCAAAAAATTGTTTTTAAACCATGTTATCTAACCTAAAACAAACCAATTTGACATATTTTTACTTTTTCAAACACATTCATACTCAAACTCTAATTTTCTAAATTTGGAAGTAACTCAACTATTAGAAAAATAGTAAACAAATCTATTATCAAGGAAGGATAACTCCAAAAAAAAAAAACTATTGCTGCAATTAATAGGATTTTAGGATAGAAATAAGTTAAAACTATCCTATTCCAACAAAGATTCTAAATATTAGGTGAATAAATATTCTAAATAATTAGTTAAATAAGTATTCTAAATACAAATCATTGTTTTATCTAGGAATCCTTTTTCTATCTCAATAGTCCAATAGTTTTCTTTTTTTCTTATTTTTAAATTACAATTTGCAATTTCTCTTTTGATGAGAATAATCAAAGAAATTTTCAAATAAATTGTTTACAAAAAATGACTATTCTTATAGTTATTAATTTAGGTTTTCATAATCACAATTGAATTAGGAATTGGTTTAGAACATGAAGTCAACAAAAAGATATATCACTTGGAATTAAAAACAACATCTTAACCAAACAATGACAAAAAAAAAAAAGGAAGAGCAGAAGACTTACTTGGCGTGGAGGCATGAAGGATGAAAACTTTTCTAGTGTTGAGGATGGAGCGAGAGGGGAAAAGAATGAGAGGGAAGATAGATAGAAGAAGTTGACAGAGAAAGAAGAGAGGAAAAAGATGGAGAGAGAGATTAATAAAGAGAAGAAAGAAGAAGAAAACATTGTTAACAAATGAGATTAGGGATTTTGGTCTTTTAATTGAGGCTTTTCACTAACGAAATTACCAATGGAAAATTCAATATTTATTAATTTTTAAACTCCATTGGTAATTTTGTTGATAATTAAAACTTATTTTTTTCAATAAAACCTGAAATTTTCCGAACCCTTTAAAAATTCTCCAATGAAATTTTGTTTTAACGGTAATTCTATCGGTGATCTATAATTGTTAATGGAAAACTCTTGCAAATTTTTTCCAACTCTCTAAAACTTTTCAACAGACTTAGTCCGTCGATAATTCTATTGGTATTTTATAGCTCATCGGTAATTTTATCGGTATAAAACAATTTCTTTTTCTAAGTGTTCTTGTTTTCCCTATCAATCAAACCTACAAATACAATAAAATCACAATATAGTAACACCGTTTTTGTTCAATAACATAATAATATAATCACAACAATAATTATTTCATTAGTATTAACAATAGTTCATTGTAAAGGAACAACTATAAAGATTACATTAAAGTCAATTTCATTACACATTGATGTTTTATAATTAAAATCAGTTCGAAATAAATTTAATCAAAATTGTCTTCTTCTTTTTCAATTTCATCCTCGTCATGTCTATCACAGTCTTCTTCATTGAATTAAAGCTCATCAATATCATCATCTTAATCAACTTCTATATGTCCATTGATTCTCAATATATCATTTAACTCCTCAACGTTAACATTAACATCAACAAATACATTCTTGGCTACATTAAAATTTAAATTTTCTTCTAATTTGGTAGATGAAGCAACTCAATATGCATTAAATAACTCATGAACATGAAAGACATCGTCTCCCATAATTACTTCATTGTTACCCTCTTAAACAACTTAGACATGACCCTAGATTTATCTTTTTGCACTCCAAACCAAAGCATAACATATCCTTTCTATCACAATGTACCCATTCATAATTATAAAACATTTTGCTTAAGTAATACATGGCTTGTTCTCCTCCAATATTCTTCATACTAGCCTAACACACACCTAATAGTTTTTTCTGTCATTATCAGATATAAGATCAAAGGTTTTCCCAGCATAAAGGATATTATCAAAGGTTATTTTTGTAAATACTTCTTGATCTTATCAAAAGCTTCTTTGCAATCATCATCCCACACCCCATGACTTTTCTTTCTATGCAATCAAAATATTGGCTCATAAGTCACCATAAACTAGGATATGAATCGGGTTATGCAATTCAAACACCTATGGAAACCTCTTACTTATTCTCTACCTTAGGAACTGGCATAGCCTGGATAGCCTTTACTTTGTCTGAATTGACCTCTATTCATTGACTGCTTACTATGAAGCTCAACAATTTCCCTGTCTTTACCCCAAACAAACACTTTAAGGGATTTAATCTTAATTGAAACTTATGCAGCTTCTTAAACAACTTCCTCAAGACTTGCACATGATCTTCCTCTTTTATTGATTTAACGAGTATATCATCCAAATATATCTCCACTTCTTAATGCATCATATTATGAAATAAGGTTACCATTTTCCTTTAATAAATGGCTCTGGTGTTTTTCAAAATGTTTAGCTCCTTACAAAGAAGAGAGATCAATATAAAATTTTCTCTTCACGTATAGTGTTACCAGTTTCTTTGGGCATAAGATGTTGGCAAAATAAATAAATAAGAATTGATGGTAATATACATTAAGAAATATATTTATTTTATTTTGTTTGTTAAGGGTAGAATAGTAATTTTAGTTTAGCCTACATATAATCTCTTTGTATTTAAGTTAAAGCAACATAACTTCATAATAAAGTGATTAATGAAAACCTAGCCTCCTTCTCTCTTATGTTTGTATTTGTTTTATTTCTTTTGTGTTAATTTGGATTTCTGTAACATAGTATCAGAGTTTGTTTTATGGAACGAGGTTTAATCTCAAACACAGTTTTTGCATATCCAATTTTTTTTGGAGTGATATTTGTTCAGTTTCTGCAAATCTGGTATTTTGTCTTCCTTTCAGCTTATGCAATTTGATATTTGTGTTCTGTTTCTGTAATTTTTTATTTTGGAGTAATCATATAACTTCGAGAATATATTTGTTTAGTTTCTGCGATATCTATTCAGTGTTTACAATCTGGTATTTTATTTTTTGCTGTTTTTTCATTCTAGTTTTCTTTGTTTGTTGATTATGGCTACTAAAAGAGATGATTTCCTTCAGTTTGTGAGTGTGAGGTTAGATGGAAAGAACTATTTGTATTGAAGTTATGTGGTGAGAAATTTCCTTAAGGGTAAAAATATATGAAGATATGTTAGTGAAACTTATGTGATACCTAGGAATATTGATAAGGGTTATGCTGCTTTAATAAATGCATTAGAAGCAAACAATGCAAAGATTATTACATGGATTAACAATTTTGTTGAGCATTCTATAGGTATGCAGTTGGTGAAGTATGAGACAACAAAGGAACTTTTGGATCATTTACAAATGGTATTCATATAATCAAATTTTGCAAAGAAGTATTAATTAGAAAATGACATACGAGCTCTTCACCATAAGAATATGAGTATTTAGGAGTTTTATTATGTTATGATAGATCTTTGGGATCAATTAGTTCTTATAGAATCGATAGAATTAAAGGCATGTGGTGCCTTTATTGATTGTAGAGATATCAACGATTAATACAGTTTTTAACAGCACTTCATAGTTATTTTAAAGGACTTAGAGGTTCAATTCTGCATCGTTATTCACTGCCTTCTGTTGAGTACTCTACCTAAATAAGCAATGTTCGCTTCTTCTTTCATAAGTCAGTTGCCTCATAATTCCTCAGGTATGTCACATTCCGAATGGATCTTAGATTCTAGTGCTTCACATCATGTCTCTAGATTCTTCATCTTTTACTTTTGTGTCCTCTTTGCCCTCTATTCCTGTTATGACTGCTGATGACATTCTCATGCCCTTAGCAAGTGTTGATTCTGTTATCACACCTCATTTATCTCTCCCAAATGTTTTTCTTATTCTGAAGCTTAAATGGAATTTTGTTTCTATTGGTTAGTTATGTGATTCTAGTGATTATTTAGTCATTATGTCCTCTTCTTTTTGTTGTGTATATGATTTGCAATCTTAGAAGCTAATTGGAACAAGCTATAGGGAGAATGAACTATTTATTTTGGATAAGTTAAAGGTACCAGTTGTTGCTATTGCTACTACTGTTGTTGATTTATCTTCTTTTCGTTTGAGTCTTTCCTCTTCTAGTTTTTCTTTATGACATTCTCTTCTAGGTTATATTTCGTCTTCTCATTTGAGATTGTTTGCATCCATAATAGTTTTAGGAACTTTACAAACTTGTGATATTTCTTATTGTAGTGGATATAAACTAGTGAAATTTTCCACTTTACCTTTTAATCAAAGTATTTTTTTTTCTTCTTCCTCATTTGACTTGATTCATTTTGATGTATAGGGACCTTCTCTTGTTGCCATAACAGGAGGGTCTCGATATTATGTTTCTTTTATTGATGATCATACTCATTATTGTTGGGTTTATTTAATGAAATATCGTTTTGAATTCTCTTTGATATTTATACAGCTTTTCGAGCTCTTATCAAAACTCAACATACTGCTGATATCAAATGTTTTAGGTGTGATTTGAGTCGGGAATACACCTCTAATAAATTTTATGAGTTGCTTGCCTTAGATGGAGTCATTCACCAAACTTTATGTACAGATACTCCTAAGTAAAATGGAGTTGCTAAAAAAAAACATAGGCACATTATCAAAACTACCCGTTCTCTCTTGTTATATGCTTTTGTTCCTAATGAGTTTTGGGAGAAGCTATCCTTATTGTTGTAAGATTGATTAATACAATTTCATCTTCTTATATTTTAGGTTTTTCTCCTTTCGAAAAGTTATATGGGTATACCCTTGATTATTCCTCATTTAGAGTTTTTTGTTGTACTTGTTTTGTTCTTCGTCCTCATGTAGAATGCAGTAAGTTATCCTCTCAATCTGCTATTTGTGTCTTTCTTGGTTATGGTGAAGGTAAAAAAAATATTGTCGTTTTGATCTAATAACTCAAAAACTATATATGTCTCGTCATGTTGTTTTTCTCAAGCATATACCTTTTTTTTTCTATTTCATCCACTACTCATAGCTTAACTAGATCTGATCTTATTCATATAGATCTTTTTTCTTAGGATTCTGATAGTTTATTATCTCAGGTTCCTAGTACCTCAAATACCCCTCTCCATGTTCGACCAATTTGTACTCATCATTCTACAAGTACTAACACTATACTCTTCGGCACATCTGAAGCTCTATTTTCATCTAGAGTCCCTTAAGCTTCATCTAAGATTATGGATCCATCTCTATGTTGATCCACGTCTACATCAATTCACACGCATTTGTAAGTTCACAAAGCTACTAGATTTTGCTTATTCTTGTTATTCTTCATCATTTACTTCCTTTTTAGCTTCTATTCATTGTCTCTCTATGTCCTATTCTTATAAAGAGGCAATTCTTGATCCTCTTTGACAGCAAGCTATGGATGAGAAACTTTCTGCTTTGCATAAGATAGATACTTGGAATTTTGTTCTTCTACCTCCTAGTAAGAGTGTTTTTGGTTGTCATTAGTTGTATAAGATCAAGACTAATTCTGATGGGTCTTTTAAGTGATACAAAGCAGCTAGGTTGGTTTCAAAAGGATACTCTCAATAATATGGTATGGGTTATGAGGAGACATTTGCTCCTGTTGTAAAAATAAATACTATTCATACTCTTATTATCGTAGCTTTGGTTCGTTAATGGCATATCTCTCAACTTGATGTTAAAAATGCCTTCTTGAATGAAGATCTTCAAATAGAAGTTCATATGACTCTCGATATGTTTATAAGCTCAAGAAAGCATTGTATGGTCTCAAACAAGCACCTTGTACTTAGTTTGAGAAATTTTATATTATGATCTCATCTCTTGGATATGTTTCTATTAGTCGTGATTCTGCTCTTTTTATTAAGTGCACTAATGCATGTCATATCATTCTGTCTTTATATATTAATGACATGATTATTACTAGTGATGACATTGATGGTATTTCAGTTTTAAAGACAAAGTCGGCTAGACAGTTTGAAATGAAGGATTTGGGTTATCTTCGATATTTTCTGGGTATTGAGGTAGCTTACTCACCTAGAGGTTACCTTCTTTCTCGGTCAAAATATGTTGTAGTTATTCTTGAGCGGACTAGACTTACTAATAACAAGACTATCGATACTTTCATTGAGGTTAACACAAGGTATTCTTTTTCTGATGCTTTACCTTTGATAGATCCTACTTTATATCGTACTATTGTTGGGAGCTTGTTATATCTCACTATTACTTGTCTAGATATTGCATATGTTGTCCATGTTGTTAGTCTTTCATAGTCTTTTACTTCCATCTACCTCTTCCTTGGAGCTACGTGCATACTCTGATGCTGATCATGGAAGTGTTTCCACGGATCACAAGTCTGTTACTAGTTTCTATATCTTTTTAGGTGATTCTTTTATTTCTTAGAAGAGCAAGAAACAATCTATTATCTCTTAATCTTTAACCGAAGTAGAATATCGCGCTATGACAACGACTACCAAAGAGATTATTTTGTTACGTTTGTTACTAGTGGATATGAGAGTTTTCCTTTCTCATCCTACTCATATGTATTATAGCAACTAGAGTTCTATTCAGATTGCTCACAACTCGGTTTTTCATGAACGAACTAAGCATATTAAGATCGATTGTCATCTTACTTGTCATCACCTCAAACATGACACCATTACTTTGCATTTTTTTTCTTCTTCTTTGTAAATTGCAAATTTCTTTACCGCCTTCTATTTCTCATTTTTATTTTCTAGTTGGCAAACTCTCGATGCAAACTCTTGAAGCTTATAGCTGCCGCATCGTGAGTTTGAGGGGAGATGTTAAGAAATATATTTATTTTGTTTTATTTGTTAAGGATAGAGTAATATTTTTAGTTTAGTTCATATATAATCTCTTTGTATTTAGGCTAAAATAACATAACTTCAGAATTAAATGATCAATAAGAACCCTATCCTTCTTCTCTTTTATATTCATATTTTTTTTATTTTTTTATATTAATTTGGATTATATATATATAAACACACACACAACCACTTCTAGACTTCAATTCAATGATCAATTAACTACTAATAGTAACAGCTTTAAATAAGAAACGTTGCTTGCCGGGTCTTGGTCCATTCATTAACACAGCGAAAAAGCCAAGACCTAACTCAGATGGGACCTGTTGAGTATGGAGGGGGGCCTTAATATTGTGATTGCCTAAAAAACCATCAACATGAGAAGGATTAATCAAAGATTTTTAATGCCCCAGCAGCTAGCATTTTCTTGGCATGGCAATATCACACTGTGGCACAGATCATGACGCACATGGTCGTGGTGGCCCTTGGCCCAATTGACCCTTGATTTCTGGCACTGATTTTGATGTGTGCAATTTCATGCACCTGCATCATTACGGGGCTGCCAAAATTGACGCTTTTTTGGTTCCACCAAACATTTCAACAATGGAAGCAGAGTCACGAAGAATCTGCTGATAACAATACGGTGACCACAATGGGCTATAAATTGAATAGTGGAAAAGCTAAGAAATGTTTCCATAAATAGGTTGATAAGAAATTATAACTGGTGCCCATGATTCACCTGTAAGAAGAAGATGCTTCAATTAAGTAGTTAAAGTGTTTTTATTAAATGGATGTTGGTTTCTCGAAATATATACATATAGTAAAATGATAAATTTAAAAAAAAATTTAGGAATTCCAATGATTTTATTAAACAAATCTAGAATTATTTAGGATTTATAAGAATATTAAATGAAGATCATATGTTTTTTTGGATTCGAATAATTGTTTCAAGACTAAGTTGTTGTAAACTATAAATAATTTAAGTGTCCGACCTCTAACGGCAAACCATACAAACCACTAGTGAAAAATATTCTAAACCCTTTTAGGAGAGAGATTGATATATCTTTGAGTGTTAACTCTTTTATTTTGTATTTTTCATATGTTCTATAACTTACGTAGTTTTTTTTATTCTTTACTACATAGAAAATAAGAGACATAACTGACAAAAAATCAATTTGCCCCTGAATAATATCACATATATTATTTCAGGATAATTTTAGAGATTTATTCAATCAAGTCCCTACTTCATTTTCTAAGTCTATAATTGTAATTCCTTGTATAAATACATTCTAATCTTCAATTTCTAAATTTTATTTACAATCAAGATACACTTGATTAATTATTTTATTTTAATTTCTAGCTAATAGTTTTCATGTGTGTTACCCATTAGATTCCCTAATAAGTTGGCCCAAATAAAAATCACAATCCTAAATAAAATAAGATTAAATAAATTAAACAAATTAATTTATTATTAATTTAACAATTTGTTGATTTATATTTGAAAATCAAGTACAATATCTAGCAACTTGTTATGATCCCTCAAATATTAGAAAGTTCATAAGTGATTTGACTTATCAGTTCAATGATCAATTTTTCAGTATAATCATTATTCATTCATTAACAATGTTTCGATTTAGATATTATAGGATGAAGTGAATCGAATAATATTTAAAATTAATATTAAATCATGTTTGTTCTTAACACCATAGCCATTAGTGCTTTGAATAATATTTAAAATTCTTTTCAAATTTCATTCCACCTTGCATAAGGATTTATATTAAAAAACTATTTGAGAACAAATGCAATATTTTTTCTAATTTACTTAGAATGATGAATTCCCTTTTAATTACTCAAATACCTTTATATAGTTTGTGTAAACTCAATATTTGCTCGTTTGTTACACTTGATTAGAATAATGTGTAATTACGATCAAAATATAACACTCCTTATATATGATAACATAGTGATCTCAAGTAGGGGTGAGCAAAAAAACCGATAAACCGATTAAACCGAGAAAACCGGAAAAAAAATAACCGAAAAAACCGAACCGAAAAAAAAACCGAATTAACCGATTAAAAAATCACAAAAAAATTCCGGTTCGGTTTGGTTTCGGTTTCCAAAATCTGAAACCGATTGAACCGAACCGGTTCAACCAGACCAGCACTTAAAAAAAAAAAACAACTATAAATAGGATGCTTTTTCTAACCCTAAGTCCCTAAGCCAACTTTGCTCTCTGCATTCCCTAAACAAAAAAGTAGCCGCCCCTCCCCCTTTCTTTATGCATCTCTCCTTTCCCCTTTCCTTTCTCTCTGCATGTCTCCCCTCCTTTTCTCTTTGCTTTTTGATTGGAGAAGGAGACTGAGTTGGTGCAACAGAGTTGGATCGGTCACCATTGAGAGTGAGTTAGGGTTTTTTCTTTACAGGTGTGTGGTGGCGGCTCCAAAACGAAGTGGAGGGAAGATTAGAGAGTAAAAAAAGGGGATTTTTTTAACTAGCATGTAAGGGTTTGGCCCTTCCTCTTTGATTTGTTTCCTCTTGTTCAAATAATAATGTTTTGATGGTTTTACATTTTAAGAACAGATATCTTTTGATCTTTTCTTTGTTTTTTTTTCTCCAGTCAAATTACTTCTGTTCTTTCCTTTTGTGTTTGTGTATCTTTTTGCAAAGTTTAATTCTGTTCTTTCCTTTTGTGTTTATGTATCTTTTTGCAAAGTTTAATTCTTGGGCAAAGATCTAACAAAAAGAAAATCGGGATTGAATTTCTGGATATCATGCATGCCCAACCAGTTAAAAAAAGAGTCATACTTGTTGAGAAAGCCAAGATTTCTCAGAAAATAAGCACAGAAAGCACAGATCTGTGAAATTAAAAATAAAATGAAAATAAGATCCTTGAAAAAATATGAACAATGAAAAAACCCAGAAATAATGTTCGGTTTAAATTGGTTTGGAAGGGAAAAAAACCGAACCGAACCGAACCGAACATGGTCGGTTCGAACCGGTTTTCGGTTCGGTTCGGTTCAAAAACTTGAAAAAAAATAATTTCGGTTTGATTGTTTTTTTTTGCCCAAAACCAGACCGAACCGAAAATGCTCAGCCCTAATCTCAAGTATAAAAATCACTTACACAACCATTAGGTGAATCTTTCCATAGACACAAATGATTTCTCTATATGAAGACAAATATCTATATTACAACACAGTCTATTAGGACTAGGTATGACCATAAATAAAAACATAAACTCCTGCCTCATACACATCCCCGGTGGCAAGACGGCCATCAAGAATAAGAAGAAGCAAATGACCCAAATGGATTGAATCTGTCTATACATAGCCTTAGACGAACGTCCCTTAATTCATTTGAAAAGGAAGGATGCACATTGTTAAAGTGTTTCCATGCTTCACCATAAAAAGGGTGCACCATTACTCCATCAACCTCATCATGTGATTGATGCCATGTCATGTGCTCTATAGTCTTTGGTGACATAAATAACCTCTGCAGTCTAGGTGTGATTGGAAAGTATCTAAGGCCCCGTTTGTTTGTTGGAAAGTAGTTTTCTTTTGGAAAGTGAATTCCGGAAAAGTGAATTATTTTCTGATGTTTGGTAGTGTAATGAAAAATAAGTTGGAAAACACTTTCCAGTGTTTGGTTATGTCATGGAAAATGAGCTGGAAAATAATTTATTAATGTTTTATTTTTCTCAAGTTTATTCAAATAATGAGTAACAAATCTTACAAATTAAAAAGTTGAATGAGTATGAAATTGAAAAAAAAATAATTTCATAAATTATCTCAAATAAAATAAATAATAATCAAAATAATAAAGATCAAATCTAAAAAAAAAAGATGAAGAAATTGAAATAATAATAATTAACATTTCATAAATTATTTCAAATAAAATAAGTAACAATAAAAAGAATAAGGATCAAATTAGATAGATAAAAAATTTCAATAAAAAAATAATAAGGGAAAAGTAAATAACAATTATAAAAATAAGGATCAAAGTTAATATAAAAATTAAATTTTAAGAGATCAAAATTGAAAAATAAATATTCAAAACAAAATATATATAGCAATCAGTTTGAGAACCAAATTTGATATAATCAGCAAATAATATGGCATTTCTAAATTTTTCACAACTTCTGGAAAGTGTTTTCCGCCCAGATTTTCCAGGAAAACACTTTCCGGGAAACCAAGCCAAATTTTTCTTTGACTGGAAAGTGTTTTTTGTTGACCTACTTTTCTAATGGCAAACAAACACAAGAAAGTTTGGAAAGTGGTTTCCAGGAAACCATTTTTCGAGAAACAAACATGGCCTAAGTTTTTTGTGTGCTACAAGAGTTTTTCCCTTTTCAATTTTGGGTTTATAACAGGAATGCTCACATATCCTATACTCAGTCATCTACATTTTCAAGGCAGTATAACATGCAAACGTTTGGACACATGCTAATTTTCTGGTATCTTAGACCGATGAGTTTTATCATGGACTTAGCAGCATAAAAGTTCTCTTTCAGACTATTCCCTTCAAGTAAAATACTTCTTACCCATTCGACAATTCTGTCATAACCGACCTCACTCAACCTATAATCTGACTTGATGGTAAACACCTGTGCAACAACCGATAATTTACTGTGATTGGTGTAGTCATCCATAATGGTTCGTTAGAATCTTTCCAAAGATCAAAAAACTTGGTCGCGTTTGTGTTAGGTTCTTCATCTATGATTGGACATTGACCGACATGACCTTGATTCATTCTCACTACATGCATAACCATAATCCTATAAGGATTATTGTTGTCAGTTTCAACTCCATGCATGTTGCTAGCACTAGAAGTTGACCCAGCCATCCTTTCTACCATGGTCTCATGAGGAACAAATGGTTCTTTGTGTGCATACTAACACAGGTATTCCTTCATGAATCCTTTGTATAGAAGATGCATCGTTACAACATCTAGATAGAGAAACTTTTTATTTTGACACCTCTTGTATGGACACCTAATACCGTCTCCACTAATATTTCTCGGAATAAATATTGCATAATTAATAAAGCTCTGAATCCCATTACAGTAATCTATCCTCCACAATTCTTGGGGTGAATCCTTTTACATCTATAAAAGATCATCCATCTCTCTCTCTCTCTCTCTCTCTCTTAATTAATACATATTGTTGTCTTTATTTTATATATATATATATATAAAATAAAGACAACAATATGTATTAATTAACTATGTTAAGTAAATAATCAACCTATTTTCATACTTCTCTTAATTAATTATCAATTATCTACGCATATATAAATTTATACATATTAATTTATGAAAATTACAACTTGACAATAAAATTGATAAAATATAAAACGGACCTGTTAAACAAACCACTATTTATATAATCACAACACACCTAAGTCGGTAATTCGACATAAGTTTCAACAATTTACAAACAAATATAATTTTAGAAAATCTAAAATAAACCATAACATGTACAAAATCATGTACCCATACAACAAGTTTGTTAGAGAAAAAAAGTAAATTGTGTTTTTATCATTTTAAAATTGTGTTCAAATTTAAAAAATGATGGATTACTTACTTAAAATGAAAAAATCACAATAAAATTGTTGTTGTGACTGAAAAATCAAGGGAGAATGAGTTGTGTTGAGATGGGGGTGATGTGGGGGGAGGGGGGCTGTTAGTTGCAGATTTGGACGGGGGGTTTGTTTAGTTGTAGAGGAGAAGAAGGAGAAATGAGAGAGGAGAGGGTCGACCAGGTCATATATATTAACTATTACCGATGGAATTATTGACGGAATGTTTTCGTCTGTATATCCGTCAAAAATTTCATCGGTATAATTGACATGTCACTATATGACTTTCTCTGTTTGAATCCAACTGTAATTTCTTTGGTAAAAGCGTCCACAAAAATTACATGTCATTGTGCTTTTTGATTTTTTTAAATTTCTTTTATTCCGATTGGGATTCCCTCGATATTTACCAATAGAAATAGTCCGTTGGTAAATACCGACAACAAGGGCAATGAGAACAATTCAGTCGGTAAATAACACGCCAAAATACCGATAAAATATTTTCGTCGGTGATTTCGTTTGTTTTTATAGATTTTCTAGTAGTGTACCTATTTGGGATTGTGGTAATGGTTCCGATTCAAAGTGCTTTTCGTTTAGAAATACATCAAAATGATATTTTTTTTATTTTTTTAAAATTCATTTTTGATATCAGCACATCAAAACAATCTGAAAACATAAAAAAAATTATTTTTAGCAAAAAAAATAAAATTTAAGAGAAAGCGGTTTCAACTACATTCCCAAATAGACTCTAAATAAGAACGTCAATTTGGTACATTAAAAAAATTCAGAACTCCTACCCCAGGATATATATAGTAAGAATTGCAATTTGGTGCAGTAAAAAGAAAAACAGAACTCCTGCCCCCAACCCCCCAGCCATGTCCACAGCTCTGCATTATCACTAGCTAATATTAATAGCAATGGTCATTATGCTCTCTGTCGAGTTTTGGGCCTGGTTTCAATACTAAGGGACCCAACGGGTTAGTTAGCTTGTGTTTTAAGGCATCGCCTTAAGTTTACTCATGCTATTTGTGGCTGGTGCTGGGCAAGGTTATCAAAAACGCGTTTTAAAATACAATAACATGTTAAATCGGGTTAAAAACTCGAAAACCAGTAAAATCGGTCAAACCCAGTTAAACTCGTATAAAATCGGCCTGACTCGTTAAAATCACTCAAACCGGACCAATTTCACGATTTTACATTAAAATTAAAATAGATGCACTCCCCTTTCCCCATGAGTCCCCACTCCACCACCCAACACGCCACCCTTCCCCTTTCCCCTTTGCCCTTCCCTAAATCGCCAGTTCTTTTCCCCAAATTGCCAGTCAGATTAAGAAATCAGCTGCCATGTAATCCTCTGCAACTTGCCACATACATTATTGTATCTTAAGGCAGTCTATGATTTGCCTTGCAGTCCTTTATTTCCTCTAAGGTACGATTATTATGTTTTTCTCTTTGCTCGTTTTAGAATGAGAAAAGTGTTTATCCTTCTTTCATTGCTAGTTGACTTTGATGTCTTGATTTTTGCTGGTTATGTTTGAAATAAACAAAACTTGTCTGCCATTTTTCTTGTTGCAAAGTAATGCTTTTGTTCTCTTCTTTTGATGTTTTTTGAAGGATTTCAAAACAGCTTGTGTTTGTTTGATTTTAGAGTTGGAAATCGATTGAACAAAGAATTAGTTTAGTAAACTTCAATACTCTCAATCGGCCTTTTTTTTTCTTTTTTAAGTCTTAGTTGTGCTATTTGACTGCATTTAATATTTATATTTGATGGCTGCAGCTTGTGTTGCTTTTTATCTTATATGTAATGATAATGATCATTATCACCAAATTGTGTTTTACTGAGGTTTTAAATGGTCAATTCTTCAGGTGTTGGGTTTAGTCCTGGTATTCCTGGTTTACAGTTTGGCATTGGATTGGGTGCTGGATGTGGGATTGGTTATGGATTTGGCTATGGTGTGGGGAGGGGTGTAGCTCATGATGAGAAACAGAGATACTCTAATGCTAGCAAGCATTTTCGTGGTCCTGTAAATCTTCCAACTCGGTAAGTATATAATCATGTTTCTTTCTGTTTAGCTTTTTCAACTGCACTGAACTGCTTAGATGGATTGTGTTTTATCTTGATATGTTAAGCAGAACATTCACTAACCAGCTGCAGCGGTATAAGTAGAAAGCACTTTGAGAACTTGACAATTTCTTTTGCTTTAGTTTTTTTGGGGAGCCTTTTCTACTCTAGCAGGGGAGCCTTGTTCAAACAACCAATTAAGCATGCATTTACTGAAATTAATCATCAAGAATGGATAGTAGGCTATTTTTGTTGATTTTCTGTTGTGATTGATTATTTGAAGCATGAATTTTTATTTTTTTAATGTATTTTAAAATTCCTTACGATTTTACGATCCGAGTTTATTTTCTATTTTCCGTGCCATGTCAAAAATGCGTTTTTCTGGGTGCCTTCGTTTGTTTTTTTTCTTTTAGTGTTGTAGGGAGATTATTGTTATTTTTAAAAATATTTTTTTATTTAAAAATATATTAAAAAAATATTTTTTATTTTAAAAAAATTATTTTTAACATCAACGTATTAAAATGATTTAAAAAAATTAAAAAATTATTAATTTGATTTATATAAAAAAAATAAAAAATAAATTTTTCAAAAACATTTTTAAAATGTAAAAACAATAAGGTTGGCTTTAAGTGACTTCAAGTAACCAATACTTAATTTTAATTTTTAATTTTAATTTTTTAATAGTTAGAATTACTTTTCGTTTGCTACGACTTTCTTGATATAAGCAATCCTTTAAAAGTTAATTTTAAAAGCTAACACATATGTTTATTTCTCATAGCATTCTTGCTCCATATGTCATGTATATTTCACAAATAATTTGGAACTTATGAAAGGATTTTCTAATTTTATTTTGATGAACAAGTCCCAAAGAGGTGAACTAATTAAATTGTTGATCTCACTTCTTTCTTCTTCCTTTATTTATTTTTATTTTATTTCAAAATCAATCCTACCTTATTTCAAGATGATCTCCTAATTATTTCTTCGGCACTTAAATTTTATTTTAATAGGATTGTGGTTTGTTTCCATGCCATATATTGTCTTTTTACAAGTTTGATTTTATTATATGTTTAATAAAAATATTTTCAATACACAAATTATTTTTTCCTTGTTTTTTTTGTGAGTGTTTAATTTTCTTATTTAAGTTATCAGTAGTACTAATATCACATTTCTCATTGATGGATTTTTCATGTATTATCTACCTATTTATCTATG
Source organism: Populus simonii (assembly GCA_007827005.2). Classification (NCBI taxonomy): domain Eukaryota; kingdom Viridiplantae; phylum Streptophyta; class Magnoliopsida; order Malpighiales; family Salicaceae; genus Populus; species Populus simonii. Next base: position 4,250,683 of record CM017478.2, read on the forward strand.
ATAATTTATAGGCTATACGAGAATTATATAATAGAAAATAAATAGACGATATTTTTATTATTTATTTAGACTTTCTTCCTTTTTCTCTTTGATGAAGTATGCATGCTTAACTAGATTTGTTGTTCAAGATTGCTCCGATTATACCCTTTACACTAGTTGTGCCCCTTATCTGCTTAGTTGCTTATCGCCTTGCACGATGTACGAACAAATTTCCTTTAATTTAATTTTTAGTTTGAGAAGATCAAAGACATTTGAATTTTTGTAAAAATAATAATTTTTCTTTTATCCGAGATTCTTGGTTATATGTTGTTTATCACTTGCATATATAATGATGTTTGATCAGGTTTTCTTCTATTTTTTGAGATTAACGTGAGTGTTCGGACCAGCTTGCGCGTACCTCGATTAATCACACGGGCCCTAAAGTTAACGATCATGTAAATCTCTAGTAACCCTGAGATTTGTGGGACTCGAACTGGTGAACTTTAAGGAATAAACTCAGAACCTAATTAGTTGAGCGACACTCCTCGAGATTGATTGGATTTCCTTCTTGCTGTGATATCCAATAAGCTTAGATAGATGACCATAGAAAGAATAAGAAATGTGTGTGTGTATATATATATATATAATGCAGCCTTTAGAAGATAGGAAAATATTTGGGATGTCCCGCGTTGCAGTGATGAGATTAGGACTTTGCATGAAACGTATCAGCTCTAATCATATATTAAAGGGAAGTATGACATTTATCCTAAATTACATTAATACTCCTCCAAAGGAAAATGAAAAAAAATCTACGCAGCTACAAAATCGTTGCCGGTCTCTTAAGCTCCAGAAGAACTAATGCTGAGCAAAGAAAAGCAGAATAACAACAGCGTTACAGTGAGCTCATTCCATGGGAGAACTAAAAATGGAAGCAGGGAAACATGCATGGCATTGGCACCATTATCCGATCTGAATAAAGCGCGAGTTCAATCCCTTCAAGGAAAAATCATGTTGAAGAATATGTCAAAAGATGTGCTGACAAAACAGTTTATATCTGCTCCACGGAAAAATAATTACTGGTATCGTGATTGTGTAAGTCATTAATGTTTACATCATGGATTCTGTAAATCAAGGAAGCACATCATGAAATATACAATAACAGCAAAATAACAGAACAGTGAAATTTATGTCACTCAGAATTTGCAGCAAAGAAAACGCATTCTCCAACGCTGATGCCTTCGAAATTGTACTTTGTCAGTGCTTGCCATTCTTTCAGGACTGCCATCCCATTCTGAGGGCAATCTACACAAAAGCGAGCACAAGGATTAACAAATTAGTAGAGTGACTGAGAAAGAAAAATAAATAGGATTTACATTCGGGAAAGCATTAACATTTGAGCATCAACAAAAAAAACAAAGGATTTACATGGGAAAAGCAAACGAATGCGAGCTGACACTTCCACAATATATAGGACCTTCCGAGTAGGTCAGGCCTGGAGGGGGATCAACTGCAAAGAAACTCGACTCTCCTTGAACATTCTCATCACCCAAACTTCGACTTGAACTTGTTAAGGTTCCTGACATCCCATCTTCGGGTTTGGACATACTTTCAGTTTCAACGACCTGTTCAAAATCTTCCTCAGTGTTGCTTATTGTGTCGTCCACCTCATTTCTGAAAGTGGCTGCACTCGTAGGGCAGTCATAATAAACTTCTTCAGTTGTGTATAATACAATGGAGCTTGACAGTATTGCTTCCTTACTTGGAACCTATAATTTCTAAGAAATCCCATGTCAAAATTTATAAAAGGGTGCCATAGATCTGTATCAGCTCTATGAACATGCAGAAAATAAATCAGGTTAAGCAAGCAGTGTCCACACTAGCGGACAGTAACTAAACATGGAGGGTCACCAGCTCCAGCTATGACAAAATCCAAACTCAATAGATACAGACATTATTCTGCTTCACAATCCTGTGAATCGAAACATCATTATTGCCCAAGTTGTAAGGCAACAGTACCCACGCATGTCTTAAAGCTAGTTCTTGCTGTCCATAACAACCAGCATTGCAAGATAACACAAACCTATCCTCTCTGCCTCTCTCTCTCTCAAACACACACATCATCATCAGCGTCATTCGAAGTAAGCAAACGTCTATCGGTTACAGTACTAACTGATGTGCTATCAAAATCTAATCTAGTTGGTTTCATGCTTCAGGAAAAGCATACTCTTCTGATCTGGAATCAAACTGCTCAAAATCTATTCTAGTTGGTTTCATGCTTCAGGAAATGCTTAAGAAACTACAAAAAATTCCAAGAATATACTGTTCCTGGAAACCATATAGCTAAACCATCGATGAACCCATCCACATTAACCAAAAATGATAAAAAAGATATACAAATTGAGGTTTACCAAATTTTAGCCTTTTGTTCAACCTCGTGTCCATTGTTATCGAATGTTTAAAGTGTGTAGAGAAGTGATCACTGACCTTTTTAACCATATGAGATCCATGTACGTTCTTTTCTACCAAAACATATTCTTGTCCATCAAAATCTTTCATCGACATTCTGGAACCATGTTGATTGATCAAAAGATTATGGCAGTCAACATCTTCCACATATTCGGAGTCATTTGAAATGGATGGAACTGAATCCTGAGTTCCAACGGTTGATGCACTGCAACTTTCTACATCAAAGTTAAGTATGGAAGAGATACTATTGTGGTCTAATTGGCAATTTTCAACGGAACAGATATCCTTGCAGTAAACTTCTCCATCCATGAAAATGTCCTTCACAAAATGATAATTGCTGTCTTGAAAAAAGGCAACCATCTCTGGCATGTCAGAATCCATCACATTGCTTTTAATATAAATCTTCCTTCTTCCTCTACTTTCTTCCAATTCACTGAGGCTGGTTGGATATTCTGTTCCATGTACAGGATTCACCCAAGCCATAAAGGCATCTACTCCTGGTTGGTTTCTGGCCACTGCCTCTCCCTTCTGTCTATGTAGTTCTAAAGCAGTACCCTTATCCCCTTCCAATCCTCTTATCTCCCAAGAGTTGTCGATGAATTTGAAAGACTTGTAATGAGGCTTACTGGCCATGGTTGAACACCCACACGTGGATTCACCGGCTGGAAGTGTTGTATATATTGTCAGTGCAAATGATATAAAAATAAAGAGGGACAGAATAATTTTGTAAAACTAATAAATGCAGGGGAAGATTATCAGAGGAACAGGTTTTACTCTAAGAGGATCCATTTTCAGTTTCTCCTCACCCTTCACTGATTATCACACTCCGATTGCAGTATGTACACATCAGTTATACACGCAAAATCATGTCAAATCCTAAAAAGTATTTATCAAATTCTAAGCATTCAGAAGTTATAAGATATTGTGTTGGATCTTATTTATTTTCCAGGAGTGGATATCATGTAGTGAAATTCATACCTAGTCTTTCATCAACATCCTCCATGTCTAATCCTCTTTGGAATGGAGTGTTTTTGCAGTTGCGCAATCTGCCTCCTTAAGAAGTCCTGGATAATCTAATTCTTCGATTATACATATGCAATTAGGTGAATGATACGTAATGATTTTAAGGGTAGTGGAGAACTTACTTGAAATGATGCTAGAAGAAAGAAAAATTGCTGCAGAAATGATTAAAGGACTAGTAACTAGATGCTCGGTCGACTTGTACTTGATGCTTCTTCCACCTGAACCGGAATTAATAGATTGTCAGAGGCAGGATTCATTAAGTCGATGAGCTTCTTGCTTTCTTGAGGAGGTAGCTTTGATGGTACAAAGAATTACATATATTCTTCTCAAGAGGTAGCATCTTACGTGATAAATTTCAGAGATAGAGCACATATCATCACTCCCCTTTATAAACTATAAATCCAGTCATGGTAGAAAAGGAAAATGAGGCCAAATACAAGCAAACTGAGGCCGCTGTCAAACAATACCCAATGTAAAGTAGAAAGTTTCAAATAGTGCTGGTGGTATGCTTCAGCAAAAACACATTGTTCTGTGCATGCAATGCTCCCTAAAAACTAGAGCAAAATATGTCAATATGAAAACAGATCATCATAGAAGCCAGTTCAAGTTAAAAAAGAAACAAGAAAATCTCACAGGGCATTAGATCTGTCTCCAAAGTAATTAGTCAGTTACATCTCTCTATAAAGAGTCATTTCTTTCAATGCGTACACTGCATTGAACAAAATTAAGAAATTGAGTTTTCGTAACATTGTCACTGTGACCACTCTAATCTGTAATCAAAGAAGCAAGAAGCAAATATATACCAAAAAGAAGAAAAGGGAACAATTTGGGACCTTACTGATCTATGCAGAAGGACATTACTCAGATAAGGAAAGAAATAAAATGAGAGAACTGACGTTGATTGAGGCATGAAGCATGATTGCTCTTATTATGCCAAGAGTTAAGCCTTTGATGCCGAAGAAATTAAGTAACATTCACCTAATTGACTTGCATTATAGAAAAAGATTATTTCTTAATGTGATTATAAACAGGAAGGGAAATGACATCCCGGCCAGTGTTATGCAAAAAACGGTAGAACAAAGGCAGCCATTTATTGAAGGAAAGAAGATTCCTTCAAAAAGCAGCAGGATTATACTGCAATTTGAAGTCTTGAACACAGAAGGCATGAAAAGGTGAAACGGCAGTCTTTGTTCTCCTTTATCATATGGAAAATTCGACAATATGCAACAGGAAAACCAATAATAAAAAATTAACGATTGATCAGGGAGGGCTTACAGGCTAAAAGTTCAACGTCTTTCCGTATCCTCTCTCTGGCAAGCAAGCCCCGAGAAATGCAAGCCCTTGCAACCGAAGATAACAACAAACCACAATGAATCAGCAGCAGGCAAACTCATAGAAATAAATGTTATCCTGCCTCTGAAGCCGAAAGAGAAAGCAAGGAAATAATTAAATGCCCCCAAAAGCTTCAGAGAAGAGAAGCATCAAGTCATGGAGGGTAAGTATTGGAATAAAAAAATAGCTGTCTTTGGCACAACAATGAAGGAATGCAATAAGCATGACAACCCAGCACAAGATGTTTGTGATTTAATATACCACAAGAGGTTTTTCAAGATTTTTTAACTAACAAGAACTCATGAATTCAGCATGAAACTAGCCAATCACAATCTTCCTGGACCAAGACACCCATGTTAATTTTATCTTATAAGAACATCGAGGCGCTGATCTGTGTCAATAATTCCTGAACCTGTCGTGTTTAAACTAAGGTTTACACCTTTGACTGCCAGAAAATAATATTATGATTGTCCTGTTCTTGCTGTTTTTTTTTCTGTTGTGTGCGCGAGCTACTGCATCGCAAATGTCACCCTCTATCGGCTCTGGAAACAGACCATGAAAAGACACTAGTATATAATATAGTGGCCTGCCTTGGATAAATTTGGAAGGGTGGACCTAACTTTTCTGTCATTAAAAGAATAATAAAAATTGATTCAAGCACACCACCTAACCTGAAAGGGAATGTTTTTCTTTTTTTCTGATATTCCTTGCTGGAGCAAGCACCTTTAGGTATTTTTGTTTTTTACAGGTGTTCTTGTTGGAAACTAGAAGAGCTCGAGGCTCGAACACGCCTGTTTAAGATTAAGGGGGACTTAATCAGATTCCGGAATTGGAAGAAGAGAGATCATAGTGTTGTGGCTGCTTCAATAATATATTCTCATCAGCAGAACGAGTAGAAGAAAGTGCTGCCATGAACCAACAGAGAAGCAAAATAAAAAAATAGAAGAAGCACAGTGACAGGGTGAGCAAATTAAGAAAATATATATATAATTATACATAGCTGAGCACCAACACACCAGTTACCTTTTCCTTGTCCACAAGATCAAATTAATATATATATATATCCCATGGACCCTTCTGCCACATTAAATTCAAGAAGCGGTTAGACCGAAGGTCGTTGTGTTAAATGGGCAGTTGAGCTGATAGATAGCAGCTCTTTTCATATCAGCATATTACACTCTTCTTAAATTCTAAATAAATAATCATAAAACCGTTACTTGACCGCCCAACAGATATTGCCTTTTTAATTTAATAATTCAATAGTAAGTAAGGTATTATTGGGTGACGAGAAATTCTCTCAGACGAAAGCAAGAATGGATCATTTTTTCATATATCTTATCACCTGGCCACCCCTCTGGACATATGGCAACTTAATTGCATCGAACTTCTTGCTTGTATCCATGGCTTGAGACAGGTTAATTCCTGCAAACTTAGTCGGTCAAAAACAATATAATGTTGGAAAAATGTCTGATGTAATACAATTTTTTTTTACAAGGTATAAGATGGAAAAACACCAACTTGACCTAGGAAGAAAAACAAACTTCAACCCTGAGAGATGTTGCTCAACTGGTCAAATTTTAGATTTGCTTTCTAAAAATCACCAGTTCGAGTTCCACAAACTTCAAGGTCACTGGAAACTTACATGGTCATTAATTTCTCATAAGATTAGTTGAAGTGCATATAAGCTGATCCGAACATTCAAATTAATTAAAAAAAAAAAACAAACTTCAATTACAACATGTCGTGTGAATCAGTAATCATATTATGCCCTCAAAGCTATGGCCCTGCATTTTTCATTCTTACTCCTCGTAATTCAAATAGCAAGGGATCGGAAGCTTGGATGATGAGATCATAAAATAAATTGAGGTGGCTTTATATGATGATGATGATGATGATGATGATGATGATGTTGTCAAAATCTATTGTGCTTAAAAATAAAAATCTTGAGTTTTTGAATAAAGAATGATTACATATTTTCATACTTCCTCCTCTAGAGTTCATAAAAAATCAAAGTCTGAATGAATTATCTCCTATAATCAACAACTTTTATTTTTTATGTCCATGAAACCTCCTAAACTCAATCTCTTGGCTCGAAGAAAATATTTTTTATTTTATTTTATTTTGTTTTTTGTTTACTTGTAATGCATATTTCTCATTCATTTTCTCAACATGTTATTATACCTTCTTAAGCAATTCTATGATCACCGGTGTTTTTCTATTGCCATCAAGTCTAATTATTTCATTGACAAGTAAAGAAATCAAATCTAGTAAGTTAACCATAAACTATTTTAAATGATGAATATTTTTTTCAATTTAATAGATTAACACATAACGATTTTTTTTGTAATATATTAAACAAAAATCATAAATTTTCAACATACTCACCTAGATTTTTACTGTGAATATCATCAAAGTAATCAACAACAAAACTACCTTTAAATGCACACAGTATATGATTCATCAATCTCATTAAATTACTATGTGCAATAATCAGACTAAACAACATGGCTAACAATTCAAGCAATCCATATTTAGTCTTAAAGTTATTTTTATCTTCATTCCCTTCTTTTATCTTAATTTGATGATAATCAATTTTCAAATCAATTTTATTAACAACTTTATCCATGGTAGTTATTCGCATTGCTCTAATCCAAGTGTTATTTCTTATACTGGGATAAATAGCTCGAGATTTTCAAAATTGGGCGTTAATCCCTAAATCAGAATAATTAGCTCGACATGTCCAAACCAAGTGTGAATCCCTAAACTGTGATAACTAGCTCAACATGTTATTCTACTATATGAATTTGAAATTAAACAAGATTTCAATAACATGCTTAACTTTAAATAAATAATTAAAAAATGTTGTGGAGTCTAACGCCAATCTAGAACCTGCGCTCTACTAGCCATCCTCTGCTATTGAATGGTACCTGCAATCTCACCTATAATAACATGTACATTGTATAAATTTCAAATCCTCATCCACATATAATCCAAATTTTCATTTCACCATTATAACTAATTTTTCAAATCAAAAATGAAAACTCATAAATCTCCTTTTCTTTTATGAAATTATGCATGGACATGAGAATAATCCATTTTGAATTTCTTTGAAATTAATCATTTATTCATCTATCAATAATTTATTTAACATGTTAATAACCACACTCCATGGTAAATTAACCATTCTATTTACAAAATTTTGTGTCTTAGCTAAAATTTCTCCTTCCTTATGCATAGTATTTTATTTTTCTTTCAATTAATCCAATCACTTTACCATACCTTATTCATTCAATTAACATAATTATACACAATTAATCTATCAATTGCATTAAATAATTCAAACACTATTTTTCTCCTATTTGGCTGAAATCCTTGTCTAAGATGAAGAATAATTTTTTCTTCAATTCCATCATATTGAGTTGTTACCCAATAATTTTTTACATAAATTAACATAATTTAACAATCAAAACATATAATCTAACACCCTAAAATACAATTTCCAACATCCCTACACCCTAAAGTTTTCAATTTAACACTACACATAAAAATTTATCAATCAATAGTTTTGGAGAAGTTTCAATTTACCAATTTTTCTTGTCCAAATATCTTTCGAACACACTTTGATTCTTAATTAATCTCTCTTTTCTGTTTTTAGGATGAATTTATTTGGTTTTCCTCACAATTTTTATCTCCTTTTTTTCTTCTTTGATAGGCACTAAAGTGTTCTTAAAGAACACTATTCATGCTTATATAACAACAAATTTTCCTTATTTACTCATATAATCCTATGTTTCTTATATTTTCACCTGGAATCCCACACTTTTCTTTTAGTTTAATTAGTTTTATTAGTTTTCCACTCTTTCAATTTCATCCCTACATTTAATCAAGCCTCCTTAATTAAAATTATATTCATTTATATTAAAGGAGTAAATTTAAAAAACTTCAACAACATAAAGTAGTCAACCATAAACGTATATTCATACCATCATATTTGTTTTTAAACCAGGGTTTACATTCACCACCCTAGTCAAAAGCTCCAGTTGTTAGGCGAAAGCTTGCATCTAAAAAATGTTATCTGCTTTTGGGGTCGCGGACTCGTGATTTTTAGACATCTTTGAATTTATAAAAATTGATTACAAGCAATAAAAATATATCCTCACAACTCTCATGTTTTACACAATTCAAGGCTTTGCACTCAATTATTCTCACTATGCCTTTTACCTCTCGACTCATCTTCTTGCGGTTCTTTCAGAACTGAAAATCATCTTCTCACTTAAGATGAATAAATTTGACAGCAATAGTATTATCAAGTCTTAATATTTTAACCTTATAAAGATTATTTATACTCTTGAAAATAAAACCCTAAAACTAATGGATCAGACATAAAAAAAATTTGCATAAGGTTTAGAAATAAAAATAAATAAACAATAGTTTAAAATTATTTTTCACCCTTTTTTCACACATAATAGTGAAAAATACCCAAGAGAAAAATTATTGAAGAATCCTTAATGAACAAAAGCCTGATGACTTGTAAAATAAGAATTAATTTTTGACCAATTAATTCTTTTTGTTTGATATGGAGTTCATGTTAAATAACTAACCCAAAGGCTGCCACATAAGTTCCCAATAGAAAGGATTTCTTGTAGTGAATGAAATGCATAACTCTTAAGAAAACAATTTTTTCTTTTGTTTTCACACTTTGCTGGCAGATTCTATGCCCAATTTTAAACACGTCATTCTCTCTCGTCCAGATGAATTAGCAAGCCTATCATATATCGTTGGAAAGATACAGACATCTAGTTCCCAAACCAATTGTGATAGCATCTAAAATTATCTTTTAGCTTTAGATATGACCTAAAATTAGAAAAATATTCAGACTAGTAGATTTGAATCTTTTTAATCCAAGCCTCTTGACTTAGCCCATTAAACTTTTCTTGGATCCACTTTTTAGGCCTTAGAATAGACCCAATGGACACTCCTAATAGATCCTTTGATTTCGTATCAAGGATCGCATCACCTCTAGGGATGAAAGGATCAGCCAAGAAACCCTGGCCTCCACCCAGGGATATTTTGAGATTATAGTCAAGAGGTATTCCTTCCTCGTTAAGAGTTTGTGAGGGATAGATGATCTTGTCAACCTTTGATAAGTTTTTTTAGCTTGTTGGTGTTCATCCTATAGTAAACATTTTACTGAATTAATCAATAAACACAAACAGGTAATTTAAAATAGGGATACCATAATATTAAATTTAAAAACCTTTGGGGACAAAATTAATTTTTTGCAAGATTTGAAGAACTAAATTATATTCTCACCATCAACGGATTAAAACATGAGTAAATAAAGCTTTTAAACCAAAAACATAAACACCTAAAAGTAAAGGGATGAAAAACAAACAATTCAAAAAACTTAAGGACTAAAATGAGGTTTTTTGAAATATATAAGGACAGAATTGAACTTTTAAAGATTGTGTGTGTTTAGAAGTTTTAGGAAAAAAAAAATATAAACACCTAAATTACAAGGATGAAAAATAAAGAACTCAGAAATTCAAATTGAACTTCTTAAAAAACTTAGGGAACCAAATTAATTTAGGGACAAAATTGAATGTTTGCAAAACTTCAAGGACTCAATCAATCTTTTCTCAATATCTTGGAATTGAAATTTGAAAAAAAAATAAAGTTTTAAGACTGAAATATAAACAACTGAAATTAAAGGGATAAGAAATGAAGAATTCAAAAACTTTAGGGATGAAATTAATTTTTTTCAACTTTCACGGCCAAATTAAAGTTTTATGAAAATGTTTTGAAGTTTTAGTATCAAAATGTAAACACCTAAAACCAGGGACCAAATTGAAGTTTGTTAAAAAAACTTTATAGACCAAAATAAACTTTTATGGATTGAATAGTTGAAAAGTTACAAGACTGAAACGTAAACACCAAATACTATAAAGGTTAAAAATGAGAACTAAAAAATTTTAGGTATAACATTTACAGTTTTAAAAAGTTCGGGAACCAAATTATTTTAGGGATAAAATTGAATGTTTGCAAAAATTCTTTTGCAAAACTTCAAGGACTTAATTAATATTTTCTCAACATGTTGGGGGCTAAAATGTCAGAAAAATAAAGTCTTAGGACTTGAACCTAAATGCCTAAAACTACATGGATGAAAAATGAAGAATTGGAAAATTTTAAGGACCAAATTAATGTTTTTAAGTCTTTAGGGATCAAATTGAGCTTTTATGAAGCGATTGTTAAGTTTTAGCATCAAAACATAAACACCGTAATATTGCATTTCTTTCAAATTGTCTCATTTCTCCTAAAATTAATATTAATTAACAAGTTATTACCACACTTTTATAAAGAGGAAAAAATCTTTAAGCTCTAACACATCAAACTAAGCATGAAATCAACAATCTATAAAAGGTTTGGTACTATAGAAGGTTTGTTAAAGGGTATGACAGCATTTGTAAGCCATTAACTCAGTTGTTAAAGAAGGATGTTATGGGATAGAATAAGGAGGCTACAAAGGCATTCAATCACTTGAAGGAATTAATTATTAGTGCTCTAGTCTTGGCTCTACCAGACTTAAACAAACTATTTGTATAGGAGACAAATGCTTTCATGACAAGGGTATGAGCAGTTCTTATACAAGAAGGACATCTCATTGCTTTTATAAGCAAGTCCTTTAGGCCAAAACAGTAAGCAATGTCGGTCTATGAAAGAGAAATGTTAGCTATCTTACATGTTGTTACTAAATGGAAACATTATTTGTGGGGAAGGCACTTCAAAATTCTCACTGACCATATAAGTCTTAAGTAACTCTTACACCAGAAAATGATGACCCCTGCACAGCATCTGTGGCTTGTCAAACTATTGGGGTATGATTATGACATAGAATACAAACAAAGAATGAGGACTTCTACACAACATCTATGGCTTGTCAAACTATTGGGATATGATTATGAAATAGAATACAAACAAGGAAGAAAGAATGTACCAGCTGATGCCCTCTCCAGGATTCCAAGCAATGAAATTTATGCCTTGACCATATCTAATATCTCTACCAATTTAATGGATGAAATCAAAATCTCATATGAGATGGATCCTACTATTCAAGCTATTATTACGGATCTATAATTATCTTCAAGTTCTCATCCTCACTATACCAGGGTTAAAATCATCTTAATAGAAAAAGGAAAGTGGTTATAGGCAATAACCAATATTTGAGGTATAAGCTTATTTCTATGTATCACAACTCAGCTGTGAAAGGACACTCAGGAATGACGGTTACTTCAAAGACAGTAGAGGGTATGTTCTAGCAGGTGTTACATTAAAAACACATCAGACAACACGTCCAATAATGTAACACCTGCTAGAGGAACAAACATGAAAATGTGGCTAGTTCTGGACTCTTACAGCCAGTACCTTTCCCATATACCCATTCATTAACATCAGTATAGACTTCGTAAAGGATCTTCCTAAATCAGAAGGTAAGGATGTCATCATGGTAATAATGGATCGGTTTAGCAAATATACTCATTGCATAGCCCTCAATCACCATTATTCTGCCCCTGGGATTACTAAATTGTTTATGAACAACATATACAAACTACATGGGTTACCAACTTCTATAACCAGTGACAGGGATTTGGTGTTTCTGAGTAGATTTTGAAAGGAAATGTTCAATATTCAAGGGATCAATCTACACTAATCATTAGCATATCACTCAAAGATGGACAGTCAGATAGAGATTGTCAACAAATGCATCAAACACTACCTGAGATGTTTGACTGGGGACTACTCTAATCAGTAGACGAAGTGGCTACCCTTGGCCGAATGATGGTCCAACACCAACTACCATTCTGTCACCATGATAACACCTTACGAAGTATTATACGGGTTCCCTCCTTCCATATATATTCCATACTTCCCTAAGGATTCAGTAGTGGATTCAGTGGATGAGTATTTATCTACAAAGGAAGATGTGATTAAAAGGGTCAAGACTCATCCCTAAAATGTCTAGAACAAGATGACCACGATGGCAAACTGAAAAAGGAGTGACAAAAGCTTTGAAGTTAAGGACTACATCTACCTAAAACTGCAACCATATAGGCAACAATCAGCAACACCAAGATCATCACAAAACTCGTTGTCAAATATTACAGTCCTTACCAGGTAGTAGCTAAAGTAGAAAGAGTGGCGTATAAGCTAAATCTACCCCTTACAACTATGATCCACCCCGTGTTTCATGTGTCCTAAGTCAAGAAGCATGTAGGAAATCATACAGCGTAGGGCACCCTTCCTACATTGCCTCGAATACCCAACTTGTAACCGAGGGACATATTAGATAGACAAATTGCAAGGTGATAGAATAAGGCTATCAAATAAGTCCTGGTTCATTGGGATGGACTCTCTTTTGTTGATGCAACCTAGGAATTCATTGATGAGTTGAAGCTGCGATTTCCACAATTCAACCTTGAGAACAAGATCGGATTCAAGAGAAGGCAATTGTTACTAGCAGAAGAAGAAGAAGAAGAAGAAGAAGAAGAAGAAGAAATTAATCTTTCAAATTCAAACTAACATTATTGTTACAGCTTTCAACACACCATTTCATTTATGTCTTTAAAGTGCACCGTTTCGATTAGTTAATAAGGTTATCTTTCAGTTGATTTGCGCACCATTTTGTTAGAAAGAGTTACTCCATTTCCTATATGTTCTAGGGGATAATTCTAGAAAGGTGGCATTGACTATATATGTGTAACAAACTTGTTTGGGAAAGGTAGGAAAACAAATGAAAATTGAATGACACTCCTAGAATTCAGGAAATCTAACAAACTTCTTTATCCTGCTAACCACCTCCTCCCTTAGCATCCATGGTTGAACACTGAGAGTTACAACTCTTCTCTCCATTCCTATCAACTAACTCACTCATTTCCACCACTAGATCAGATCCAAATCGGCACCATAAGCATCTCACATGTAACAACTTGGCTTCTAGTTTTGATGCGAATCACAGATCACTCTCAACTGCATGAAGGAGCTAGAAAAGATAGTGGGGTTAGGAAAAAAAAGGAAAGAGAAAGTAGGGTTTTTATGTAAAAAATAGGGTTTGTGTTAATGTTTTTAATATCAAAAGGTTGCAAAACAAGAATTGATTTAACCATTCATTCAAATTGAATTCAATACCAAGAATTTCAATTAGTTAAGATGTTCAAAGCATATATAAATTTAAAGTAAATTACTTACCAACATCTTTTTTGCTTTACCAATGAGGAGTTCTTGGGATCTGTGGAGTATTTATTTTTGTTCGTTTCATTGTGATTAGTTAATAACCTGTGTTTTTCCAATAAATGATTAGTGCCAATTGTGTGAAACAACTCTTAGTGGATAAAGTAGGTTTTCTTTTCTTTTCTTAGTGCTTATATGTTGCATTTGTCATTCACTTCAAATAAGTGCAGAGGGATTTATAGTGCGTTTTTTTTTTTTTTTTTTGGGTTCTCTTTTGTTGTAATTTTATTAAACACAATGGTTGTTGATGAAATTAAAAGCATGGAGGAAGATGATAACCATGTAGAGTTCATTCTTGTGGCGAAGCGCACAGCATTAGCAGCACAAATGATTCTTCAGAGAAGGGGAAATTCCTCTACTTTAGAGGATGAACTTGAAAAATCCAAACTTTCAAAAGCCAAACCTGGCCTCCTGGTCAAAGCATCTCAGCTCAAGCATGACCAACCTGAAATTAGTCAAACGGTGCAAATTGTGCAACAAGAAAAGTAAATGATAGAGCATCTATTGATAGGAAGACACTCGTGTCAATTCATGAAATTGTCGAAGGAGTCAAATTATTTATGATTTTTTAATATTTAAGTATCATGATTAAATTATCAGATATTATATTTGATCTTAAAATATAAATCAATCAGTTATTAAATTGATAATAAATTAAATTATTTAATTTATTTAATTCTATTTTATTAAGAATTGTGTTTTATATTTAGATCAACTTATTAAGGGATATAATGAGTCACACACATGAGAACCATTAAATTAAAATATGATGATTAATCAAGTGTGACTTGATTGTAAATAATTTTTAGAATTGAGGATTAGAATATAATTAATATTGAGGATTACAACTCTAGACCTAGAAAAAATCAAGTAGAGAATTGATTGAGTAAATTTTTAAAATTATCATAAAATAATATTTATAATATTATTTAAGAGAAAAATTGATATTTTTTTCATTTACAGAGTTTTGAGATTTCTCTAAAAATAGATTGTTATACTCAGGCATTACATGATAGTACATTAGTACAAAAAACATCGAAAGATAAAATAAAAGAGTTAACACTCAAAGGTATAACAATCTCTCTTTTCTAAAAAGGTTTATGAGATTTCTTATTGGTAGTTTATGTGAATTATCATTAGAGACTAAATACTTGAACAACTTGTGATTTGCAACCATCCAACTTTGAAGCAATTATTCGAAGTTGAAAAGAATATTTAATCTATAAATAAAAAAATTTAAAAATATCTAATAACATCTTTGCAACTTCTAAAGAAATTTAAATTTATTATTGTCAGCATGGATATATGCTTGCTGCTCTATGAATATGCTGTTAACTTCAAAAAGGACATTCTGGCAACAGTTATTACTGATTTAACTGTTAATGAAAATAATGTTAAAAATTTGGATTTTTCTCCGCTAGACTTGGTACTTTTCATTTGAGAAAGCCAGTATGGACATGGTCGCAAGTTTGTTTTATTGAATTCAGCGCGATGAGCAGCACCCTTTTTATTGTTCATAAGACAGCCTTTTAACGACATAGGAAGTGATGGAGGACATGTGGCATGTGGAGAATAATCAGGAGGCTGAGTAAGTAAAACAAGAGGCAAAGATTGTTTACCTTCTTGAATGCCTACAGAAAACACCACTTCCTGTATTAGTATTTTGTGAGAACAAGGCTGGTGTGGGTGACATTCACGAGTATCTTCTCCTAAGGGAGGTGAGGCTGTTGTGGCTATTCATGGAGGCAAAGACCAGGAAGAGAGAGAGAGAGAGTATGCTATTTCATCATTTAAAGAAGGCAAGAAAGATGTCTTGGTTGCAACTGATGTCGCCTCAAAAGGCTTGGATTTTCCTGACATTCAACACTTAATTAACTAGGACATGCCTGCTGAAATTGAGAACTATGTACATAGGATTGGGCGAAGAGGAAGATGTGGTAAGGCTGGAATTGCAACAACTTTTATAAACAAAAACCAGAGTGAGACAACACTTCTTGATCTGAAGCACCTCTTGCAAGAAGCGAAGCAGAGGTTCCTCCTGTTCTGGGTGAGTTAAATGATCCAATGGAAGATGGAGACACAATTACTGCTGCAAGTGGAGTTGAAGGGTGTGCTTATTATGGTGGTCTCGGTCACATCATCCGTTAGTGCCCCAAGTTGGAGCATCGGAGAGGCCAGCAACTCGCTATCTCCAGGACGGATTATTTCGGGTCTGGAGGTTACAGGAGAGAAATCTGATGTATTTGTACGGTCTTTTCATATTTTTGTACCGTGTTTGTGCTACAGTATAAGAGATCTTTATGCTCTGTTAAATGGCTGGGATACAATAGAGAGGTTATTGTCAAATTTTATGATGTGGAACCTGTAAATGTAGTATAGGATAAAAAGCATTGGAGAAATAGCTTGTTGGCAAAAGAAAAATTAGAATATATCTTGCCCTGCTCATCGAAGTGTCATGTCGCTTGCACAAATTTATCCCTTGATATCATGAACTGCATTCTGGAGAGGAAGCGAAGAAAAAGTGCCCGTGGAACTGTTGATTTATGCACCCATCTGGACTGCAGTACAACAACAGCGTCTCCCATCTGGACTGCAGTAGATGTTGACATGCCTACTCAGGTTGTTACGTGTTTTTTTTCCCACCTTCTCTCTAGTACATCTTTTCCATGACAAATTAAAATCTTCTGGGGTGGAGGAATTTTAGAATAAATGAAAACAGGAAGAAATTTTCTCATGCTGAAGCGGAAAAGGTTCAAGGTCCGAAAAACCAATCCATGCTATTATAGTCGAATCCAATTAAAATTATATGTTTAATAAGAAAAACATTTGTTTATTCTCTCATGTTCTATCTCTGCAACAAATACGGGCAATGATAGGATTACTTTAATCGTTTAGTAAGTGGTCAAGTGGTAAGAGTTTGGAACCAAAAGGTTTGTTTCTCTGTGGTCTCAGGTTCGAAACTTGTGGTTGCTAATATGATGGCCACTGGAGACTTACATGGTCATTAACTTCAAGACCCGTGGAATTAGTTAAGGTGCGCGTAAAATGACTCAGACACCCACGTTAAATAAAAAAAAATGATAGGATTACTTTGGGACCTATCAATCAATAGCATTATTTAGGTTCCTGTCTTTATGCTTCTGTCAAAGGCTTGCAATAACCTTCAACTTCCTCGCAATTAGATGGGAAACGCTAGTTGATCCTCAACTTTGGTCCTTACAAAAACCTCTCCAAATACTTAATCAAATACAAATGAACCAAGTCCTCGCATGCAAGCATTGATAGCTACTGTGATTAAGAAAATCGAGAATTAACAATAATTATTTAATGTAGACCTAATAGTACATCCTGAAGAAGAAAAAATAAAAAAACTGAGAGGGAGAGGGAGGACAAGTTTCAGAATCTACAACATTGAAAACGAGCACAGGGGGCCTTGTGCTTCCTTGCATGAAGGCTCTCTGATTTTGGCATTTGCACAGGACTGCCTATCAACTCCCAATGCATTCTGCATCATTTAATTGATCATTTAACAAAGTTAGTATCCAAAAATTATACGATCCAAGTTGAAAATAAACAACATGCACGTTTAATTAGCTTACACTGGAAAGGAAAAGGATCCTGTACTGCTTCCATCTGATTGATTAGAGTCGCTAGATTTAGCAGATACCGTCCCGCAATTGTCAATCTCTCCAATATGGCACCACGTTGTTCTAGCATTACAAGGTGGGTCTAGACCCGAATGGCTGTCAGCTGCTTCCTCCTCCTATTGAGAAATAAAAGAAAAAATTAAATTTGATGCTCTAACCCATTTCATCCACTTCACAAAGCCAACAAGTTTCATTGTTGTTAAATTCATAGCAATCAGTCCTACGTATTATTCCAATAGAAAATATGTATCATGTCATGTAATTTTCTACGTGATTCTTCAGTTTTCTAATCTTGGCATGTAAATTTTGTTTTAACTATTGAAAAAGAGAGAGAGTGTTTTTACGTTTTTAACAGGAGTCATCTCTGTCTCATGTCCATTTACAACAATTGACTTCCTCTGATGGCTGGTCTTCCTAACTGTTTCTGAAACCTCTACACAGTGAAGCTGTTTTGGCATAGTAAAAAGATCGAAGAACATAAATATTGAATCTTTCAGTTGTAATTTTGCACTGAATCAATTATACTTGCCTTGTTAGCTCAATATCTAACCTTTTGCAGAACAGAAAATGAAGAAATGGTGCCCAGTGCTCACCTTTCGATTGACAGACCTTGGACTTGTATTATTAGCAGTGAAATGAAGAAATGTTTCTGGCGACTTGCATTCTTTCACAACATCAAAACCACCATCCTCTCCAAAACAAAAAACAATGTATTCCTCATCTTGCAAGTGGGGCCGGCATGAGTCCCTGCTATTACAATTTTGCACTGAAACACTACTGTCAACAGTAGCCTGTGTTGAACCAGGATTTACCTGTCTGAATTTTTTATTTTTTTTCGATAATTTTTTGTTTCTTTTATTGCCACCTCTAGTACTGTCTTTTTTCACGCCAAAAACCATGTTTCTGATTGGCAGTTTAGATGATGAATTGGGAAACGTTTCCTGTTCATCATCTGTAAGGAAACAAAAACACAGAACTCACAAATATTAGGAAACGCTAAAGAACAGCAAACAGAAAGAGAAATCAACACAACGCTAAAGCTGATAGTTTTTGCATGAAAATTGCTACAATGAAAAAAAACGAGTATTTCTACACAACCCATGTGCCCGAATTTTATTATATTTTCTTTTAAAAAAAAAATAATTGATCAAGCTCAAATAGAATTCTTGTGGGTACCTAAAGAAAACCTGCAAGCCAAGAAACAGGACGCCCAGTCCCTCACTCTCCATCTAACAAGCCTGGTCATAGTCAATGGTGTGGACATTTTTTTATTTTATTTTTTTGACAGTTACGAAAATGCTCTATCCTCTTTTCAAGAAAAAAAAACAGTAGACAAGAGGAAATTGGGACAGGCGAGGGAAATGGAGGCTTTTGAATTTGAAAAAAGTAGAAGAAGTGCACGAATAAATTAGGGAGTGACAGGCACTGAGGCAGTGTGAAACAATTATGACCTTGAGACGGTTATGATTCTAGATATGGTAAAGAGAGAGAGAGAGAGAGAGAGAAATTGAAGGAGATAATGACATAGTTGGCAAAATCAAGACTTTGGCATTAGCTGTTATTTTTTGGTCCTTGAGAGAGCACTCAAATTCTTGACAGGTGGGTTTTAATTAGTTTAGCTACCAAAAATCTTAACGTTGTACCAAATGAGCTGAGACTGCCTCTTCTTTTACAATTTATGTCCCATAAATTTCGATGCCAACAAAAACTTGACCGTTGATTTCTTCTTCTTCTTCTGGAAATAGATTTTTATTTTATTTTACATTAAAATTAAATTTCTACGATTCAATTTCATAACCTTTTCTAAAATTAAAACCTTAAATAATAATATAGATACTAGTATAAGATAAGAAGACTTTTCTAAGATTAAAACCTTAAATTAAATGAATACTAAGCTAATTTATGATTCTTAATTAGCTATTTATTAAGGATTCTCTCTCTAAATAAAATTAAGTTTTTTTTTATTTCTTGTACATGTTCAAACTCTTATTATTTTGTCCGTTTTTACTTGTTAGAGTGTGAATCCTTATCACTTGATTAATAGGTAGACTATTTGTTTAATTCTTGTGTCAATCAAGATTTTTTTTTTTTTAATATGATTGATTCTATTGCACCCCATCAATTTCCAATTCCTTCTTATATTTTCTTGTAATAATTATTATTTTTAATAATTAACATGTTAATATTTATTTTTAACATAAACACCGACACGACAAATTTATTAAAGAGTTTTGCAATATTCTACAGACACATGTATATATTTAATATGTCTTATAACCAATCAGTTGGTTATATATAATATTATTATATTCATGTAAATATATATTTATTATTAATAAAAGCTTAATTTATCTTTAATATTCATATAATATTAGATTAATATAGAGTAAAAATAAAATTCATGGAGCAAAAATGTTATGCAAAAAGAAATTATAAAATTATTATAATTATGGGTTTCCTATTATATCAAATCATTGTTCCTAAAATATTTTTGATTGATACTCCCTTAAATACTGGACATTCAGTAGAGTCATAAAGACGGGTACATATTATGACTTACAAGCTGAGATATAAGAGATACCTACAACTAATATGTAGGTGCTTGTCATAAAACATGTATAGTGAACTGACCCACATGAGAATTTTATATGGAGAGATCACCTTTGTTTATGGAAAAACTCACGTGACGGTTGTGTAAGTGATCTTATATAGAAAATGTTATACTTTAATCGAGATAATGAAAGGACAGATATTAGAAATAACATGAATTATATGAAGATACTTAAGTGATTAGAAGAAGATTCATTATCCTAAGTGAATTAGAGAAAATGTTTCATTTGTTTTCAAATAGTATTGACTAAGAAATCATTGGCTAAGGTGAAATGAGATTTGAAAAGAGTTTTAAATCTTATTCAAACAATCAATGATTATTATGTAAAGAACAAACATAATTTAATATAAGAGACATACGTCATGCTTTAATGTTAAATCAAAATATTATTGATAAAATGATATTAATTACACTAAGAAACCAATCACTAAAAGGTTAACTCAAACCACTAATGACTTTTCTAATATTTTGAGGATCATGACATGTTGCTAGACGATACACCTGATCTTCAAATATAAATTATTCAATTGTATAATTGATAATAAATTAAATTATTTAATCTATTTAATTAGAATTATATTTTATATTTGGACCAACATATTAGGAACCTAATAGGCCACACACATTAAAAATCATTAGTCATAATTAAAATGGGATGATTTAATTAAGTATAACTTGATTAAAATATATTTTAGAAATTAAAAACTAAAATATAATTAATACAAGAATTATATTTCTAGATCTAGAAAAATCTAGTAAGGACTTAATTGAGTTAATTTCTAAAATCTTCCTGATTTAATATATGGATATTATTCAAGGAAAAAATTGATATTTTATCAATTTATAGATCTTTTAGATTTCTCTATAAATAGTAAGTTATGCCTCTTATTTGTTAGAGGTTGTCTATTAAACAGTAAAACTATAAAAACATAAAATTAGAGTTATCACTTTAGACATAGCAATCTCTCTCTCCTAAATAGAGATTCAGAAAATTTCTCATGGGTGATTCGTGTGCATTACAGTTGAAGGACAAACAATTAGACAACTTGTGGTCTGCGATAACCCAGTCTTTAAAAAATTATTCAAAGCCGAAAAAGATTAGATCTTCAGGTAATAAATCCCTAAATAACTCTAGATCTGTCTAATGAGATTTTAGAAACTCCTAAATAATTTTATTTTATAATTTTTTCTTATAATATTTGAGAGACCTCACACACACATTTCATATATATATATATATGTTACAAAAGGCTCAACCAATACAAAACATTGGGAGATGAAGTCAGAATTCACAGCCAATAAATGGAAAGTAGAACATATATATAAATAATTGGAAAACAAAAATGTAATGCCTCGTAGCAGACCAGTAATTTAACAATGTCACATTGTATCCGATTATGGCATCAAATCCAACCAATTGAGAGTGACCACGTTGAGTTTAGAATATTATTATCATTTTTTGGGAAGGGATAAAAATTTGCCACCTGACCATCCACAATTGAGTCACCCACCAACCGATTGTCCATATTAACTCAGTCCCTCGAATATTGATGTTCTGTTTAGTTAACTCTTGTTAATTGATTTGCTGATTTTGCAGCTTACTTGTAACAATGATTTTGTTTTTTTAAAAAAATATTTTTATTTAAAAATATATTAATATTTTTTTAAAATTTATTTTTAATATCAACACAACAAAATAATCTAAAAATATAAACAAATTATTTTGAATTTCAAATTCTTACAGAAACAAAAACAAGTGTCTTCAATTCTAACATAGTTTATTACAGCCACAACCTATAATAAATTGACGCTAAAAAATAACGTCCAAGTTTGCCTCCCTTCTTTAACAGACACTGACAGTGGCTAAATGCATTTATCATTTCATGTCTCGCTCATGTGCATCACGTGAGGGGTCCAATTAATGTCCAATTCCTTATCATTTATTATAGAATTACCAAATTAAAAAAAAAAATAGAAGATCAAAGTTTAAAACTTGGGAAAACCAAGTGATCAATTGCAAATTGGTACAAAATAAATTCTCTTTGATCCACCTACTTTCCTTTGAATTCCTTTTCAGTCCATTCAATTTTTTAAATTTCATTTTTAATCATTGAGTTTGATAAATAAAAACGAGTTGCTTCAAAATGAGAGAAGAGAGAAAACATTGTTGATTGAACCCATTACATAAATAAAAAAAAATTAATCTTGGTGTTCATGAATTTTATTAACAAGAATAGTTTTATTGAGGTGTTTTTTAACATTTATATTGTCGAAAAAAGTAAAATGGAGCTCGAGAACTTTTTGTGAATTAGGTTGATTTTTCATTTTTTTTCAATCAATTCAATGTTAATTTATGATCATAAATTGATTTTTGATGTTTACAGGGGGTTTTGAACTTTTTGATGTTCATTAAGTGTTTTTAAATTTAAAAAGAGTTTAAAATATGTTTTTTTTATCTTTTTAGTCAGAATCCTGATTTTCTAACCACCTAGAGTGGTCAAAGTCAAACTATAAAAAACGTGTTATTTAGTTGTTCTAAAAAAAAATGAGTTAGGCATGAGGGACTTGTGCGCTTTGTTTTGAAGGCTCTTATTTTTTTTTAATGAAAAACCCATTTAATTAGAATTATTTAAAAAACAATTTCCATTAAATACCATTCAATTTTGATTTTTTTCAAATGAGATTACCATATTTTTTATGATATTAGGAAGCATTCTTTTTACAATATTTCATGATTATTTTTTTCTATGTTTTATGAAAGTTTAATTAAAAAAACTAATTATGATTAAAATAAAATAAAATATATTCAAGATATTTTTTTATTAGACATCGATTAACTCAACGTTTATTTTTGAATAATATTCTTGCCCTTTAATGATATTAGTAATTAATTATTCTATGTGAACCTCCTATGCATATTTTTTTATATGTTTGTGATCATTAATATTTTTTAAATATTTATTGTTAATATCTTTTTTTAATTTCTTTTACAAGTTCAATGAACTATACTTCTTATAAAAAAATATTTTTTTGGTTCATAAAAGGAAATATTACATGAATCATAAAAAATGGTTTGAAAAAAATACTTTTTATTCTCCATGATTTTACTGGTTATCTTTTCTATGATTTTCTTTTTTCATAACTATATAATTAGTAAAAAAAAGCTTTTGAAAATTTCTCCATTACAGCGCCCAAGTAATATATCATTGTTTTGAGACGAAACTTCTTCTCCTCCTTCAAATCTCTTTTTGTCAAAGATTCAGGGTGTAGAAAATAGCTAGTTTAAGTTAAAAAGAACATAAAAAGTCAATTTATAACCACCACCGTCAACAACACACATGCTTTGCAGAAGAAAAAAGAAGCTTATTCTTCATCAATTTAGCTAGTTTAGGTTCAAAGAACAGAGAGAATATTTTTACTCCATGGCGCAGACATCTCGTGACAGGCTAAACAGGCCTCGTTTCTTCAATTTCAAGCTTTAATCTATATATATAAATATTCTTTGGAAAGATGTAACAAGCATGAAGATATTTGGAAAGAAAATTCGGCAGAGTAATTGCTAAATGGATTGGTAGAACTTAATTAAGGGTTTTTATTGAATACAAATTGGTAAGAAATAGAAACGCTTTTTGAACTGGTTTGAGGTAGTCTGAGCCTCATCTAGGGTATACTAGGGTTAATGCGTCTTCCCCTTGCACAACTAGTTTTTATCCGGACTCTCACAAATCATAGGTTTCCCAGTAATCATAATACTAGGTGGCGACTCCTAAACCTTATAATCATAATTTTATAATCAAACCTAAAACTCTTTCCTTTCCAACACAAAACACTCTTAGAAGCATGACCCATCGTTGTCGCTTGATGTCATTCGACATCGCCCCGCGACAGGATGTCGACTCCACTAGAGAACACCTTGTCTGGTTAGACTAAGCTTTGCTTGTTTGATTGTTTGTCTGTTTTGGTATGTTTTAGCATGCATTTTCACTGCTTTAGTATTTTTACTTCCTATTCATGCATAAGTACATCAGGTATGGATTAATGCCATCATGCATTTAATTTTGCAAATAAACCCATTTTTAAATTAGGTGGGGAGAAGCAGTTTGCCTCAAGACTTTCAGTCGGGGTTCAGATTCGTAAAACATCCAACTATGAACTGAGTGTTTACTCGGTAATGACGATCATACTATGCCCCAACCATTCCTTGTAAACCCTTATACTGCCTTCACATAAGATAATCACTAGGTAGTTCATAAACCTTTTTTAGACCAGGTAGAAAGTCTACCTATCATGTAGGTTTAGAACCTGCCTTTAGGGTACGAACTCCCTAGTAATTCATTTTGCATCAAGACAGACCTTATCACTAATCCTAAACTCTACAGGATTTTTTAAGCTAAAACCATGGCTTTCCTAAAAAGAGTCTGTGATGATCAGACTATGGGTTTTCGCTATCCATACCTCATGTGCATGCATACACATTTGCATCCATACATATACATTCATGCATTGTAAATTACATGCATGCATGCATCGGGTTGAAATATAGGCCCTAAAGAGTCTACAACATCCGACTTTAATTGAGAAATATGGAAGATGAAAAGCGTGCTTATCATGATGCTCATTTCCAAAAAGAGATGGAGTTTCTAAAAGTTAGCATAGCTTGCCTCACTAGCTTGCTCTAGCAAGCACCTAGAAATGTATCTTGTGAAGGTCCTTTCAACCGACCCATCACCTTTGTTCAAACCCTGACAATAACCCTTCCCGAAGAAAGAATGGGAGAACATGGTCAAGATCCCCAATATAATCCCGTGTTTTTACAGTTAGAAGCACCAGCGTCATCCCTACAGTTATAGATGCATTTGTCAATGAGTCCCATAAGACAAAGCCATGGCTATTGAGGGGGCAGACTTGTATGACTCAGTACAGGCCACAAAAATATTTATTGTCTCGAATGTGGTAGGACCAAAGAAGTTCTGAATTCTGAATTCATCAAATATACCGGGACACAATGCTCCATTACCCATCTCAAATCCTACTATAATAAAATGACAGAAGTAGTACATGATGAGAAGCTACTAATACACTTTTTTCAGAATATTTTGAGTGGAGCAGCATTGAGTTGGTACATGAGACTAGACAACACCAAGATCCACAAATAAAAAGATTTGGTGGATGCATTTGTCAAGCAATATAAATATAATAAGGACATTGCTCCCGACAGAACCAGCTTGTTTAATCTGGAAAAAAAAGGACAAAAAAAGCATAAGAGAATATGCCTAGAGATGGCGAGATCTAGTTACTCAGGTGCATCCCCCACTATTGGATAAAGAAATGATTACTTTATTTGCTAACATGCTCAAGGTGTCGTATTACAAGCATGTGATGGGTAGTTCGACACAACAATTCACTAACGTTTGGTAGTAGTTGAGCGCATAGAGAAAGGAGTCAAGAGTGGTAGAATTTTCACGCCCATCGAGAAAAGAGGCTTCGAAAGGAAGAGGAAGGAGGTCGACAATGTTGAAGGTAGTTATAGGGGTAGGATAAACCAATTCCAAAACTACCACACTCCATCCCCTCCATCCCAAATTGTCAACATCAACTTCCCATTTCCTACTAGAAAACTGGAGCCCCAAAACCTCCAAGCCAAAAAACAAACTAATTTTTTTTAAAAGAAGAAGTACTAAAGGGTCCAGGAACAACTATCTTCGTTACTGCTACCCCTAAATAAGATGTACTAGAAGTTATTAAGCATCGGGCATGTAGCTCTTGAACCCCTAGCACCTCAACAACCACCTTACCCCAACTGGTACAAACCTGACCTCACCTGCGAGTACCATGCTGGTACTGTGGGACATAATATTCGTACATGTAGTGCCTTCAAAAAGAAGCTTATACCTAATATGAGTACAAACCCCCTACCCAGTCATGCTTCAGGTAGTGGATTGGTAAATGCACTGGAGGTGGAATGCCTGAGAAATTTAAAAGCGTCGATGGTAAAAGAAGGGTGCAAAAAAGCCAACATGAATTCTTGAGAGACTCAAATTTAAATGGGTATCCATAGAGGATAAAGTTTTACCACAATATTTTATCCATATCATCGATGACATACCTATAAGAGCTTTCATAAGGAGGCTAGCCGGAGGGGGACTGTACTAGAATGGGAAGATGAAGTCTACCCCTATTATTGACTTTTGTTTGATCATGTCTGTTTTGACCTATTTATCTTGTTGGCAATTTGGATCATAATACCACAAGACTTTCTCTATCAAATGAATTTTTTTCTTTTTAATAAGATCATGTGTTTTTCTGCGTTCATGATATGCCTTTATTTTTTTTGTTTCATGCAAATAATACACCTACACGAGCTCACCCTTTACTCACAAAATCACTGCACCAAGAATTCTTTAGTTTGTTTATTTTTTTCTCCAAAAAGTATGCATGATCTCATGTTTTCATATGGATTTTTGAGAAATCAAAGTCTTAGTGCAAAAGCAAAAGCCAAATTGGTGTTTGTTCTAACAAACAAGTTCTGGAAATTCAAGCGATCACCTATAAAAAGAAAAAACTTGAACAACAACCCAAACACCATAAGATGACTACAAAGATGAGTTTTAACTAAATGAATAATGAGAAACCATTTTGCATATTCACATGAAAGAAAGCAAAGCTTACCAATTCTAAATGCATGCATTTGAAATAAGGAAAGGTCATCTTTGATAGTCCCATGTTTTTCTTGAAAAATAACCATGGTTAGGATCAAACCTACACTAGGGGGCAAGTGTGAGAAATATACAAATAAATATTAGATGTTACAATATGTTTGGTCATAACCTCGACGTAAATTATGGGTCTTTATCAAAGATTATTGATACTAGAACACCATGAAGTCTAACCAATCATCAACATACATTTGAGCCAATTTATCCACAGAATCCTTTATCTTCATCGATAAAAACAAGTAAAATTTAGTCAATCTATCCATGATCACTCAAATCGCATCATTAGCTTGTTAACAAAAACAAGGCAGATTTAGTCAATCTATCCATGAACACCCAAATCATATTATTACCCTTCTTACTATTTTGTAACCCAGTTATAAAGTCCATAGTGATATTTTCTCATTTCCACTTTGGAATCGAAAGAGCTTGTAGGTCGTTGATGTTTAACCTTTACTTCTAACAAACAACATTTTTTGCCACATATTAATCTATTTCTCTTTTCATCTTAGGTCACTAATAATATTTCTTTAAATCCCTTTACATCTTTGTACTTCTAGGGTGAATTGTGAGTTTGGACTTATGTGCCTCACCAAAGATTTCCTCTTTTAAGGTCTTCTCATTAGGTAAGAAAATTCTCCTTCCCAATGCTAGCATCTCATCTCCCAATATAACAAAAGGTGTATTCTGATTTGACTTCATCCTTATTCTTGTCTTTTCTAACTCATCATCTTTTTTTCTAAGCTTTCAAAATTTTCTTTTTCGGAATCAATTGTACCACATGTTTTGCCAATAATGACCCATTCATCTCCACCATTAAATGTGCTTCCATCTTAGACAATTCTAGAAGTTTTGTCTTATACACAACTAATAAGGCTTCAATCATTGTTTTATTCTTTCAACTCAAGGCATCAACCACCATATTTGCTCTTCCAGGATGATATTCAATGATACAATCATAATCTTTTATTAATTTCATCCACCTTCTCGGCCTCAGATTTAACCTTTTTTTTATGATGGAAAATAACTAAAACTTTTATGATTTGTGAAAATATATACCTAGGTCCCATACAAATATTATCTCCAGGTCTAAAAGAAAACACCATTGCCACTAGTTCCAAATCATGTATAGGGTAATTCACTTCACGTGTTTTCAACTGTCTGGAAGCATAGACAGTTACCTTGTCATGTTGTATAAGCACACAACCTAGGGTGCATCATTATAAACTACAAATCCCTCATGCCCTTCTGAAAGCATCAATATTGGAGCTTAATCCAATCTTTTATTCAATTCTTGGAAGCTTCCTTCACATTTCTTGGACCATATAAACTTAACTTATTTCCTAGTCAACCAAGTCATCGGAGTAGTTATAGTGGAAAATCCCTTTATAAACCTCATATAATATCGTAGAAAACTATGAATTTTAGTATTATTTGTAGGCTTTTCCCACTTTAAGTACTTTTTAGGATCCACATAAATACTTTTTTGTGATAACATGTTCTAAGAATACTACTTCATTAAACCAGAATTCACATTTACTTAGTATAAAATACAATTTATTTCTTCTTAAACTCTCCAATACAATTCTCAAATGTTGCTCATGCTCTACCTGAGGGTGAGTATATCAAGATGTCATCAATAAACACCACTACAAACTTGTCCAAATAGGGTTTAAAGACTCGATTCATTAGGTCCATAAACATTGATAGAGCATTTATCAGTCCAAATGGCATGAGTAGCAATTCATAATGCCCATAATATGTCCCGAAGGCTGTATTTTATGCATCTTATTCCTTTATTCACAACTGGTAATACCCTGATCGCAAATCTATCTTTGAAAATACATGTGCTCTCTTATGTTGATTGAACAAATCATCAATCCAAGGAAGCAATTATCTATTCTTTATGGTCATTTTATTCAATTGTCTATAATCTTTACAAAGCCCTAGGGTACCATCCTTTTCCTTTATGAACAATACTAGAGCTTCCTAGGCTGAGTAAATCTTTTATCAAGTAATTCTTAAAGTGGGATTTTCAGTTCATTCAACTCAATAGGTGACATCCTATATGATGACAACACTATATGAGGGATTCCTATAAGAGTTTTAATTGAGACTTTAATCTCTCTAACTAAAGGCAGTCTGGGCAATTCATTTAGGAATGTCTTGAAAGTATCTTATAATAGGAATATTAATCAGCTTCATGTTATCCTTTTCTAGTTCACTCACATGGACTAAGTAGGCAGGACATCCCTTTTTTATTAGCTTTTCAATCGTCATGATTGAAATCACATAGTTAGGTTTTACTCTCTTATCTCATCAAAATACTATTCTTTTACCGTCTACTCTATGGATAATCACTGTTTTGGTGAAAAAATATATTTATGCATGATACATACTTAACCAATCTATACCCAGAATTAGATTAAAATCATACAATTTTAAGGGTATTAAATCTACCTTCAACTCACACTCCCCATTATACAATTTTACCCCTTGTAAACATCATCACTATCTATATTTCCCCCCTAGCAGTGTACTAATAGTTACTCGTTTTCTTTTCATCTTTCAGGGTATTACATGCAGTTTATCCACAATCCGATTTGATACGAAAGAATGACTAGCCCCTGGATTAAACAAGGCATGTACTTACAAAGATTCTAATAGTAATGTACCTATTATCACATCTGGTATAGCTTCACATCCTTCTAAGTTATATGGTATACTCTACCCTGGGTTCTCCCCTTCTAGGATCTAGGTCGACTTTTGTTAACACTCTCTCCAAACTGAATGGGTGGGTCTTCAGATCTATCCATAATAATGGACTCTTACTGACTCTATGCAGCAGCTCTCTAGCCCCGCATAGCCTTTATAACATGACAAGGATACTCCCTTTTTCCTATAACTTATCTCACCACAATAATAACAACCTCTCCCTAAATACTGGCAATCCCTTCTTTGGTGTTCCTCACCTCTACAAATGTAACATCTATCTAGTGTAGTTGAGCAATCCGCATGGTGTTTGGTGTTTCTGATTGTACCTAATGCATAAGGGATACATGGGTCCCCTCTACTTAGTAGACCCTACCATAACAATAGACCTTGAACGACCCTGACTACCAAAAGATCCTCTACCACTCACTTATGTAGCCCCATCGAACTCCCACCTGTAGTGAAATTTCCTCATTTCTTTTGAAATTGTCTAGATGACTATCCTCCTTTCCTTTTCTTTTTTTTTTGGAAATAAAGGTGAACTAGTAGAATACACCATATCTTTTCTTTTTAACTATGATAATTGTTCTTGCTCAATTCCCTATCTTTGATCATCCTGAATCACTCTCTCCATAGCCTGGGCAACCCATACTAAGTCTTATACTGTCTGAAACAGCATAGCTATCAATACCATCTTCAGTTCTTGTCTAAGCCTATCATGTAGTCTCTTTATCCAATAGCGCTAAGTAGAAAGGTATGAAGAAGCAAAAATAAAGAGGTCCTGAAACCTTTTATCATACTCCAAGATGACTAGTCATATCCCCTTGTTTCAGATATAAAAACTTTTGTCCCTTATCTTTTCTTTATTACCTAAAATAATACCACTCCTTGAGTTTTTCTCTAAAGTCCCTCCACATTAATAACTCTCTGGATCTCTTCTCCCTAACCATCTCCCACCAAAAGTGGGCATTGTCTGCTAATAGTTGGGTCATAGATTCAACCTGTGATTCCTCTGGTACTAGCATTTAGGTCATCACTCTTTCCACCTTCCGCAACAAATGTCCTACAATCCTAGCATCCTCCTTTCCTGAGTATGTCACCCAACCCAACAAATTCCCTACAATCTCAGCATCCTCTTTCCCCGAGTATATTACCCAACCCATCTCCTACATCCCCTACACCCAATGTACTAGGGTGACTGTTTTATGCCCTCTAAGTGTTGTGCTAGAAGCCCAACCATCCCTTCCATCACAACTCTATCAACCTACTCTAATATTGCAAGGTCTATGAACGATGCTAGTTTAATAACTTGTGTCGAGGGTCTATTTATCTACCCCTGTCCATCTGAGCCCTCTAGATATGGCATCTCTTCTCGTAAGGAAGTAGAATCATCCTGATGTCCTACTGATTCACTCCGTTATGAATAAATTGATGCAACAAGTAATGGATCTTCCCTTCAATCATCCTCATAGTGAATACGTAGCTCCCTTCCTCAAGCTGGGGATGGGTTAGTACTAGCACCCTTCTTGGTTCGAACAGTCGTAAAACATATTTCACATTCGATATTCAAAATTTCAGCAATCTTCTCTATACCGGGAGTTTCCAAGTTATCAACCAAGACCTGTTTCACTTCTATTCATATTCTTAATTTCCAATCTAATCATCATGGATCTAAATCACATCAATTGTATTCATCACATTAATCTATATGATATTACACAATAGCAATTATGAAAGTTTAAAAGGAAAATATAAACTAACATGTGTATGAGAATTTATAGGAATACAAATGTAAAGAGGAACAATTATATTTGTAGATCAATAATTCAAAGTTTAACAAATACATTACAATCCTAAAATATGTATAACATACTTAGTCTATATTTACAAAAATAAGATAAGGTAAGATTATGCATGACACAAGTGAGATGGTCCTGAAAAATACAACATTCAAATATAATCATTTACATAACTAATAATAACTAATACTATTACTAAATCTTTTTTTCCTTTATTTCAACTCGAAGATAAAACATTACTTATAATACTTTTTTTATTTAACTTCCCACATTAACATCATCATACTATTAGATATCCATAACCTGGATAATTTTCTTAATGTCAATATGAATTTGAAATTGATATCATTAGCCATTGCCTAATGAATAGGAAATCAAGAAAATGTCGACATCAGCTCACTAGCATCATTAGCTACCGTTCCCCTAATTAGCTAATCATACATTTCAAGGAACATGTTGAAGGCAAGGTATCCACCTTGACATCGTTAGCTTTCTCCATTGTTCGAAAAAGCTAATCAAATCCCTTTTTTTATTTCTAATCCTTTGGATTCTTATACCGATGCTAATGAACCTTGTTAGAATCATTAGTCTCTTTTACCGGGACCGACTAATCAAGTTCGAGTGAATGTCGATATCAATGTAACTCATTAATAGCATTAGCTTTTAGAATTCCAGAATAGTTAATAAAGTCTTATATGAATACTTTCACTTAACATTTGATAATGTCGATGTCAAAGAACCTTTTGACATCATTAGCCTCCAAATCAGGAGTAGTTAACCAAGTTCTTCCCATTCATTTCCTTTCTTTCTTTGTTTTCCCATTTTTTTAATGATTTTCCATACTAATACAAGAAACAAAAGGAAGTAAATCTAACAATTCTAATGTAAAAAATTATAAAATATAGGTGTTCGGCACCTACCTACAATGTGTGATGTCCCAGCACTAGCTCCGCCCTATGGTCAAGCTGCCGAAGTGTCCCCTATCAAAAACAGAATTAATTCATTACCATAACTTCCCATAACCTCAGGAACCATAACTTGATTCTTTATGACAATTTTCATATCTAGACTCTTCATCATTTTTTCCAATTAAAATTCTTCACAACATATAATTACACAATCTCTCAATTGTTTTACTATTTCTTATAATTAAATACCAACTATCAAAGCCTCCAAATTTCTTCATTTAACCAACCACAATGGTCATACTTTTTTTATCTCATTCATGTATTTTGACTTCAACATGCCATAGTTTTATTAACCTTAATTACACCTAATATAATTGAAGCACAATTCAAGTCTTATCTCATCATAATTTATCTCAAAGTTTTATTCCTACTTAACTATTTTCACGATACCTAGATAAATTCACAAATTTCATTTTAAATCACTATATCTATCTGAATTCTCACTAAACACACCATTTCTACAAGTACAAATCATTTACCCAAATTTCCTAAAATCCCCCCTTTTTGCCTGATCCCAACCCATGGAAAGAAAATATGGTTCTTCCAAAATTTAGCAAAAATCAACACTTATCCAAAGTTTTTTATGATCAAAATTACCATTCCAAACAAAGAACACCATCATAAATAATTTTTCTTAGAAAACCCTAACTTCCATAATACAATTTTAATTAATCAATCCCATATCTTGTTAAAAAATCAAAGCTTCACATAGTAAAAGGAATCATTACCTACTAAGCACAAGAAAAAAAAAGGGGGGGGGGGGGGAATTTGCACTAAAACCCAAGCTTTTAACACTTTCTTCTTCCCTCCTTCTTTTCCTTCCTTTTATTGCCACTTTACCCTTCAAAATCACTATTTCCCACTTGATTTTCCTTCATAATTTGATGTTTTTGGTGTTGATTCTTCAAACTTTCAAGATTTTCTTTCACTTTTTTTTGTTTTCCTAAGGTTTTGTAAAGGTATTTAGCATGTTTTTCTTCTCTCATATTTTCTTCAAATAGCCGGCCACACACACACATATATAAATATTAATTTATGAAATTCCTATTATATCCCTCCAACATAACCTTTTGTTTTTCTAGTTAATTTTTTCTCAACTTTCAACACCTGTTACTGTAAATTTTAAGCTAGGCTATTTTGAATTTCATAAATGATATTCCAGTACTTTTCTTTCCTCTTACATCACTTCCATTTAAATTTTATTCACAATTCTATATTTTTTTTTATTTTTCAGCCATTTTCATATTTTCATTTGTTTACATTACATACATCTTTTATTCCAAATTCCTTTAATCCATTATCATCTCTTTGTGTGAATATTCAATTTATAAATTAGCATAATATTTACTTCCCTGCCCTTATAAATGTTTTTCTTTATCCAGGGGTTCACATTTTTGAACTCTAATAACTATGAAATTTAAAAAAATATAGAAAAAAGGCCTATGGAATCTTCTGGTAAAATCTAAGATTGATCAAATGGTCGAATTTAAAGTTATGCTTGTTAAATTAAAATTTTGTATTAGAAAAAATAAGTCTAAAATCGTCTCTCCTTGTCAGATCCGCAAGCCACTAACTTCGTATCCTTGAAAATTAAAAATTCCTTGCCTTCCAAATTTGTTTCCTTGTAAAAATTAGAACCTCCAATGCTGCCAAATTGCTGAAATCTTTCCTTGTAGAAAAATAATTTTTACTGCATAAGGAATCCTTGCAAAATAAGGATTGTTGTCAAATTGGTATCCTTCAAAAGTAAGGAATCCTTGCAAAATAAAGATTCCACGTGTAATTAAATTATTTTCTTGAAAGAATCTACGAAAACGTTCCTTTTTTATTTTTTTTGTTTTCTAGCAGCTTTTAAGCGTGACTTCAAACATGTCATTCTCTCTCGTCTAAATGAGTCATTGGGCCTAACATGTATAGATTGAAAGCTTGGTATTTCTAGTTTCCATCTCATCTGGAATAAAAGCAAAGTTCTACTTGTAATTTCATATATGGCCTAAGCAGTACATGAATGTCCAGTCTAGTATATTTATAACTTGTTAACCCAAATATCTTGAATCATCACAATTAATTTCTTTTGGATCTTCTTAGTTTTAGACCTTGCAATTGGCCCAAGTGGCACATCTAATAGGTCCTTTGGTGATACTTGTTGATTCTCATCATTTTTCCTCTCATCAAAACGATTCGTTCTCAAATTAACAATAAGAACACCATTTATAGGTAATACATTCTCACAATCCTACAACAAAGAAACTAAAACACTATTTTACATAGGGTTATTAGTATAAAAAACATTCTCAACACACTAGTTTTCGCATAAAAGCTCTCATACTTTGCTCTTATTTCAACCAACTTACCATTTTCTCTCATCCCAAGGTCCTCGGTTAAAAAACCATTTTCTCTCATCTCAAAGCTCTCCAACAAACTCTCACATTGTTCCTTAAGACCAATTGAAAGATACATTACGTTATGGTCATTAACCAGTGCACCTTCTATATACTTCAAAACAAGTGAACTGTCATTGCTATTTTCATCATGTTCATGTAAGTCTTTCAAATTCATATTGCAATGATTCGCTTCACAGTAATTATTCTTGTTATCCTCTTCAATTTTGTTTGTTATTTTATTTTTATTGTCTAGTGAAAGAACTTCAAAATCATCACAACTCTCAGAACTTATCTCTTGTTTTGCATTGCAATCTTCAACTTCATGGACACCATTGTTACTCTCCTCTTGATGTTCGTGCTTGATTTCCCTTTTATCCTCTATTAAAAGATTTAGGTTTTGGTATGAAATTGTTGATGTATCAAGTGTTTTCTCTAGACTCTTTCCTATCTCTTTTCCAATAATTCATAAAAACCCAATAAGTTTTCAACCTTCTCACTCCTAGTTTTAGAATTTAACGTCTTTGAATCACCATCTAATCATTTTGCATCTTTTTTGGCATTGGTTTGCAACTTTCCATTCATCAAGTAGTTTTCTTTTAATAAGTATTGTAAATTATTCATCCTTGCTTGCCTTGACAAATTTCATACAAGTTTTTTTATTGTCAACATTCACGGTTTGGATCCTCAGATTCTCTTATCTCTTTGTATTATGAACCTTTTGGAATAGTTTCTCTTGCAAGTTAGTAAGCATGGCTTCATTACTATCTAGCTAATTCCTCATATTATTGAATACCACATCCATGTGCTTAAATTCTTGTTACATAGCCTATAAAAAGAGAAAGTGTTCTTCTCTTTCTTAGCTAATGACTCGTTTTTAGAAGACATCATCAAATCTGAAATTTTATATTAGAAACAAGAAATATCCTCATACTCTCTCGTATGTTTACACTCAATTTTTAGCTTTTCACGATAAAAGTCTCACCTTTTTATCTTTTACCTCTCTTGCTCGCCACTTCAGTTCTTTAGGGAACCAATCGGAACCAACCAAAAATCTCAATTTTATAACGCTCTACCAATAGAATTCAAAACACAACAATTAAGAAAATGATAACAAAAATGAAGATGAAATCAGAAACAAATATGAAAACAAAAATGAATGCGATTAAGATTACAAAAACATCAATGAAATTCAAAAATTGACTCTATAAAACCTGAAAACTAGTATAAACTCAAACAATCTGAATTCATTTGCAAACAAATAATTACACACTGAAACAAAAAATATTATGAAACCCGAAATCAATATTTCAACAAACAACACCAAGTAATAAAACCAACCAATTCAGCAGAATCTATATTGCAATTTTCTCAAGTCTCGAATTCAAGAATTGTAAATTTCAATTTTGCATCACTAACAAACACTTGCGATTTCAACTTTACTTTTTTTTTTAATATACTGATTTGGTAGTAGGAAAACTTAACTGAAACTTTTGGCTTTTTTATATTAGCCGCAACAATTCAATAATTGAGAAACAACAAGCAAACAATGCAAAAATTTTAAGATGGATAGATAAAACCTGATTTTAGAATCTTGCTCTAATACCAATTGATGTGAACCTGGAGGATAAAAACCCTAAAACCTACAAATATGAAAGAATACAACTCAAGAAAGTTAAAATCAGATTGATAAAAAACTCATCCCAATGATTACTTGAACTAAGAAAATTATTAGATAAAATACCTTAACCCATTGATTACAAAGAATCAAAAACTGAAAGTATAAGGAAGAACACCACAAAAACAATTAATCTTTAATAAGTCATGAATAGTTCAATGAAAAACCAAGAGAATGAGCAACCTTGCCACACAAAATATTATTTATGAATAATAAGCAATTTGAAAAAAAAAACCTTAAATACAAGTTAAATAACTCTATTTATACCAGATAAAACATCTTAAACAAAATTGAAAAAATAACAAAAGAGTTCTAAATAGAATAAGAAAAATAATCTTAAACCAACTAGGAAATTAAATGTAATTTTTGCAAGGCCTTTCCAAACCTAATTGCGATGAAATTTTAACTATATAAAAAAACAAGACATATAGAATCTTTTAGTAAAATTTCATATTAATCCAACATTCGAATCAAAATTTATACTTATTAGTGTAAAAATATACATTACAAAAATAAGCTTAATATTGACTTTCCTTGTCCAATCCACAAGCTACCCATCTTGGTATCCTTGAAAATTAGAAATTCTTTGCAAAACAATACTCCCAAGCTTCCGATTTTTTTTCCTTGCAAAAAAAAGGATTTTCAATGTTGTCAAAATTGCCGACTCTAATATTGTCAAAGTTGTTGCTACATAAGAAATCCTTGTAAAAGAATGATTTTTGCCTAATTGATATTCTTAAAAAGTAAGAAATCCTAATTGGTATATTGTCTTGTAAAAATCCACAAATCATAAGGAAGACAATCCTTTTTTGATAGTCTCTTCTTTACTTTCTTTGTTTGCTAGTAAATTTTAAACCTAACTTTAAAAATATCGATATCTCGTATGAATAAATTACTAGACTTATTATATATAGATGGAAAACTTGAAATGTTTAATTTTCATCCCAACTAAAATCGCAACAAAATTCTACCTACATTTTTAATTATAACTAGAACAATACACAAAGATCCAATCTAATAAATTTACAACTTTTTAACCTAAATATCTTGAATTAAACCAATCAATTACTGTTAGATCTTGTTAATTTTAAACCTTATAATTAGTCTAATTAATACCTCTAATAGATACTTTGATGATACTCATAAATTCTTCTGTTGTTAGTTTTAAACCTCTAATTGATGCCTCCAATGGATATGGATATGATGCTCACGTATTCTTCTCAAAAAATGTGATACTCTAATGGATATATTGATAAAGCTTGCTGATTCTCAACATAAATTAGTAAAAATGAGAAGTTTTCAGTACTGGTTTGAGGTAGTCCAAGCTTCACAAAATTAAAAGTACACACTGAATCTTTTCATAACCCCGGAATTCTATTTAGCTAATAGAGAAATTCATACAAATTCAAACTCAAATTTGAAAGATAATACTCTAATAACTTTGAATTTAAATAAGACTATATCTTGCTAAGGTGTGCATTGCAAGTGCTTTGATGAGATCCAGCCATCCATTCGTATTCATCCCCCAATATATATCTGAAAAGAAATCTTCTTCTTCATCCTCTCCCTGGCTAAGATCGTTACACAAGAGAATTGAAACAAAGTGTGAATCCTTTCAAATATAAATGGTTTTTATTCAATAGTACTGACACACTAATCAAGAGAAGTCACTGGCTTTCCCAATCTTTATGTTCTGCTCCACCAAGAAAGTTGTGACGACATTCCTCTGCCAGCTCTTGAAACTCCTGCATTCACCAATAAAATCGATAGCATTAGGAAGATACAGTTTTTAGAAAAGAATAAAGAAAATAAGCATCACAAAGCATCAGATGCAAGTAGCTCATTGTGCTTTGAGGGGGAAAATATGAATTTTACTTGAAATCCAACATATTCAAATTTGCACAAAGATAAACAACATATACAACTCTTGTCAACTTCATTTTATTTAAAATTAAACAAATGCAGACTGAGCGTTTTTCAAAATTGTCAAACAAGGCCATGCCTCTTGACAAACTCTTTTTCAGTCATTTCTAGATTAACATTGTGCTCACACACAAACTGCAGGTCTGCATACTCTATAGATCGCAATGATCAAAGCAATTAAGGTAAAAGTGGTTTTCGGAGGATATGACACTAATCACAAATGAAAATTCGTTCATGGAATGACAAACTTGTGATCAAGATGTGCTAGAATTTCTCCCCCAGGGAAAGCTGATTTAGTAGCCTCAAATGCAACTTTGATTGCTTCTTTCCAAGTTCCGTGCACAGCCTCAGTATTTAGTTGTGTTTTTGATTGACCAGGATCTTCCATCGGCAAGGAGTATCCAGAAAGCAAATGGCCTACCCAAACACCATCTTTTCTGAAAATGGAACGTCAAAAAAAAAAAAAAAAAATGTCATCTTGATAAACAGCCATCCATTTCCATTCAAAAAAACAATACCCTCAATTCAGGAGCATAATTACTGTGATGATGTAAGGTACAAAATAATTACTCGGCTGTATAGATAAACAGAAAAAAGATGCCAAAATGGAAACTTACAGAACAATGTCCGTGTGCCGGGGCGCATAATGCCCGCCACCTATTCCAAGAAGGATTTTGTTGCTACCACCATTCCTGAATCGATAAAAGTATTAATTTTGCAAATGATAGTGTAAATTTGAAGGGTTTTGGGACATAATAACTGCTCTATTTCCCCCTTCATCTATCTATCTTTTGGTATAAAGTTCTTTTCTTTTACCCTTTCCCTTTCCAAACCAAGAGAGGGTCATCACATGAAGAAATGTTAAGCAAGCTTCAAACACTTGCATTCACTCGCTGTAATATAACATGGAAATCATTCATGACACATGCAGAAAAACCTTAGGGAAACCAGAAAAGTATTCCCAGATTATTCATGCCTAACAATCAGGAGTACTAGGAGAAACAAATTCCCTTTGATTTAAAAAAAATGGAAAGTCATCTACCCGCTCCATATCTTGTTGCTTAAGAAAAATAAGTTGCAATTCATTACTTTAAAACTATGGAATTATCTATTCATTCCATATCTTGCTGCTTGAGAATAATGAGTTATGTACCTGCCCCAGTCTCCCTCAGCAATTCCTCCTCCAAGACCCAATCCTTCCCAGACTAACTTCAAGCACCAAACAAATTATATCACTAAACTGGGTAAAATTCTTCATTATCACTTCAAAACTCAAACATAACACTAGTCATGCTGCTTTATTGCTCATTCATAGGCAAATGAAAGAGAGAACTGGATTGTGATACTATGAATGATTCAAAGTTAAAACTTTCCAATCAAATGCAAACAAAAAGGTGAACTGAGCAGGTAAGTAATGTCTTGAAAGCATGCAATATAACTATAACAAGGCCACTGCATATAAAATATAGCTTATTCTGACCAACAAATACCCACCAATGCAATGGCCTGTGCAGCATCCTGCCTCCTCCAGTATTCTTCTGTGCTACCTAGTAAAAATGGAAAAGGAAATCAACAATTAACTAAACCAGGAAAAATCTACAACACAAAAGGTCAATGGATTGTAAAACCAAAAATAACAATCCCTTAATGAATAAAGCCGACCTAATCAGTGGTAGAAGCTTACCAATCTCCACAAACATGGTTGGCGAATTAGTTAATGGCCCATGATGTGTGGCTTCTAATGTAACCTAAAACATGATAGAAAAATTGAAAAAAGTCAGTATGTTTCAACTCTTTTGGTGAAAGGGGGAAGAAAAGGATACGCACAGCCACAATAAAGAGATTTTTTTGTACCCACTAATACTAATACTCATGATTATGATTAAACTAGAGCATAAACTAGTTAATGAAAAAGAATTAATCAATAAATGCAGTTTGAGATTAAACTAAATGCAACAATTATCAGAAAGTTCCTCTAGGCTATGGTTGAATCTCTTCCCATTGAGTCATCTTGGGCTTCCTTTAGATGTGCATTCCAAGGCAATTTCAGTGCAAGATTATATTATTTAGCTTCAGTAAAGAAGCAGGAGCATGTGGAAGAGGCAGTATCCCTGGAGGTGTAGAAAATTACTTGCATTATGAGCACGCAACCATGTTTGCCTACATTGTTTTTCTTCATTTCCCATTCCAGATTCAGCTGTTCAGGAATCGGAAAAGCTTCGAAGGGATTTCTTGAGGAAGAGAATGGAAGAGGAATTTAAGTGCTACTTGGTAAATTGGTGAGAGCAGTGTACTCCTTTTGATTAGGATGCTTGAGTGCTCCTGATTGGACAGGTACTCAGTAAAGCATGATAGATTTTGGAGGAGACTTGTAGTTGCCAAAAGCAGGGAAGGTACTGGAGGCTGGTGTTCCAGAGGAGTTAAGAGTTCTCAAGGTGCTGCTTATGGAAACACTATTACAAATGGTTTGGATGTCTATATTAATAGAAATAATAGAATCCTGATCTACTATAATGTTTGGCATGGGCAATCAACCTTTAAAGTGAATTTCCTGATTTCTTCTCCTTAACTTCAAATGAAAAAGGCAACAACAGCTAGCTATAGTGTGTGGAGGACGGTGATCAATTGGATTTAAGATTTAGAAGAGATTAATTACGACATGACTAACTTAGATACAATAAATCCTCCACTGGTATTGCTGTATCTAGGGAAGAATATATGGGCACTGACAGTCAGATGTAAATGAATTTATGATCTAAAGATATCCCAGGAGTCTTTTTAAGAGGTTCAAGAGAGTTGTATTTTGACAGCTAAATATTTGAGGAGAAGATATAAGATTAAAATAAGTTGGAAATTTCTGTGCAGATCTAATTGAGAAGTTATACATCATTTACTTTGAGATTGCCCATAAGCAACTATATTGCACAACTTATTACTATCTCTAGTCCTTAAGGGTTAATTCAGCATAAGGAACTCAAAATGAAAATCAAGAATCCAAACCTGTTAGGATTATCAAATGAACACAACACACAAATCGCAAACAATCAAATGAAGAATTTCCAATTCATATGTATTATCAACACAACACACGCATCGCGGGATTCTACAATCACGGTTATACAAATGTATCCTAACATCAAATGTTAATTAACTCATTACCTCGAATTCAGGAGTTAGTTTATGTGATTCAGCAATAGTCCTCAAGAGCCTCAACCATGGTCCTATCCGAGGATTTGGAGGTGCTGCCCATCCTGGCTTCCCACCAGCAACAAGAACCTCTCCTTCACCAATATGTGGAGTACCTAAGCCAAGAATGCAAATCCGAACAAACATTACATTCTTCATTGCATTATTGTTTCCCCTTTGAATCCATAAGGCTAACAAACAAAGAACCAAACAGTAGTACAATAAAATGAATGTTAATTAATATACCAATTGGATGGACCGTAAGAGATGGCCGACTAGAAGAAGCAGCATGCTTGCTAAGAAAAATGATCTCATCGACTAACTCGCCGGTTGCCTCCTCCCAACGTTTATCTAAGTGATCCTCCTTAACAAGACTGTTATCCACTTTTATTAGCCTCACTTCCTTGTTTACAAAACTTAAGGCATCCTAACAAACACGCCATAGAATTCATGTCAGTCAGTCTCTTGTTTAAACTTTAATTAATTTTGTTGAAAGAAACTAAAGCAAGAAAAGCAGAGGGTGAGAATTGCTGACCTGCAAGGAGGGGCCAGTGTGCCAACCGGGCATGGCTAGAAGAGCCGAGGCGGGGCCTATGGATGCTGGATCTGAGGTGGTCGCCACCAACAGGATCACCATTCTCTTTTCTCTTTTCTCTTTCCTTTGATAACAGTTTCTTCGCGGCAGACGAATTCTTTGGAGAACACAGGACTGGCATCTGGTTTCCGCGTGACTATTTATTGAGTTTTTTCTTTTTCTACTTTTTACAAAGGCAAAGATCAAATTGAATTCTTAAACCTTATTTTTTATTTTAAAAATATTTTTAAACAAATTAATTTTTTTAATTCAAATTATTTTAATATACTAATATTAAAAATAATTTTTAAAAAATAAAAAAATATTATTATTTTAATATATTTCAGAGTTTTTAAAAAAAAATAATTATTTTCATTCTCTCAAACATCTTCTTCTAGTATTACTTTAAAGACTCCCTTTTTATTTACTACACAAAAATAAAAAATTAATATTAATTTTTTTAATATTCATTAAAATTAAGAAATAATAAAATAAAAATATTATATATTATATAAAAAACAAAATAAATTAAATTTTTCTCATTTAAATTTATAAATTTAAATTATTTATTAATTTAATTTAAATTGAATATTCTAATTAAATTTGGTTCCAAATAAAAAAAAAGACATTTGTATTTCATGAATAGATTATAGTTTTGATTTCAATAAAAAAAATTATAAAAATGAGTTAAAATTTTGATTTAATTAAAAATTAAATTATTTTATTTTTAATCTGTAAAATATAGCTTATACAATATTTTTCTTTAAAAAAGTTGTTTCAAGTCATTTTTTTATTAAACATACTTCTAATTTAAAATAATTTAAACTAATTTTTTAAAATTATTTATGAAAAATAAATTTTTAGATTATAAATCAAAGTTAAAAGTCATAATTTAAAAATAATGTCAAACATGGTTAATATTTAGTTAAAAGTTTATGTAAATTTATTATAATAACTCCTAATAATAAACTTTAAAAATTTAGTTAACAGTTTCTTCGCGGCACACGAATTCTTTGGAGACCACAGGACTGGCACCTGGTTTCCGCGTAACTATTTATTGAGTTTTATCTTTTTCCACTTTTTAAAAATGCAAAGTTCAAATTGAATTCTTAAACCTTATTTTTGTATTTTAAAAAAGATTAGATTTTTTTAATTTTTTTTATTTTAGATTAATTTTTTATATATTTTCAGATTATTTTGATGTACTGATATTAAAAATAATTTTAAAAAAATAAAATAAATATTATTTTAATATATTTTAAAAAAAAAACACTTTAAAAAATAATAATTGTTATCATACTCTCAACCATCTCTTATATTATTTTAAAGATTCTCTTCTATTTACTATATGAAAATGAAAAATTAATATTAAAATTTTTTTTAATATTCATTTACTTTAAAATAATATATATTATATAAAAAACAAAATGAATTAAATTTTATCTCTTTTAAATTTATAAATTTAAATTATTTATTAATTAAATTCAAATTGAATATTATAATTAAATTTGGTTCCAAATAAGAAAAAAAAGACATTTGTATCAGTTTTTTTCCCATGAATGGATTATAATTAAAAATAACTTTTAATTTCAATAAAAAATTATAAAAATGAGTTAAATATTTTATTTAATTAAAAATTAAATTGTTTTACTTTTAATTTATAAAATATAGCTTATACAATATTTTTCTTTAAAAACGTTGTTTCAAGTCATTTTTTTTTATTAAACATACTTCTAATTTAAAATAATTTAAACTAATTTTTTAAAATTATATAAATTTTTAGATTATAAATCAAAGTTAAAAGTCACAATTTAAAAATCATGTTAAATATACTCTTAATGGTTAATAGTTAAAAGTTTATATACATTTATTATAATAACTCCGAATAATAAACTTTAAAATTTTTGTATGATTTTTTATAAGTAGGGTTAAAATTAAAACAATATTCTTTATACTATGCTGCCATTCATATCTTTTTCTTAAAGAAAAAGAAAAGAAAAGAGTGTTAGGGAATAATATAAATCATATCATGGGACTTCACCTAACAGTTTAAGCTATTGAGTTGAGATGATTCTTTGACATGGTATCAGAGTCTTGATAACCAAGCGGTCACGAGTTTGAATCTCACCATCCCTATTATTTGATAAAAATCAAGCACAAGATAATGTGGGCCTGTGCAAGTTTCAAATCCAAAAGGTTTTCACTTGAGGGGGTGTGTTAGAGAATAATATAAATTATATTTTGGGACTTCACTTAATAGTTTTAACTATTGAGTTGAGATGGTTATTTGACAAAGAGAACTTACTTTTTATATTGTAGGTAAATAATTGTTTCGATTAAAAAAT
This sequence comes from Populus simonii, assembly GCA_007827005.2. NCBI lineage: Eukaryota > Viridiplantae > Streptophyta > Magnoliopsida > Malpighiales > Salicaceae > Populus > Populus simonii. The sequence goes on from CM017478.2 coordinate 4,295,305, forward strand.
TATCTTATCATTTTTATTTAAAAGTAAAATTGAATTGACTATATGATAAAAATAAATATAATTATATATAAAATTAATAATCTAAAATCATTTTTTATTTTTTATTTTGATTGCTTGTATTTAGTATTATCTATAATTGAAAACTCTTAAGACTTTCCAAATTTATTTATTTTAAAAAAAAAAAAACTAACTTGATAAACATTGCATTAAAAATATATGAGTAGTAATTGTAAGAAAAAAAATATTAATTCTTAATCAACAATATCTTTTCAATTTCTTTTTTTTATTACCTATATTTTGTAATATTTATAATCAAAAGCTCTTAAAAAAAGCTCGAAATAAACCTTGATAAAAAGAAAAACATTGAATCTCATATACTAATATTTGTATTTTTAATATTAAAAAACAAAACAATTCTCCTTAAATTATATTATATTACAATTTGAGTGGATTACTTTTTTCTTAATTAGTAACTATTAAAGTTATAAACATGAATAATAATGTTATGCTACTTTTGACTAAGGAATCTTTTATAATATTAGTATAGTTTCTCAATAGATATAAATCATTTTCTATAGAAGAGTTAAAGTTAACATAAAAAAAACATAAAAAAATAACCGAAATTCAATATAATAATCTATGAAGTTTTAAAGTAATATTATTATTTATGGATTTTAATTATATGTGCGGTGAATATAAATTAAAATATGTTCGAATAGAAATTTTATAAATCATTTTGTTCAAAAGAGTTTTTTTTTTTAATATTATTAGCGATTGTAAAAAGAAATAACGAAAACTTAATGAATCCTTTCTTCCAAAAGAGTCAAATATAATATAAGACAATAACTAAGGAGAACAAATAAAAATACTATGACTTAATTTAATAATTTGATATAATTTTTTAAATTTTAATTATTTTTTTTCTAAGTTTTTTAGAGTTTTGATAGTCAAAATAAAATATTAATAAGTTATTATATATAGATAGATTCAGTTTGAGATATTTATTTTATATTATTTAAGTGTTTTTTTATGTATGAATAGGTATATAATGAAAAAACAAGATAAAACTTTTTAGATAAACTATATTAATGTTTTAATTTCTTTTTTAATTAGAATTTATATATTAGTATTTGCAATATTTTATAGTCTTGTGTGTGTATTGTTAATTTTTTTATATAGAGTATACTAGCCTTTGCGTTTGCGTTTCTTCACGAGGTTGGACTATTTTTTTGAACAAAAAATATTATTCAAGTACTGAAAATAAGTAAAATAAATGTATAAAAAATTATTTATGAAAAATATATAAAAACTCTAATTAGAGTTAAGCCAACACATAACATTTTATCAAACTCGTGCTTCAAATTATATTACTGGAATAAATTGATTAAAAAATTATTATAAAGCTATTTTTAAAAAAATATGTTAACTTTTTAAACTCATGACTCGAGTAATTAAACTTAAAGCATCTAATCTAGAAAAAATCATGAAAACCAATCCAAAAAAAAATAAATATTAAAGGATGAAATTGAAAAAAAATATTATAATCATACAAAAGAATTTTAAAAAATAGAAATTCAAAAAATAAGGATCAAAATCACTACCACTACTATATTATTAATAAGTAATGTCATCACTATTATTATTATTTATAACCACTATTATTATTATTATTATTATCACCATCACCATCACCACCACAACTATTGCTAACATTATTATTATTAGTAGTAATAGTAGCATTTCTATTAATATTATTATTATTTTAACAATCATTACCACAATCATCATCACCACTACTATTATTGTTGATATTACTATTGTTATTATCTCAATCATTACAACATATATTATTAATATTTTTATTATCATCATTATTTCTTCTTTCTCTCTCTCATATCATCACCATCACTAATTTAATTTTTGTTATTGTTATCATTAATAATATTATTATTTCCATTACTATTTTTTGAATTATTATCACTATTATCATCATCGTCGTCATTATTACTATTATCATCAATAATAATAATAATAATAATGAAAAAAAATAAAAAGCATGAACTTGATTTGAATGATAAAATTGAAAACTATAAAAATTTCAACAAAAAAACCAAGGAAAACAATAAGAAATCAAAAGAAAATAGACCAAATTGAAATCATTATTATCATTGAAAAAACAAAAATCATAAACTGATTTGAAGGATAAAATTAAAAGCCATAAATTTTTTGACAAAAAGACAGAAAAAAATAAGAAAATTAAAATAGAAGGATCAAATTGAAATACTTTAAATATACAAATTAAACTCCAAGATTTGAATTGAAAACAAACAAAACTTTAATAAAAGAAAAAATAACAAAAAAACAATAATCAAAATTAAAAGGTTTGAATATGAAATAATTATAACAATGAGGACCATAATCTATTTACCAGAATAAAGGAGATAAATAAATGAAGAAAAAGAAAGAGGGTAACCGGTCACATTTAAAGAACACACGGTGTTTATAATGGAAGAGATGGCAAAAAATAAACTAAGACAGTTGAAGCTTATTTTTTACCATTAGAAACCACCGCGCACGCCACCTAAAGTGTGCAGTGGTTCCAATTGACGCATAGCTTTTTAAATATACAATTATTATTTTAATGCTTAATTGCTATGAGCTTTTTGTGGAAAAGAGCTATGTTTATTCTTATATATAAATTTTTGTTCGTCTCTCAATTTATTTGTTAACAAATAGTGGAAACTCTATTTCATAAAATAAATTGTTAATTTATTATTATAATATTTATCAACACATTAAGCATGATAAAACAAATCAAAATAAATTTAGCACAAAACACTATAGAAATATAACTTCAAACCAAAGTGTAAAACAATAGAAAATTCAAATATCTAGAAGGAAAGAATTGGCCATGACAAAGGGATAAACAGGTTAATGTAAGAGGATAATTAGTTGAGCTAACGTAAATTTCAGTTTTCTTTTAGCTTATGGTGTTAATGAAGTGGCATAGATAATTATGTCCATGAGAAAGAGGAAAAGAACATCATAGTCAGCTGAAACCCACTAGAATTGAGAATCTGGGAAAAGCACGCTCGGTCCCCTTTTTTATTAGCTGAACCTAGCACACTTTTTAAATGGATTTGTAGTTCATGAGAACCCTAGCAAACTACTTCATCATCATCATCATCATCATCAATCAGATATGATAGACTGGATTCTGTCACACGGACAAATATTCAATTAAGAGAGTACTCCTTGAATATATATAACATTCCCTTTTTGTTGACATCCCTTTACTTTCTTAGGCCAAAAACAATAAACAGTGCCAATTAAGATGAGCAAATATTTCTGAGAACTAAATAGTTTTGAAAACCCTCGTCTACTCTTGTTCTTTTAATCACATACTGGACCAGTTTGCATCTAAAAATAAATTCAGGTTGCACTTTAAGGTCTTAAAAACAAAATGAAAAGAGATGCATCAACTACCAAAACACCCATAATTAACTATTCAAAAAGAAAAGAGAAGACATTTACAACGATATGTTATAATTCCATAGGTGTCAAAATATTCAGGCTGTAAAAGGAGATAGCTACTCTAAAACTACAACCATCACGATTCAACACCCTTGTTTCCCTTGCTTTAGCCCTTAAAGATGCCCCACGTCCATTCTGTTCAGGAGAAAGTACATTAATTTGCTAAAAACAATTCAAGAGAAAGCATATTCTGGAATGTTTTTACAGAGGAAGCGCCGCATCAAAATGGAACAGCAAATGTGCACATTCGAACACTTGCTTGTGTGCGCGCATATGTGCTGTGATCATGTATGTTTTGATTTTGTTCAATACCAAATAATTTCTACTTTGTCATGCACCAAAAGAAAAGGTCTTGCAGACATAGATATTGATGATCTCATCCCATGTAGCCACAAAAATGAAATACGTTAATCCAATTTTAACTTAACAAGACATGTGAGGGAAGGTGAAGGGTATGAAGGGGGTGCAGGAACATGACATTTGCAGAATTCACCAGTTGGTAAAATGTTTGTTCTTCTAGAAGTGTACTCTATTTCACTCGGTCACTGTAACAAGCATTGATATTTTTATTTTTTTTTGGCGTGGGGGGGCAATTAAAAGAAAAAACTTCGTGTCATAAAAAGGTCATGGTGTGAAACTTACTATGTTGTTGGAGTATCAAGGCAATAGTAATCACAGATCAACACCCTCATCAAGGCCTTTTGAACCAATCATTACATTTGAATCTATTTGTTTGTCAAACTTCCTCTTCCTTCTGCCTTCAAATTCTTGAAATCCTTCCATCTACAAGTAATTTTTTGAACATTTCAAATACAAAAGAAAAACACAATACTAACCCTGCTGCTAAACTGAAAAAAAATAAAAATCAACCATGCAGTAGAGAGCTGAATCTGTGTCTTGCCTGCTGAAATTGATCCATAGAAATTGGATTGTCATGCAAAGAAATACTCTGGAGAGCCTTACAGTCTTTCAAAAGATTTGGAGGAATCTGTCAACCATGGAATACAAAATTGTCTATAGTCTTGTCTGACAAATAAAACCTACATTGATGATTCAAATTATCATAGTACAAACTCGCAAGTCACAAGCATACACTCAACTGGTAGAATGCATGCATAAACCAAAATATGAACATAAAAAATGGATGAGTCTGTGAAGAGAAGGAAAGAAACTAGTGCTGCTGGCCAGAAAATAGTTAGTGTTCAAATCATTATATTCAATCTAACTAATCTGGATAAATAAATAATTAAGCTCAAAACAGTTAATCCAATTTGATACACAGCCACTAAACAACTATTATTTCCTAAACCACAGCCTGAAGGTTTGAGTGAGAACTTTTGCAAGTTTTATAAATTATAAATCAGGGGAAAATGAAATTGCTTCTCAGATTAGAAGAAAAAAGGAATGAAGAGAGCATTTTCAAGGTTAAAAAAGAAAGGTTAAGGATTCAAGAAGAAGGAACATCAGCAAAACAGCTATATGCTTTCAATCGACAGGGAAATAAATATAGAAGACACTGGAAGCAATTAAAAGAAGAAAGAAATGGCATGCACATTGAAAAGATATAATCAACAAACTCTCCAGAATTACAATTGAAACCTAGTTAGCAACACTCTACAATACTAGTTATCATTTCCATTACTGAAAAAAAAATTAAATACAATTGGTACGCCCAATATGACCATTATACTAGTAAACTGGAAGGCATTCTGGAAGTGGGCCATCATGACTGGCAGAGGCTGGCAGTATCAAATTACCACATCTACCACTATGTACAGTTTCAGAGAAGTTAGACAAGATTTGAACTAAATATTACCTGGCCCACACTATTATTGTTCAGGGAAAGCGACTTCAAGTGAATGAGATTGCAAACAGATGCAGGAAGATCTTCAATGAGATTATCTGCAAAATTGTACAAGATAATAAGTTGTGAGAACTCTGAGAAGTAATGGTAGGATTATTGATATCTAGAAGCACTAAAACAGAACAAGCTACTCGTATTATTTCTAAATAGGCAAACAAAATCAAATCCATGTGCAAGAAAACAAGTAAAATGTATTAAGATCTCATCCAACTCATGGCCATATAATGACACTCCAAATAACCGTACAAGTGGTTCAAAATAAGAATTGGATTCGTGGGAAAGAAAAAATCCATGTGCAAGACTAATATATGAAAAAGCATCCAACTAATGCCCATAAAATGACACTTTATGGAACTATACAAGTTGCCCTCATAATAAATGCAAGCAGCGATTGATGTATTTTGACAAAACCTCTTGGAGCATAAAGTTGTGTATATGAGCCTAATGTTAATACAAACACTATCAATAACTTAATCTGTACAATTTACCTGTTATGCAATCCAAGAAGGTGCTTAAAAATTACCAAGATGTTATGCTTCATTCCTAGTAATATCCAGCGCTGCAGTTCTAGAAGCATTTATCTACTACAAACATTTAGATCAATTTCTAGGCATGAACATAAAACAAAGATTTATTCCAACCACCAGACACCTTAACCTTTTCCGAATTATTTGAAGGGAGAACCAAGAAGGAGAGTTTATCCAATTAGTTTTAAGACAATCAATTTGATTTCTAAACATAATTTACCAGTTGTCAACTTTTGAGAAATCCGTCACAATTGTTGCGAAGGAAACAAAAAAAAGGAAACAGCATAAGAGTGATGAACAAAAATCCTAGTACAGTAGAATCAAATTATCAGTGAGTTTAGAGCATCAAATTTACATGGAATTTCCAGCAACTGAATCATTTCAACAGGCATTATCCAAATCTAGGGCCTATGCCATCAAATTTTCCTGTTTGTAACAATTATCATGAAAGCTACTGATGTTGGACCTTTTTGCAGCTGCCATATCAGTGACAACCAGCTGCCTCTAGGTACCGACAATCCTCTTCAAATAGGAAAGTTGAAGAGATTCATTATCCATGAATGAAAAACAGGTCACAAAAAAAAAGGATTATGGAATGCTTCACATTATATTCAATTACAGTAAATTTTTTGTGCATAAATATCAACAGGGAAAAAGATTAAAAAGAAAAACAAAGATATTAGCATACCATTTGCTTGTAATTCTTCTAGAGAGAAACAACTCCCAATTGATTCTGGAAGAGTCTTTAACTTGTTATTTGACACATTTAAAAGTGATAACTGCATCATCAAACATTAACTTTTGTCATGGAAGTTAAAGAGATAAGATAAATGCATCATGCTGAAAACCAGTAGTGCCATATTCTTATGAAGTAATAGGGGAAGTATTTTGGTCAATTTCTAACTGCCCACAAAGGCAGACTTTCACCTCTCTTAACTATTTGCATCCTCTAACTTTTGTCATGGATTCTATTTTATTTGTTTTGAGAAAAGCTTAGGTGCGTTCTTTTGAAAATCTAAGTATAGACCTTCTCCATTAAAATTTCCTTATTCTCATACTTGGTAAATTTTATGCAATCTCAAATCATTTCATAGCTTAATTCAATATCAACAACCAAATAGAGCCACTTACATTGCGCAAACTCCCAATAGTCTCAGGCAAGCATGTTAGAATGTTATCTGAGATGGAAAGCCTCTCAAGCCTCACCAGCTGACCCACTAAACAGGAAATATTCATCAATTTAGGTTTTACGCAAGAAACAAGGACAGTAGGAAGTGTGCAGATAACGCCATGAAGACTGTCAGATTCAACCACAAAGGTAAAGGAAATAGATTTAAGAAATAATAATAAATCATCTTACTTATTTAGAGAAGAACATTACATTCATCGGGTAAGGAAGCAATTCGATTCCCATCAAGCGTCATAACTTTTAGTGACTGCAGTTTCCCCAAATTCATTGGCAATCGCTCAACAAGATTATCAGCTAAAACCTGAAAAGAGAAAGTTGCTTCGATGGGTAATCCAGGCATTCCATAAGATTAGCTATATGCTAACAAGTACTTCCATATACTCGTGACACTATGACTATGGATGACACAACTGCTAGAAAAATAATTGATCTGTTCAAGCATCAATTCATGAGTAAACTCTCTGGGTGTATGAAAATTAAATAAATGAAACAACACTTTCTTCATGGTTATGGCCCTATAGACTTCGGTAGTCCACCATAAATCAGGACACAAAAACCATTGGCCTTTGTGGTAAGCAGTACACATTCCTATTTAAAATGCAAAAAGTTGCAGATTCAGCCCACAGGAGGGGAAAGGTAAAAAGGAGAATGCCATATCCCATAAATTTCAATTTAAAAACAAATTTGAAAAATTAAAGCTTTAAGATAACATACAAGGGCTTTTATGCAAGTTTGTATTTACAATACAAGTTCTCAAAAAAAAAAAAAAATTAAAGGCAGTTAAAGCTAAAATTTTATAATTCTTACCAGGCGTTGCAGGTTTATCAATTTGCTGATCTCCATTGGAATGTCAACTGCAGTGAAAACATGGCCATCAAGTCTTACAATAACACAGGTGAGGCAAAACTGCAGGTTTTTTTTTTTTTTTTTGCCACTACAAATCCATATCATCTGACAAAACGGATTTGAGAAAAGCCAACAAAAAATGAAATAAACTATTACCCAATTTATTGTGTGTTAAATCAAGGGTGCGGACCGCTTTGTCAAGATCAAGAACCTCGTCAGGAAAAGCCTGTTGGTGAAAAAATAGAGAATGAAAAGGCATATGAACAACTGCGTTTATACTGCTGATATCTAAACTATCAGCACTCACCTTCTGCGGTAGAAAAAGTTGGTGACTTCTAACGATTTACTTACAGTACAGAAAGATATGCTAAAAGAACGAATCATGAAATGAAAACATTGAGTAAGAAATTCGGATGCGAATTTATTAGATTAGTCATATGCATGGTATCCATGTTTACTTATACAAGCATGTGCGCTCCAAAAGGTAGTGATGGCAAGGGGAAAAAAATCAATCATCATTTCTTTTCTATCAAGTAAATGCTTTAAAATTAATCGAAGTAACACCCAACCAAGTAAACATCATAAGTCGAAACCACTTAGCTTTAATCATCGTATTCAGCAAATTAGCCATGTCATAATAATATCATCAAAACAGAAATAACCATTCATTTCATTCTGCAGATAAACACCTGATTACTACGTTGAGTTGCTTGTTCTTAATTTTTTAATCAAACAAAACCCAATATCCTTGTTATTTACTTATTTATTTAACCTCAACAAACAAGAAGGAAACAATAAATATAAAATACATATATGTGATTGCCTTCAATTTAGCGTCGCGAAAAGCAACAATGCCAGTAGATCGCCAGCGGGCAATCCTAGAAGCTTTAGAATCCACGTTTTGGCTTGCACAGCAACCCATCTTCTTCGTTATCGTCAATGATGATCAGCTTAGGCTTATGTTAAAAAAAAAAAAAGGATTAGGTTTTTTAGGTTTAGGTAGAAGGGTGGAAGCCAATTCAAATAAAATGTTTGCAGAAGAAGAGATGGTAAGAGCATGAGTATTAGAAAGGAAATCACAATCTGAGATGACCGACAGAGCCACCCCCGCCCTCTCCCGTCTCCTCTCCTCCCCTCCCCTCTAGCTAAACCGCGTTGCTGTTGACTCTCTTTTTTCTCCTCTTTTGCTTTTTTTTTTCCTCTTGATTATATTACTCTCACTTAATCCTAAAAGTTTGTCTACCTTTTGTTTTAGGATGTTTAAAACTATTATTAAAATTAAAACAAAAGCTAAAAAAGAAAAGAAAAGGGGGTGTTCTACTATGTGTATACACTCGTATTTTAGATTTATAAGTGAAATAATTATTTTATCGTTCTAAAATAAAACTATATAATTAACTTGAGATGTACGACGGTTTTTTCAACAGATCAATTTATTAATTAAAAATATTTTATGAGGCCTGCATCTGTGGACTTTTCTGTCATTTCATCTTGATTTTTTTATAATTGTCAAGTCAGGGTGATTTGGTATTTCTAAGATAAAAGATATTATTAAAACAACTTCGTGGGAGGTTCGTGCAGTACATTATTTTTATTATAATATTGTTGTCTTGGGCCTCTCAGAACCAACCAAGTACATGAAACAACATTCTTTCTTTTTATCTCTCCCAAAACTCTCGAACATGCGTTTGGTCTAACCTTTTTTAACTCTAACACAATCATTTTTATCTCTTTATCTTTCTCCACTTTTTTTTTTTTCGTTTTGTTTTTGTTTTTTTTCGTTTTAAATGTTTTTTTTCCCCTCAAAATTATTTTTTTTATTTTTTTAAAATTATCTTTATCGATTTTTTTTAATATTGAACTGGTTAAAAATTTAGTTTCGTAGTTTTTTTCTTTAAAATATTATAAATTACTACAATGTTCCCTACATGGTTTTTTTCTTTTTTTTTTCTTCCAAAATGATTTTTGTTGATTTTATTTTTTCATATTGAGCTAGTTGAGAATTTTGCTTCGTAGTTTTTTTCTTTAAAACACTGTGGATTGCTACAATGTTTCCCCACATATTTTTTCAAAATTATCTTTGTCGAAATTTTTTTTTAATATTGAGCTGATTGAGAATTTAGCTTTAACTTCCCCCACATGTTTTTTTTTTCAATTTTTTTTGCTTTTTTCCCAAAATTGTCTTGTTTTTTTTTTCAGAATTGTTTTTGTTAATTTTATTTTTTTTAATATGGAGCTGGTTGAGAATTTAGGTTTGTAATTTTTTTTCTTTAAAACACTGTAGATTGATACAGTGTTTCCCCACATGGTTTTTTTTTATGATTTTTTTGTTTTTTTTTCTAGAATTGTCTTTGTCAATTTTTTTTCTTCATATTGAACTGGTTGAGAATTTAGCTTCTTAGTTTTTTAAAAAAACACTGTGGATTGCTACAGTGTTCCCCCACATGATTTTTTTTAAAATTTTTTTTATCGATTTTATTATTTTTAATATTGAGCTGATTAAGAATTACAACTATAGATTTTCTCATGAAACACTATAGATTGCTGCAGTATTTCCCTGCATGGTTTTTTTTCCTTTTGTTATGATTTTTTCCAAAATTTTCTTTGCCGATTTTATTTTTTAATAGTAAGCTGGTTAAGAATTTAGCTTTGTAGTTTTTTCCTTGATAACATTGTGGATGGTAACAGTTTTTCTCCATATGATTTCTTTTTTTTTTTTATGATTTTTTCTACAAACCCATGAAAACGCACAAGCATGCTACAAGCCCGTAACATCGCGCGTGTACGGCATCTGGTTTATATTAATGTTGCTCATCTATAAGTCCATTAACCACATTCCATGCACTAAATTCATATTTTACTTCGGCTCTGGTTTCATCAACCCATTCAATACATTTACTCATGATACACCCTGGTTATGGTATTATCACCCCTATTCGATACATTTACTCATAACTTGGTTTGTTTATTCATCATTTCTTTTTAAATAATCGTGATTTATGCTTCAAAACATAATACTCATCACTGTTACAATTAACTAAATACTAGTATATTAGGCTTGTTATTTCGACCGAGTTAGATATCACATATTAATCTTGTCATTACAGTCAATTTAAATTCTACATATTTGTCCCACCATTTAGATATCATCTATTAATCCTGTCATTGCGGTCAATTCAGATTCTACTGTTTGTCCCACCATTACAATCAATTTAATTTTTATATATTTATCATGTTATATGGTTAGTCCAATCACATAATTTAATCATGTTCTTAAAGTCAATATAATCACATAAAATAACTATGTCATTATGATTGGTTTAATCACATAAAATAATCTCACAATTGCGGTTGGTTTAATCCCACAAAATAGCCCCCGTTTTTATAGTCGGCTTAATTTATTAAAAATTAGTCTTTGCTCATGTAGCCAACTCAATTTTATTTATTTAGTCCCCGCAATTTTGGAAGACTTGATTTAATCAAATTAGGCCCTACTTGTGTGACGGGCTTTATTTCCTTTCTTTCTCGTGTCCTTTCTTATCAAGTTATTTTATTGCATGCTTCATAAGAAAATTAAATCCATGTTCTACATAACAATCTCATATTCATAAATCTCATAATAAATTCACATTACAAAATTTCACTTTGAATTCACATTACATAATTCACTTTGAATTTACATAGCAACAATCATTTAATACAAATTTGCATATTTCATTCTCACAACAAATAATTAAATAAAATGTTTTTTATTAATAAAAAAAAGATAGTCATCTACTTGATCCTCTTATCAAATGAGCTCTATATATTAAAGTCTTAGCTCCGGATACCCCTTCTAATTCTAAGATAGATATCTTTATCAATAAATCACTATCTTAACTTGTAAGTTCATATTCATACTAACCAATTTTGTCCATACCAAAGCATCTCATACTCATGATTATCCACATTTAATTCCAACACATTTAAATTGTCATAATTTACCATTCAGTTATTTCTCACTATAATTTGCAATTAACATTCGATTTTTTATTCTTCCATAAGGTACAACACATTTATATTTTCCTTCTATATCGAGATTTCATAACAAATATAATTTCTAAACTTCCATGTTAACAGGAAAAAAAAACAACAATATTAATTCAATCTTTGATCTTTTAATTCAAGCATTGATAGCCTAATTCAAACCCATAGAGACTTATAATTTAGTCCTATCAAATGAATCCAGCTTAACATGCCAATTCTTTCTAAACCTATATGCTCAAATTCTCTATTTCACATGCTAATTTAATCTAACTTCATTTAAAGTTTTCATCAATCATGCAAAGCATAGAAATAACACAAATTAACCAAACAATTACAATTGACTTCCCAAATTTTCCAAAGTTATTTAAATTAATTATTCAATCAATTTCAATTAAATTCATAATTATTTATAACTTTCACAATTCATTACTCAAACGTGTTAATTTCAATGCCAAACATACAATATACAAATCAATTCAACAATTTATCCCCCAATTAGAAAAATCCCCAACTTTCAAACATCGTTGATCACTTAGCAAGCAAGGAAATCATGTTCTTCTTTTAATTTTGTTTCATTTCATCATTTTCCTTCAACATTTCCATATTAATGTTCCAAAATTCCATTCCCAAACTTTCAAAAACTCCTATTTTAATACGTAAAGCATGCAATCATTCAACGTTATATCCCAATTACAACTAATTAAGCCTACATATACATCAATTTACATATAATCTCACAATTTACAAAATTTCCTCAAATCCCCTGAAATCACACTTATAGGTGGCCACTAAAAGGGTTAAAACCCAAAATTTATTCTTTAATTCTTTCATTTTATCTATAATTTAATAATTTCAAGCACCTATTTATCATAATTTCATCCCACAACTTACAATATCCACAAACATCAATAAACCCTAACAAACAACATTTGGGGTTTTTGTAACCTTTTTTCTATAAAATTCAATTGAATGAAATAAAACCATCAAATTCATCTTATCTAACAAAAATTAACTCAATTTGGTGAGTTAGAATGTAGTTTCTTCCATAATTTCACCTGTTTCTTTAAATTTCTATTTCTTTCTTTTGCTCCCTCCCTCCCTTTCTCTCTCTAAATTCCTAACTTAGTTGTTTTCCTTAGATAAGTTCCTCCCCAAGAACAACCCCTTTAATTTACATCTTGAAGAAACGGAGAAAAAATAGAAGAGAATAAGTTTTTCAAGGCAATTATTGCTTTCAATCTTACGACCAACCCTTTTTAATACCTTTTTAATGGGGAAGAAAGTTTTCTTCATTTATTTATAAAGTTATCACTATTTTAACCTTTCTTGAGTAGTTTTTGTAAAAACACCCATTCGTTTATATTTTTCCTACATTGAATCTTTTATCATATCATCCGAAATTATTTTAATTCACTTGATATCTTTCCTCTACAAGTCATAATAATAATAATAAAATTCTTAATTTTTATTATTTTTTGTTACAATTTACTCTACCATGCTCAGTTTAACTTTGACCGTCAGTATTTTCCATGCACAATTCCATTTCTTATTTTATCCAAGGTTCTAGTTTAATTTATTTTTTCTAAGGATTTAAACCCATAGTCATCCCATATATTTTCTTTTAAATGTATCATTTTCTCCCTAGTTGGAATTTATAAAATTTATCACGAGGCTTACAACTCACCCACCAATACTTTTGCATACCACTTTATTATTAAATTCATCAATATATACATATATATTTTAAACTAGCTCATTAGGACCCTCACCTATAATCATAGCATATTTATTATTATTTTTCCATCAAGAATTTCACTACATAGTAATGATTCACTAATTTTAGATTGGGGTTTATAATGTGAATGGCAAAGAAGATACCTATTGTGATCAATTCTCATAATATTTTGTTTGCATTTACAAGTAGACACATAATCGATCATAGCTAATTTTTAAGGATAAAATCATGTTCATGATAGGGTTAAAACTATAAAGCCCCAAACATTGCCTAAGAAACAATTATTGATTTGTTATTGATCTTATACACACGTTTAAAAGTTGATGATGTTCTTAAATAAACTAGACAAGGTAGGCGTGATGTTTTAACATAATCATGCTTATATTTATCCCCCACAAGCAAAAAAGATGGATTAGCAATATAAAAAGAAATTGAATGAGATCATCAATACACTATACATATAATAGCCTTCTTCATGCTAGCAATAATATCATGCATTTCAATGAGAAATAGAAACTCATAAACAATGTCATAACATAATTCTAGGTTATTCCCTAAAATTCACTCTTATATATATATATATATATATATATATATATATAATAAAGGCTAGTGACGTGGAGAAAGGTTGGGGAATACAGCTGCAATTTTGGAGAAAATTTAAGGCCTAATTCTACCACATTATGTCCAAAAATGGAAAATAAATATGTAAATTCAAGGTCAAATTACATGATTATTGGATGAAGTTGCTTAAAATTAAGTTCAATGACATAATTAATTTTTTAATAGGCTAATTTGATTTAATCATGGGCCAAATTAAATTTTAATTATGTTTAAGAATTAATTTAGGTCCAATTGAAGGATTTAATTAAGTGCAAGGACTTAATTATACTTTAAATGGGTAAAATTAATTTTATTAGGGGCTTAATTGGTGAAAATTTTAGTTTGGGAGCCTAATTTGGGCTTAATTAAGAAGATTGGAATTTTAAGAGACCAAATTTAATTTTTACCAAGTTAATTGATTGAAATCAAGGAAAAAGTGCAAGAAAATTAAAGTTTTGGGGTCAATTAGGGGTCAAATTGACAAAATTCACAACCAAGGACCAATCTGCAAAAGGTGTCGAACTATAGGGGCTTAATTGGTTGAAACCGAGGGTGAAATTGAAGAAATTTAAAGTTTAATGGTCAATTAGGGGTTAAACTGTATAAATCTGAGATCAAGGACCAAAATGAAAGAGGCACATAAATGCGGGGTTCAAATTGAAGTTTTGTAGGGGCTAAATTGCACTAAATCATAAGTTTAGAGTCAATTAGGGGTACAATCGAACAAAATTAAAAGTTGAAGGACTAAAATGAAGATGGACAAAAATCCCTAATTTAAACCTAAACGGTGGCATTTTGCATTAAAAAAAAACCACACGACGCGTCGTCTGGTCGTTATTCATTGTCTTCCCCGATTTTGCCCGAGAATGCTGTCCGGCTGGTTGCTTTTCTGGTACATTTAATGCCTTATATGTCCACCAAAGTTGACAACACATGAGCCAAAATGGTCATCTAACATCCCTCTATCCTCGAGTATGATCTGTTCAGGCCTATTAACATTATAACGGCCCCGGCGCTGGCCTAAAGAGGCCAATTCAAGCAGCCTTGAATTGTCAGATTTGACAATTCAAGGTGCCTATTTTAAACCAACGGTTGAGATCCTTCCCAACCGAATCAAGGGCTAAATTTTTTTCCTGTGAAGACAAGATTACCCTCTTCCACCTCCTATAAATAGGGGTGGATTTCATGGCCTGAGAATGAAGAAAATCGGGTCCAAAGTTGATGAAAAACCAGCAACGTCCCTTAGTTTTCTGCCATTTCTGGCCCTCTCTCTCCACTGCTCCAACCTCCGAACCACGCTACCACTAGCTCTTTGGCCACCAACTCCATCATAGAAAGCCAACACAACCACCATCTGGTCACCAAGCAGCCATCGCGGCTCTCTCTCTTCCCCTTCTGACCTTTCTCTCTCCTATGCAAACCTTTTTCTTCTTCCTCCCACAACCGACTTCGACCACCATTCCCTCAACCGACGCCTCTTGAGCCACCGGATGAACCTACTCCGAGTCCAGACCACCAAGGTAGCCTTCTTCTTCTTGTTCTTCCTCTTTTTCTTCTTCACCCTTTGTCCACTGCATGAATAGAGGATATGGGTTGGGCCTGTTATGGCCCAACCCAAATGTATGGGCTGGTCTTGGCCCACAAAAGGAAAAGAAAAAAGATTGGTTGGGTCGACCCAACCCTTTTTTGGGCTGAGCTCAGCCCAGTCAGTTGGGTCGGCCTAGCTCATATATATTTAATATATATTTATTTATAATAATATATATTATAATATTTAAAAATCCAAAAAAATTTCAAAAATCATTTCAAAAAAATTGTGATTTTCTCAAATATTTTTTTACCAATTTTGCATAATATCGGGTTGTATATTTACACTGTAAAATATAAATTTAATATTAAAATACTCGGTTTTCTTCGAAATATTTCAAAAAAATTCAAAACATTTTTTTTAAAAAATCTCAAAATCTTTTAAATTAATTTCCCTTTTGAGATTTTGTTTTTAGGGTGATGTGTCTTCCTCTTATATAACTAGTCCCTTACCTAGACTCTTACAGACTGAAAATTCTTAGTGATTATAATATTCAAAACATTCAAGGATTGCCCCATGCTCCATGTAAGCAGGCATGCTTGGAAGTTTAATAGTGATATATATGATGGCTTTTTTAAACAAAATATATCTATTTCCAATGAGTATAATTTATCTAGTTCAAGATTAACTGAACATTCCAGTAAAAAAAATAAAAATCCAAGCATTTCTAATTTACACCCTACTTATCTAAGTTTATGAGAATAAAATCTCATAAAAAATAATGAATATAAATTTAAAATGCATAAATTGTCTGATATGTTAGATTCAACATAGCAAAAACGCCTATTCAAATTCTTATTATTCATGTATCGAACAAAATGTTTAAACCACTAACAAAACGATAAACTTTTGACATTAGATTATGGATAGGATTAATTTTTTTAATATAAAAAATTAACATTTAGATGTTGTTAATATATTTTTTGGCATTAAAATAATTAATTATAAATTAAAAAATCTTTTATAAATACAATAAAATAATACGATAATTGTATGAGTTAATAAATATTAAAAAGAGTGGTTAAATGTCTGATATTATTTTCCATAATTACTTTTTTTTTTTTTTTTGTAAATGGCTACCATTTGAGAATTTCTTCTCATATGATAACTATTTAAAAGGAATCAAGTCTATTAAGGAGAAATCAATATATATATATATATATATATATATATATATATATATATATATATATATATATATTGATTTCTCCTTAATAGACTTGATTCCTTTTAAATAGCTATCATATGAGAATTTATTCATTGTGGAAGGTAATCCATATTTATTTATTTTTTATTTGTCAAATTTGTAATATTCTATTGATTTGGTAGTCTTTTTTTTTCCTGAGATTATGGCCCTTAATTATTATTATGATGAAAATAATGGAATTATTCGAATTAACTGAATTTATTGATAAGGCTTTTTTATGCTCGAGTTGTGACAAAACTAATCATATGTTGAATAAAATATTTTCACCAACATAAAGTTAAAATCTAACCTCGTCTGGGGGGGGGGTTAATATATATACATACATGTATGTATGTATATATATTAACCCCCCTATATATATATTAAATCCATTTTTTCATTTTCATTTATCTTTATCTTATATGCTTTGATTATTATATTAATGTTTTTAATAATGATATTTATTTTCTTTCATAATGTTAAAAAAATCATTCTTTGGGTAAAACAATTTATTAAAAAAATAATTCACTCTAATTCATTCATTTCTAATTATAATAAATTATTAATTTGTATAAAATATTCATTATTTATTTTGAGCAACTGAGTTTTCTATATGAATTTGATAAAATGAAACTTTTAATATAACAATTCTTAAAATTATTTTTTAAAATTAAAATATTGATGCGTGAGTGGGTGTGATAAAATATATTTGAAAATGAGTAAATTAAAAAAATATAAAATATTTGGTCAACATTTTCTCTCCTCCCTCCTTTTTATTTATATTTCCTATATTTTTTATGATTTTTGTTTTAAATTTTCTAGTTATCAAATATGATGGTGAGACTTAAGTTAATTAAAATCAGAGGTCTAGATGTAAATATAAGGAAGCATATAGATTGAAATCATGAAAAACTTTTAATAATCCCAAGCAAAACAAAACAAGGCAAAGCCCAGCCTTCAGTATTATTATCGTTACTCGTCGGTAATCTCTAAATTCATCCTCTCCCAAAAACTGAAGCTAAATCTATATTTCTCTTATTACTTTTATCAGAGTTATTTCTCAGGTAAATCTCCATGTCATGATTTTGATGATTATTTTCATTCGAAGTTGCCTCATTTACATTTCAATTTCATGGGGTTTGGGTCTCGATTGATAATCTTCTAATTCATAGATTACCATGTCTTCCCCCCATTATTAATCTTAACTCTGTTTTGTTACTGGTTCGCTCTATATCATACAATGAAGAAAACCCATGTTAGTTCTAGCAATACTCTTGCAATTTTTCTTATACCAGCACAAGCAATGGAGCAGGAGTCCTTCTATATCATTTCTTTTTCATCGTTGTTATTATTATTATTTGCAAAAATGAGCATTTCCCCTTTTTAGCTATCAACCAATGTTATCAGAATCATGCAAAACAATGTTGATTTGTAGAAACGAAAAAAGGGTTCGTGCTTATGCTTAAGAAGATGATGAATATAACAAGTTTCCATCTTTTTGCACCTTTTCATTTGATTTTGCCTTCTTTTTTTTGTTGAATGTTTGTCCGCCTTTCGATAAATGTCAAGACTTTAGATTTTCCTTTAATTGACATGACCATATACATGCATTCTATGCTTCAAGTGTTTTCTTAGATTTCTGATTTGCTTGCTGATGGTTTAGGCATCTATCTCTGTTTTATTCATTTGTGCTTGCAATCCAGGCTTTCTTGTTTAAATGTCGAGTAGCTCCAAAAGTGATGGCGACAGCACTTTTGATGCTGAGGAACTTTTGCAAATTGGGACTCGATGCAGAGAGGTTCTTTTTTCATCAACCAAAGACTCTGTTGTTCTGTCTAAATTCTCATAGCAGCTAACTCTTCAACCATTTATTTCTTGCATCACTGCAGCTGCGAAAAGAAAAGGACATGTTGAGAGATTCACAACCCCAGAGCTTTGAACTTATCAGGGTGAATTTTTATTTTATGCAAGATTGATTGTTATTCCTTTTATGCAAAATATATGTTATGATATGTAATTCATTACTTGTGTTCATATTCATATTATATGGTTAAGTTTTGTATCCATTTTCCGGAGTGTGTTCAAGATGAATTTAGCCTAAGTGGGAAGAACTTTTCGATTTACCTTGCTTCAGGCCTTTCCATGATCTGCCTACCAAATATGCATCACATGGAAGGATGATGCAGGACAGCTTAGGGGGCTGTTCTGGATCTGATTTTAGAGGCTGTTTAGGGCTGTATTGTTGGGGGTTTTGCTGGAACTATAGATTTCTACAAGCCACACCTAAGGAAAAGGAAAACCTAAGCTTCACACAAGGGTTCTTAAGAGTCACACCTAGGAGAGATTGAGACACACAATCGCAAGCAAATTGCTGGAATTTTATTCATAAACTGTAATCAAAATATTGAACGACTACATCTTTTTTATAGAGTTTTGGTAGTCCAAATCCAATAAGACATGGATTCCTAAACCTCCAACGTAACTATTCCTTTTTAGAATAGGAAAACCTAATAACTCTAAGACTAATAAAATAAAATATTGTAATTTCTAGATTTTCCAGCAGATCCAATAATTACCAAAATACCCTTATGATCTAATCAAGTTCCCAACTAAGTTTTCCATCACTAGCCATGTGCCAAATCAATGCTTGAGTGTTGAAATCAATCTTAGAATGCCTTCTAAAGACCTTTGGGGGCTGCTGCCCGCGTGCCCCATCAAAGGATCACATAGATGGTCGAAGTTAAAACTCCACCTGCTTAAATGCTGTGTTCAATGTTTTCATTTTTAAGATTTGGATTGTGTATCGCTTATATAATACGTCCTCTGGCCCAAATCTTTTTGTCCATTCTTGGAAATCCTTTTAAGAAAACAGCATTTAATCCATTCATATCAATTGAAACTGTTTTAGTTGATGAAAATCTACCCTCCACAAACACGGACATTTATTCTCTTGTTTAACTGGTGAGTCAGTTTCAGGAGTTCAATTCCAACTCTCAATTAACAAATTTTTGGCATTAATCATTTAATCTTCAAATCATCGTTATTTGATTTGTATTTTACAGTCTTAACCACTCACTTTTACTTTGCTAGTGATTGAAGAACTAGGGTTGAGACAAATTACACAAAAATAGAAGAAAACACTTCACGTTCGATCTCATAGCTCATCCTCTGTTCTGCTTTCTACTATGTGCTTGTAGTTGTCTTGTGAGAATTGAAAAACATAGCTAAAGAATGCAACATGAACAAAAAGATCTAATTTCAGATTTTGTGGATGCAGAGATTAGAACTACATGTGAAACAATTATCAGAGGCTCGTACTGAAGACAAGAAACACATCCAGAAGTTGGAAAGGGAGCTGTTGAACTGCTCTCAAGAGATAGGTAGTGGTCCTTCCTTTTTTGGTACATCTTAAAAATTTAATAGGTTCATGTCAAAATTAAACATTAATTGTCCAATATCAAATGCTACACTTGGTCTGTCTTAATACTGAGAATTATAATTTTAAGCTTTGAGCTCCTTTTGTTAAGTTCATTGTTGAAACTGAGGTTTTGATTAATTAATAGTGAAGTTGTACATAGACAAATAATCACCTATGTCCAAAATTCCATCAAATGATTTTCATAGCTATGGTTGTACAAGAGGGTTTTAATATTTGTTGTCTGCTATAGTCATTACCATCTAGAGGTAGATATTGAATGAGAATTGAATTTATACTACATATGTATGTCACTGATGGCTGCATTTTCCCTCAGTTCCTCACTGGATGTTCATATGATTCTTTGATTTGGCTTTAACCTGATCATCACACCTTTCATAGATTACTTGCAGGATCAGCTAAATGCGAGGAATTCAGAGGTATACACCCTGGGGGAGCATGTGCATGAGCTTGAGTTGAAATTAGCAAATATGGAACATTTACAAGCAAACAATGGCCAGTTAAGGGAGGAACTGAAAAGGTGTGATTCAGAGCACTTGTTATTGTTACAGGAACTAGAGAGCAAAGAAATAGAGTTGCAGGAGTCAGCTTTGTGCATAGGGAAGCTGGAGGAGTCGATTTCATCTCTAACTCTAGATTCCCAATGTGAAATAGAGAGCATGAAGCTTGATATGATAGCTTTGGAGCAGGCTTGCTTTAAAGCTAAAAAAACCCAGGAAGAAACCATCCAAGAAAATGCTAGGATGAATGGGTTAATTAAAGAACTTGAATTTCAGATTCTTGAGGCAAAGGAAAATATTGAATGTGTAGAGAAAGAGAACATAGAATTGAGGGACAAACTTGTTACGTCTGATGTGAACTCTAAATTATTTCTTCAGCAGATTGAGGAATGGCTTGAAAACAAGGACACATCACAACTTAATACTCGATCATGCTCAAGTGAGATAGAGCACCAAAGTAATATGTCAAAAGAAATGAGGTAAGTTAAAACATGCATTTCCATTAATTTAGTTGCTTGCTGTTAGATCATAAATTTATATTCTTGATATTACATGCTACTCAATTTCTACAGCTACTTTCTGTACCAGGCTAAGAACTCTTAGATACTAACCTCTTCCCTTTGAGAATTCTGGGCTTTAGCATCCACAAAAAGACACATCGAACACTTTATTTTGAAAGCTTTTTCCAAAGATGTATTTTGGATGCTGTGCCTTTCTAAACAATGGGCATTTCCTTAACTCTAAGTTCTAACGTAGAGGATAGGCATTAATTCTTTTAATATGACTTTGTTTAAGAATTTCATTGATTTTTTCGATGCTTTTACTATTTTTTGTAAAATGCATGCAGAGAGGCCTTAGGTCCATGCTTTTCAAAGCTTGCAACACTATTGGGATCAGAATCAAATTTGAAGGAGTGGATGGAGAGCATGTCACATCAGATAAGAAAATATGAAGTTCTTGTGAAGCAGCTTAAGGTATGGATTTTGACTTATGAAGATCTATAATTATGTTGAGCAGTGCTAAGATGCTGATAAACTTAATTACATAATTAAGTTGTTCTGGTCCTTGCACTGTTTTGAATTTTGTATCTTTTTGTTAGCTTGCTGAGGTTAACATGTGAATTATTACTAGGATGAATTGCGAGAGGAAAAATCAAAGGCAAAGGAAGAAGCGGATGACCTAGCACAAGAAATGGCTGAACTGAGGTACCAAATGACAGGTTTGCTTGAAGAGGAGTGCAAGCGCCGTGCTTGCATTGAACAAGCATCTTTGCAGAGAATATCTGAACTAGAGGCACAGGTATTGATGGTTGATTTGCAGTCATCAGGTTACTTAATAGAGGCTTACATAATTCTGAAGGTCTCTCTTGTTTTTCTGAGTAAGATTGAAAGAGAACGGAGGAAATTTTTTGCTGCTGCCGGGCATCTCCATGAAGCATAGGCATTAAGAACTGTGGAAATCCATTTATTGGAAATAAGGGTTCAGGTTTGTGTCTATCTAATCCTTCCTCTTTCAATGCTCTGCAGGTATTCCTGCATCTAAGATGCTGTTGCGTGTTGTGTTGGCATGATTGCATTTATTTTTATTCAGTGACGCCTGAGGATGCTGTTTGTATTTTTTGTTTGTTTTATAATGTCTGAATTTGGTTCTGAGATAGCTGCCTAAGAGATAAATCAACTGCAGGGTTCAGTATATGATAGCAAGCATGTGAAAAATGCATTTACCATATGTGCATCAATGATATAAAAATATATCCATTTAGGTGCTATTATTTCATATGGGTAGCATGTAGTAAAATGTCTCCAGCATTTTAGCATTTCAGTGCACAGTTACACTGAGAATGCTGACTGGACCTCAAATGATACTGGCTAAACTTTTGTTGGTATGTAATTTCGCATCTTGGATTTTCATCCAGCTCTCATTGTGACCTGATGCTCGAGAGAGACGTGCAGTGAGAAATTTTCTCAAAAAATTGCTCATCAGAGTTCATTTACACCATACAAATCATCATCTTCTGAAGGTTATATTGTTTTAGGGCACTGGTTTGCCACATGTCTTTGCCATGCCAAATTCATTGGGTGGGGGGTTCCAGCAAAAGCTACCATGGCCATGCATTCAGCTGTCCAGACAGCTAATTCTGATCAACTGTAAGAACTATGAGAACATGTCATATATTGGGAAGAGGGACCATTGCTTAGGAATCATCTTAATATTTCAACCACGGGGTTGAAGAGCAGGTTTTTTTATTCATGCATATATGCTGTAGGTATCGATTATCTCTGAATTCTCTCTACTGGCATGCTGCTATGGTTGGATCGTAACTGGGTCATGGCCTTTCTCTAGCATTGAGGGGAAAAAATAGAAACAAGATTGCAGTTGCTTTCTTATTTGATTTAAGCTTCTGTTGAAGAGGTAGTGACTTCATTTACAATTTATACAAGCCAAAGAAGTGTGTCCTACTAGTAGGGTTTCTTCCATGACAGGTGAAGCCTTCATTTTATCTTCTCTACTTCTCCAACTAGTGCAATCTGGTTGAGATACTTAGTAGCCATGTATGGAGCTTGACTCAAAGAAACTCTAGCCTCAACTAACTTGTGGCTGCCTTATGAACCCTTCCTTGTTAAGTGAAACTTATCACAATTAGAGAGATAATGATAATTATGGAATGAATTAACTAATAAATCACCAATCACAAACTGTCACATCATCGAGTAACAAAGTCTTAGTAAAGAAATAAGTATCCCTGGCACCCTTTACAATATCTGTGCATGAAACTCAAAATTCTTTCCACTAATCTATCAACACCTTCACTGCTGCATGTTGGGTTTTACTAGAATTGATTGATGATATTGTATGCTTGTGTGCAGGATGATTTTTGAGATTTCTGACAGAAATCCATACAGTATGGAGTCTCAGGGAACATGTCAATACACATATCAGTTACAAGAACATTTTAGAAGGCAAATTTTGTGAATATGGTTTTTGAAGATTCAGCGGATTACAGGACAGCCATATGAATGAAGGAAATATTATTACATTTACAAATGAAGGGCTATGAGCAATATTTACTTCTTTGCTATATTTTTTTGGGTCTGATGAACGCGACATTGAATGATATTCTGCACCGCATTTTAGTGGGAACACAATAGATTAATCTGAATGTATAGGGTGTGAGTTTGTGCCTTAACCATTTGTTTTACTGTTCACCACCCCGTGGCTTGGGATGCTTTGATTAATCAAATAGAAATCTGTCATTTGAATTTTCTAGCTTATTATCTTAGTCTTACTGGTTAAGGCATCCTTCAAAGTGTTTGGTTTTTCCTCGAAGTTTCGTGGCATGGATCGATGCATCATTGATATCTCATATTTCGAAAGAGACACCATTTTTAGTAAGAGGTTATGATATCTTTATTGTGGAGGTCAATGTTGGACAAAATCAAAGATGGTGTCTTTCCCCACTTGCGAACGTCAAACCTCTCTGGTCTTGTTCGATGTGACATGCGATTTTGAAAGTCTTTTACAACGAACAACAACTCTAAGCAACAAGACAGAGTTATCTTTACATTTTGGTTTTAAATACCTTTTTTATTTATTTATCCAACCACTAAATGAAAGATTTTGCATATACTAAAATTGAAAGGAGAAAAAAAATCAAAATAGTCTAAGGTTGCTTTGTATTTGTTTGGCCTCCTTATAATATAAGAGTTTTTGTCATCGTAAACATGTTTCAAAAGTTTAAAACTATAAAGCTAATAATAATAATAATAATAATATAGATTGCTAAATTATAATATGTGTCTATTTCTATTATTATTTGATTAAATATAAAGTTTATTTTAATAAATAAATTTAACAAATACAATCGGGTAAATATCTCATCTTTTAAGATGAAATATTTTAATCTATATTTGTCTTTTGATATTTTTAAATTTATTTTTTATTATAATTTATGACTTTTATTTATTTATTTATTAAGATGCATTTAATTTATTTAATTATATATACACATAAACTTTTTTAAATTTCTACAAAAATACATAGAAAAAACTTATATATATATATATATATATAAAATTGTTTTTTTGTTGATTAAAAAAAAGGGCCGGGTCACATTACACGACTGTTTCTTCTTGTTATTCTTGTTATTTATTTATTATTATTAGAGCCGGTTTCTTTGTATCCTATCGCTGATCCAAAGGCAATTGGCCACCCACGACTTTGCTGTGCCTCCGCGTTGAAATTTGCCTTCTCTTTGTAAAAACAACAAGAGGTTGTTTGGATTTCCTTTGCACTGCAACTGCTACTGTTACCCCCCTGTCTAATTTCTATCAGGTATGTATTATGCTTGTCTTTTGTTTTAATTTCTAATATGGCTTTCTTTTGTTTCTACTTGTTTGCTTGCTCTCTGGGTTGTTAACGGAGAATTGATGTTTCTGCGTGCTCGCTTGGAAAACACAAGCTTCTTTCTCTTCTTTCTGGTTCTTGATGAATGTTATAAAATAAATCTTGTTTCTTGTGTAATTTCCTTTTAGTAAAAAGATCCTCTTGTTTCTACTTGCTTGCTCAAGATTCTTTCTTTTCTTTTGGGTTATATAAAGAAAGTGAATAAAATAAATCAATCTTGATTGCAGTTGTAGGTTTGAGGTTTTTTTTTTTTTTTTTTTAAAAAGAAAAATACTATCTAAACATGTTATTATCGCAACACATTCAAATTAATTACGGTGATCCCTTTTGTTCTCCAATTGTGATTTTATTGAAATCAAAATTTCATGTGCTTAAAATCTCACACGTTTTTTGTTTCTTCATTTTATGCAGGAATCTCAATTGATTGCTCAGCATCTCCTTTATTAAACTCTTCGTTACACTCATTCACATAATGTTTGGTTCAAAGAAATCTCCCTTGAAGATTTCTAAACATACGAGGGTTGACCCTGAATGTCCAGCTCCTTCTCGGCCAAACCCTTTTGATTCTGATGACGAGTTTGACACCAAGAAAACCCTTAAACCTTCAAGAAAAACTTCTTCTGAACCCAATCTAACTGCACCCTGTTTTAGCACTAATCCTTTTGATGGTGACGAGGAAAGAGGGTCGTCGGCTTCATCCACATATTTCCTTGCTTCAGCAGCAAGACATAAGTACAATAATGATTTCCGTGATTCAGGAGGACTGGAGAACCAATCTGTTCAAGAATTGGAGAATTATGCTGTTTACAAGGCTGAGGAGACCACAAAATCAGTAAATGGCTGCTTGAAGATTGCTGAAGACATGAGAGAGGGCGCAACAAGAACTTTGATCACCTTGCATCAACAGGGTGAACAAATTACCAGGACCCACGATGCTGCTGTTGAGATCGATCATGATCTTAGTCGGGTAGGACTTAGTTTGAGATCTTACTTTATGGTTCATGAATTTAATGCATGCTACTTAGATTTTCTCACTTAATGAGATGAGCTAGTGCATAACCGATGTTAACACTAATCTATAAAATGTTGTTTGGAATTTTTCTATTGCATATTTAGTTGGATTATTTTGGAAGCACCATCCTGTTTGATGAGTTTGCTATAACATGATCATCTTTTGCATACTGCATGAATTTTTATAGATCTATTACTCTTGTGTTTTATGATTTCCAATAAGACTTTTGAAATTTCAGAGCTCCTTATTTAGATTGAGCCCTGTGAGTTTAGTTTGTTGGGGGGGTATTTTGAAGAAACCTAACAGAGGTGAAAACCATTGCCCCCTTATCCACTAGGCTTCAACTCTTGGACACAAACCCCTGCCACCAACCAAAAACAGCAGTGTACTGGAAAAATCATTGTTTAACCTGTTAAGACTTTAGTCTAGAATATCAGTTCTTGTGCCCTTGCAATCTCTTGATTTTTTTTTCTAGTTTATAGTTCTCCATTGATGTTATCGACTAAAAGGAATTTCATGGTTGTTTTTGTTTCCAGGGTGAGAAGCTTTTGGGAAGTCTTGGGGGCATGTTCTCTAAAACTTGGAAGCCGAAAAAGAATCGTCCAATTACAGGCCCTGTTATCACAAGAGGTTACTTTCTTTTTTCTATTTGCTGTGATCTACTTGTCAATTTTTTTCCCCTTCAAAACTTGATATTACATTAGGCTACCTATTATTGTTTATTTTCTGAAAAAGGTTGAGGGGTTCAACCTTCTTTTTCTTTCTATGGGACACATGTTTTTCTATACTCTTTTTCATTCATTTTTTTTTATTGGCAACCTAAAAGTTAATTTAAAGATGAAAAAGCCCCCGGTGAAGAACAATGAGGGAGATGAGGACACCCTTCTACAAGTAGAGTATAATATGAGTTGCAGGAAGGGCTCAAAAGCATGAAGTTGAAATAATATAAAATTATCAGAGTTCTTCTTTTCTTCTTGTTCTTCTTCTGTTTTTTTGTCTTTTAATGTATTTGTGGTTTGCTATCTTTTGCAGATGCTTCACCTCAAAGGAGAGGTAACCACTTGGAGCAGAGGGAGAAATTGGGGTTGAATCCTGCACCTAAGGGACAGTCTAGCATGCAAACACCCCTTCCTGAGCCAACCAACGCATTCCAGAAAGTTGAGGTTTGTTTTTATTTTGTGATGTGCTCATTATTCATAGCAAATAAAAGGTATACTGCTATGTGGCTGTGGAACAGATAATTTCAAAAAAAAAAAAAAAATGACAATAGATGAAGCTATCTTGGTATTATGAACTTTGTAGATGGTTTCCCTTCTTCTTTCCTCCTTTCCATCTGGTGGCGGGGCTGTGACAGAGACCTTTGTCCTATTCTTTCAAACATGAGATTCAATGCACTATTTTTTTCCCTTCTAGATCAATTTAGGGTTTTCACTTTGGGTTAGGATTTTTATATATTGGTAAGTGTGTCCATCTTTTTCCCTCGTCTCTGGAAGGGGTATATAGAAATTAGAAAGTTAGATCAGAAGGACAGGCTTGTACTACCCAGTCACCAAGTCATTTGTTCAAGAACATTATCCACAATTTTAGTTTGCCCGTCTTTCATTATTTGGGACAGTCAATTTGTTCATTTTGGGTTTCTGTCTTGTCAATGTACAAGAGAACCAAAGTCTGCCATGAGTATCTGCTATTTCAATCCCACCTATCTCTGATTATTTGGGATTCTTCTGGAACAGTTAGAGAAGTCGAAGCAAGATGATTCATTGTCTGATTTGAGTAATATATTAGGAGAGTTGAAGAATATGGCGGTTGACATGGGGACCGAAATTGACAGGTGAGTTTTGTTATATGATATCTCAGCAGCATTTGTTGATTTGGTGCAAATGTTTGCTTATTCTCTTTGGTCTCTCCCATTGGGAATATTCCTTCTGTAATTGTGTTATCTCTATAATTGCAGGCAAACCAACTCTCTGGATCATCTCCAGAATGATGTGGATGAGCTAAATTACCGTGTCAGGGGTGCTAATCAACGTGGTCGTCGTTTGCTTGGAAAGTAGAGGATAGGTGGTTGCACGCAGTACTGATCTGCTTGGTTTCTCTCCTTTTACCATTTATGTAATTGCTACACACATTTGGGATTTGGCAATATGCCCTCATTTTTTAGTGGATTTTGGAACTGATACTTCTTTCTGTTATCCACTCAGATTTCAGAAGCTAATATTGGGCTAACGTGCAGTAATATTGATCATTAAATAATGTAGAGTTCATTGTGCATACAGGCACAAAAGAAAGACTACTCATTGCGACAGTGGAATTCGTCTTTTTTAAAGGTCAATTAGACATTAAACTAGTTACATGTCTCGTAAGATGATGTGAGTTAATTTTATTTTATTTTTGGTATAAAAAATATCAAAAAGCTAATATCTAAAAATATTAGGTCTTTTTGTAAAGCTGTATCCAAGAGTTTTTTGTGTGATTGCAACGCCTAATCTTGCATGATCCAAGTTTAAGTGAGTTTGGCTGCAATACAAGACCTAATAGTCTTGGATGTGGGTCTGGCTGTAAGGTCGTGTCATAAAAGTATGATAATTAAATAGATTAATTAAAAAGAAAAAAAAACCAAAAGGAAGAAAAAAACTAATGAAGAAAAAGAAAAAAAAAACTGAATTAACTGGGCTAACTCTCCAAACTAGGTTAACTCGTCAAATCTTGGATTCGTGTCGTGAAAGTTTGATAACTAAATAGAAAAAAATTAAACATTAACAAACTAAATTAAACAAAAAAAATTAATTAAAAATGAAAAAAAAAGTCATCAGCCTTTTAACTGTGGACTGTACTGTGCAGTCCACAGTCAAAGGCATAAAAACAACAAAAAAACAAAAAGAAAAAAAAAGAAAAACTAAAGGTATTAGTCAATAACTAAATAGAAAAAATTTTAATATTGATGAACTAAATTAAATAAAAAGAAAAAAAACTTATAAGAAGAAAAAAAACTAATGAAGAAAAAGAAAAAAAATCTAAATTAACTGGGTTAAACCGTCAAACCTGAGATCCGTGTCATGAAAGTCTGATAACTAAATATAAAAAAAGTTAATATCAACAAACTAAATAAAAAAATTAATTAAAAAAGAAGAAGAAGACATCAACTTTTTCACCGTGGATTGCATAGTCCACAGTGAAAGGCATAAAAATAAAATAAAAAGGCAAAAAAAAAACTAAAGGCATCAGCTTTTTCACTGTGGACTGCATACAATATTAAAAGATGAAATTGGAAGAACAAAACTAATGAGAAAAAAGGAAAAAAATCTGAATCAACTAGGTTAACCTGCCAAATCAGGTTAACCTGTCAAACCTGAGATTCGTGTCATGAAAATGTGATAACTAAATAGAAAAAAGATTTAATATTAATGAAATAAAAAAAAGATTAATTAAAAAGAAAAAAGAAAAGAAAAAAAAACCTACAGGAAGAAAAAAAATAATGAAGAAAAAGAGAAACAATCTGAATCAACTGGGTTAACCCGTCAAATCTGGGATCCATGTCATGAAAGTCTGATAATTAAACAGAAAAATTTAATATTAAGAAACTAAATTAAAAAAAATTAATTAAAAAAATAAAAAAGACAAAAAAAAATTTAAAGGCATCAGCTTTTTCACTGTGGATTGTACTGTACAGTCCACAGTAAAAGGCTTAAAAAGAAAAAGAGAAAAAAAAAGCACACGCCACAGGTTATTTTTTTTCTTGCATAAAAATATCAAAAAAGGCTAAGATCTAAGAGTGTTAGGTCTTTCTGCAAAGATATGCCCAAGAACCTTTGGTCTAGCTGTAACGCTTGACCAAAGAGTAATATTTATAATATTAATAATAATATTAAACTTACATGACTCAAGTTTAAGTGAGTCTGGCTGCAACACTGGACCCAAGAGCCTTGGATGTAGGTTTGGCTGCAAGGTCGTGTCATAAAAGTGTGATAATTAAATAGTTTAATTAAAAAGAAAAAAACAAGGAAAAACAAACCAACAGGAAGAAAAAAACTAATGAAGAAAAAGAAAAAAAATATGAATTAATTGGGTTAACCCTTCAAACAAGGTTAACCCGTCAAACCTGGGATTCGCGTCATGAAAGTTTGATAACTAAATAGAAAAAAAAAATTGACTGGTTAACTCGTCAAGCCCGGGATACATGTTATGAAAGTCAGATAATTAAATAGAAAAAAATTTAACATTAACAAACTAAATTAAACGAAAGAAATTAATTAAAAAGAAAAAAAGCAAAAAAATAATTCCGGGTTAACTCGTCAAACCAGGTTAACCCGTCAAACCCGAGATCCGTGTTATGAAAGTCTGATAACTAAATAAAAAAATTAACATTAACAAACTAAATTAAACAAAAAAAATTCATTAAAAGAAAAAAACACAGAAAAAAAGCAAAAAAAAAAAAACCTATAAAGACATAAAAAACAAAAAGAAAAACAAAAAAAATTAAAAACAAAAAAAAAGACAGCTCAGCATTTCACTGTGGACTGCATAGTGAAACATTGAGCAGTTTTAGTATATGTTATAATATTTGTAAGGGGTTATTTTCTTCATTCTATTTTTTTATGATTAGTAAAATATTTATTTACCCAATAAAAAAAATTGAGCAGTTGGCCAAGAGTTTTTATGCCTTTATGTTTTATACAAAATTATACATTGACTTTTAAGCATTTTCGGAAAAAGAGGCAAGCGTTCAAGGGTGATTTTATCTTTTATGTTAATACCAGAAACATATAAGACATTGGAATGCCTTGGAATATATATATTAATCTTTATTAACTCAATGATGATTTATATACAATCATGGAGAGTGCAACAAGAACGCATGATAAACTCTCCTAACAACCTGATGATAGAGGATTAATTCAAATTCAAACTGTAGAGTCCTAACAACATAAGTATTCTTGAAGACCAGCACAGAATCCTAACTATACAACATCAATATTCCTGAAGACCAGCATTGTGAATGTTGCTGGCTGACATCCCTCCTCAAGATGGATGACCTTGAGTAAGTCCAATCTTGTCCTTGAGTAGTTCAAACCGATAATGGGGAAGTGATTTTGTCAATGCATTAACGAGTTGGTCATTAGAGGAGACATGACAAACCCGAAGAACTCTAGACTGAACTCTTTCACGGATAAAATAGAAATCAATGGAGACATGTTTCATCATTGAATGAATAACTGGATTTGAACTTAGTTGTGTTGCACCAATATTATCACTATAAATAACAGGAATTTAATTACATTTGTATTGTATGATAAAGATTTTCCTCGATTTCATCATTTGGCGTTTGATTTATTAGGAATTGAGTTTCGTGGTTTTTTCATTTGTTGTGCTTTCGATCTAATGACATGGGTCACGAGTTTTAAGAGTTGATATAGTTAGAGATTTTATCATACTGCTTTATGTTTTTTTTTTAAAAAAAATTGGTTTCGTGGTTATCTTCAATTTCTTTTCTATTGATTTATTCCGGTCTCATGACCTAATTCACGAGTTTTGTAGCATTTTTGGGATAAAGATTTTTTTAAAATGTTTTGTTTTATATTTAATTTTTGAAGAAATGTTTTTATTTTTGTATAGGCAAGCTTTATTTTATAAAAAAATATTTATTTTGAAATAATATTTTTAATATATCCGGCCTCGCATAGTTTTTTTTTCCTTTTATTTTATTCACTTAGTTTCATATGTGTTTCTATTTCTATTATTTTTATTGATTTTAATAAATAAATTTAGTAGACACAAACAAGTTCCAGTCTCATGGCTTAGGCCACAGGTTTTGCAGGCCTTTTTTGAATTGAAGTTTTCTTAAAAAACTATTTTGTTTTGTATTTAATTTTTGAAGAATTTTCTTTGTTTTTATACAAATATGGTTTATTTTATATAAAAAAATATTTATTTTGAAATGATATTTATGATGTGTCCAACATTGCATAGTATTTGTTTTTATACTTAATTTTTCATGTTTCTCTTTTTTGTTATTGTTAATGATTTTTTTTGTTTATTTACATTGGTGATTATTAATTTATTTAATTAGATGTATGTATAAGTTTTTCGATTTATATTTTGAATTTTTTATGTAAAAAAGCATATGGAAATAGGCTGTCTACCAATTTGTTTTTTAAAACAAATTACAGCCCGAGGTGGAATGCAAAGAAAGAAAGAAAAATCTGAGATCCGAGTTATTGATTTAATTGATAATTTAAATAATATGATAAAAAAATACAACAACAATAAATAAATAGAAAAAAGGTAAAAAGAACTCGATTTGAGTCAACTCAATACTGAAGGATGAAACTAGAAAAAAAACAACAAAAACAAAAAATCCAGTTAAATCGGGTAAACTCGAAAACTTTGCTACCATAAGCATAAGATCGAGATAATCTTATAGAAAGAAATGCAAGAAAAATAATAATTTAAAGACTAATTCCTAATAAATCTTTAGCTCTAAAAAAGGTGAGTCTCAATCTTTAGCAGTTGAAGTATAAAATTAAGAAAAAAATAAATTAAAAAGATAAAACAAACTCAATCTGAACTTATTTGGGTCAAAGATTCAAAATCTCTAACCTAGTCATGATACCAGAGTGACCACATTTAAAAGTATATTGAATAAAATAATAAAACTCAATTATCGAAGAACTTAATGTTGAAAGATAAAAAAATTAATTTAAAAAAATAATAAAAAAAATATGAATCAACTTAGATTAACTTGCAAATCCGTGACTAATAAAATCATAAAATCCTTGAAGCTGTTCAATCAAGAATATATATATATAAGTTGAGAAATTCCTAAATTGGTTTATCATTGTAATAAAGTGCATTATTTTACAGTTTTCAACAAACCTCTTCACCATCCATGTATTGTACTCATAGTTATTAAACCTGGACCGACTCGGCAGGTCAACCCGGGAACCGGTCGACCAGGTGGCTGGACCGGTCTGGGTTTATTAAAAAACCGGCCGGTGCAACAACCCGGAAAAACCTGGTCGACCCGGGCGAACCCAGACGAGACCCGGTTTCTTTCCTTCAGCCTCCCTTCTTATTTCATCATCTTCTCTACAATGAGCTGCTGTTAGCAGTGGAAAGGAATGGAGAGTGAGGGATGTTGCTGTGTTCGGCTGCCACTAGAGGCTAGTCAAAGGAGAAAGAGCTGGGTCTCAATTTAGCAGAGATGAGGGAAGCTGGAGACGAAGTCTATGGGGCTATTCTCCTATGTCAGTAGGTGGCGACTCTAGTTTAGCCAAGAGACGGAGGCGGCCGAGGAAGAAGAAGGATGGGCTCTATAGTTTTGGCTAAAAGGCTAGGGGGATGACTGAGAGAGGGATGAAGGAAGTTGTGGGTGGGCATCTGTGGCAGCTACCTTGGCCAATCGAAAAGGGAAGCTTTGGTTGGTTCTGGAAGAGAAAATCCAAAGCTAGGGGAGCGGCGACTTGTTTTTTTTTTTAGTAGAGATAGGGAAAATTTTAGGGCTTTTTGTGTGTCATTCCTTCAAAAATTTTCGTTCTTTAGTTGATTGGGCATACTTCCTTCTAAAATTGATTGGTGAACAAAGGAATTTAGTATGAAACAGTAAAGAAATAGAAGAACATGAAACATGTTACATTCTTTTGACTGCATCAACCATTGAGGACTTGATTGATGGATTTTTATGACCAGAAAATATATTAAATTTTAATGTGGGGGGTTTCTGTTGAACTAGACATTCTCCGTAGCTTCTAGAGCCGTTTGACCGGGAAATATAGAAACATGTTTTATTGGAAAGAGAAGATAAATTACAAAGTTGTGGGAATATTTTCTTTAGTGTTTGGGCTATGCAAAGAATTCATTTTAAAGTGATTATGCGTTTCTTGATTCTAAAAACAAGAGGAAGATGCTTCTATTAAAGCTGTTGTCGACAACTTTCAAAAGAAAAAAAAAAGAAGTGAATCTCAGCAGGGGGGCCATCAACCCTAATCTTCGAGAAGAGAAGAAAGTTTTTATTAATTTTTCCGGGTTGGTCCAGTTTAACCCAAGGTGACTTATAAAACCTGAGATCTAGTTTCTTGACCGGGTCAACCCCCGGATCGGATTTGATAACTATGATCATACCGCAGGTGTTTTCAACCCGGCAGAACCACGAGCAAATGAAAGGGTGCATTTTTGGTTTCTTCCCTTCAGATCTTCCCATACAACTTTTTCCCTTCTTTTTTTTCCCTTTGGTTCTTCGGGCTTGGTTTGGTTTATCTTGTTATGGGACAGTTGTGGTGGGGGCGAAGAAATACATGCAAGAAACAATTTATTCTCGAGATAAAAAAAGTTGAAGACATTAAGCTATATATTCTGATGAACAATTAGAAACAATTTATTCTCGAGATAAAAAAGTTGAAAACATTAAGCTATATATTCTGATGAACAATTCATTATCACTATATATCACCTGCAATAATTACAATTACCTTAAGCTCACATCATTATATCACTGCCTTGCAATCTCATATACAACAAGGTGAAGTTTATTGCTCGAATTCTGCTTCAAAGATTCATGCACAAGCTGGAGCATCGAAGTTTGGGAATACGATGAACGAAATCGACAAAGGATTGATGTATAAAGGAGAATTCACATCAAGACGGACAGGGTCAAGATTCGGAATGTTTTCATCTTCTGTAAGCTCTAACGGGATTCCATTAAGAACCATGGTTCGGCTTTGAAGGTTCCCATCTTTTGCAGTTAAATGGTACTCCTCTCTATACATTCGTTCATCTGATGCTCGGCTCCCAACCCATGAAACTGATCTCTTGAGGCCACGCATGAAAGAGTTTTCTCCAGATATGTTTTCTTCCACGGTCAATCTCATGTCCATGCTATTTTGAACACTGATTATGAAATCAGTCTGATTGCTTAAATTGATCAGCAGTAACGTTATACCTGCCTGTATCAAGATGAAATCAAGTAAAACCATTGTGTTTTATGCAAGCTTGCAGAATATTTTGAGGCATGAAACAGTTGTAGAAAAGAGTAGGGCTACTGCATATGCATGCACAAGCACACGTATCTACATGTAGATGACAGATGCTATACTTGCACCATTGCATGAGAACACCAAACTTCTTTTATGACCTAAATAGGGGGGGAGGGGGGGGGGGGGGGGGGGGGGGGGGGGGGGTTTTCAGTCTGAAATAATGTCTGAACATTGTAAGAGGATTCAACCAAAAGCCCTAGTTTTGAGAAATTAATACCAAAAGCGACAAAAATAGAATGACAGGAAATTTGACTTGCAGCCAAAATCCAGCAATTTTAGCACCTAGACTGACCGTTTGTGCATCATATAGGTCATGTAAAATTTTGAGACCTCTACGTAAATTTTCATAAACAACATTCCCCCATCCAGATAGTGAATGGGAGTTGAAGAGGAAGGCCATGGAGGAAAGAAGAAACAAGAAGTTCTAGATCACAAAGCTGCTCCGTGTTTCTTCTATTTCCACTATATAAAAGAACGCATATTGCACATGACATTATGTAGGCCTTCCAGGTTATGTAATACAAACATTACACGGAAAGCAAGCTCAATGATGCATGCCAAGAACGTTGTCCAAATCTAGATTTGATCTCAAGAGATTGAAAACATACCCATGAGAAATAAGCTGTAACACATGGGAAAGTCACTAGAGAAGTTCAAAGAATCACACTATACAAGGACAGGAATAAAAAAAAAAGATACATCGAGCTGATTTAACTATTTCAGAAAGTTAAGATTCATTCACTGATTTTAGCGGCTTCGCCAAGTCTCAGTGAACATGTAATTAATAGAACTCACAACTGTACAAAAGTGAAGCGTTTAATACCACATTTATGTTAAGGCTCTATCTTGCCCCAATGAAGACCATATTTTTTTTAAAAAATGGAACTCTTCATATCACAGTTGTCTTAAAATTACTACAAATGCTCAATACTCTATCACAACTAACAATTCATTGTGAAGTTAAAAAAAAAAGAATGCGGCTTACTCTTCCTTTCGAACAATGGGCATAAGAGCGTAAATATGGCGAAGCATTGCTTCCAACAGCTAGAACACCTTTTCCCATTAGTCGATGCCATAGAAGGGCGCTGTTGTAAACCAAATATCCAAGAAAAGCAACTTAAGATTAGATCTCTGGTAGAGAAGCAATGACTTCATTTTTTTTCTTTCAAATTCTCTCTCCACAACGAGACAAATATTTTACTATTCTAATAACATAAAAGGAGTTTTGTGCACTTGCCTGTAGTAGTCAGGATTGGGGACAAGTGTGGTAGTGTTGAGGAGACCATAGTGGCCACCAACTAGTGTCTGCCTGCAGTATACTTTAGTATTATACCTGGATGCCATTCCAAGCTGATCTAAGTACCTGATATTCATAAAAAGACCTATGGAAATGGAGTGATCCGCCTTTGAAAAAAAGCACAATAATTACAAGAACTAAAATAATGGGGATTCAATAAAAAGAAAGGAACAAATAGGCAAGTAAGATTACCAGAAACTGTTCACAAATGTATCAGAAACATGACGACCACCACTGTTATAGGCCCCACCAGATTCCCCAACCCAAGCAGAAGCCCAAGGACCATTCTGTTGAATCGTTTGTGAAAGATTACTGAAGGTTTCTGATACCTTGCTCAAATAATGGGGATCCAATATCTTATTCACAAGGTTGGGATCCATGCCTGGAATAGGAAAATGAATTGTAAATACAAGTAGAGAAGTCTCTTACTACTATTGCTGACCTAAACCATCTGATAATTATAATTTTTATAAAAGGGAAGAAGCGAGGTAAGAAGTTCTGAAAACATAACTAACAGGTTTATTCTCAAGGTTAATTCATAAGGGAAGCAATAGCACACTGAAATTAGATTGTGAGCCTTTTTAAACTACTTGTGGCTGACATAGAAGGTGGATCAGTTCTTTGTTTCACAGGAACGAGGGGAGAAAACAAGGCCTGGAAGACAAGGAAGGTGACTTTGGAAAGAGCCTTAGTGTAACTGTTCATCCAATACATGCACATCATTTCAGAACTGTCATTGATTAAAAAATTTTAATTGGAAATAACATTATAAGCATATGTCAGTACAATTAAACCACGACAACCCACCTGCTCCCAAGTTGTATATATGATGAGTTACAAAGTTGACTATGCCTGAACCTGTAACCTGAAGAAGCTTAGCATACCACTGCTTGTCAAAAAATCCTCCCGGTGCTACTAGTGAAGGTTTCAGATCAGAGTTTTTATACAAATTGTTGACAACATCTTTAAGTTTGATCAAATCTTTCCCATAAAGCTCAGCACTTACACTTGCACTTACACCACTTCCACTCAACTCATTACCTATCATAACAAAGGCAATATCAGCAGTGAGGAAAAGCATATGGAATCGAAACAGTAAAGAGCATTGTCGAAGTTTATACCATATTCCCACGAATCTATCTTGTATCCTTTCAAGACAGTGTAGTTCATGAAATCACAAGCATTACTAGAATCCCAAGCTCCTCCCCAAACACCCTTCCTAATCTGGTGCCTTCCATAGAGGGCATTCAAACCAAATGTCACAATGACCCTGCATATGCATGATTCAAGTGGTAAGTACCCTACAATGAAGAACCTCAGTCTTTCTTAGTCTATTCCAAAGGCAAAATTTCATGGCAACAAATAATGTTTGATTAAACTTGAATGCTTTTAAAAAAGTAAACTTGACTATAAGTAACTGGGATAACATGTTATCAGAATAGATCTGAATGACATAAAGGTTTAGGACATAACTTGTAAACTAGACTGAAATGCTTAATTTGAAAACAAATAAACAATTGGAACGTTTGGTGGCTGGCACTGCTACATAGCTCACAAGAAGGCATTTACACATCTATTAGAGGGACTTCTTACTTGAAGTAACTTCTACATTGAAGACTTGAGAAAAGTTGAAAGACTTGAAGCAATCTAAATCCACAACAATGCCTTAAATTTAAAGGTTTAAAATTACCCAAACAGCAAATTCTGAGCTTCAGAATGCAGCTGTCAAGCATTAAAGAATAAGAATCTACCACCCTGTTCAGAATTAGATAATTGTGTTTCACATGTTGTGCCTTTTCTTTTTATTATTTTTTATGAGACAGATGTTATGCTAGGATGAACAATTTGAGTGATAAAGTTGTACCTTAATTAGACAGAAATTGGTTTAATGGACATTTTAGCTACCTAGGCGTAATGGTAAGAATGGGAGAAAATTTATGTTAAAAAAAGAAAGAAAGAAAAAGGAGGAGCCAAGCATAAAATCTCACCCAGTTCTACTGAATAAATGGTTCAGTTCATCCCACCGGTTCATATGTAAACAGCCCTTTGAAAAACCAAAGAGCCCACCTTTCATCTTTCTAAATGGATGGCAAGGAGCTTTCAAACTTTCAACATCATACAATACTTGGTCTTGCAAAGAACCTCCAATTCTTATTCTCAAATTCCTGAAGGCTATTATAGCCACAAAGAATGCCGTACCATCTTAGACTAGCAATATTTCAACACAATGCTAATTCTGAAAGATGCAGGTTTATTATTCACCATCAAGCTTATCAAGAATGATACGAACCTTGGATGGCTTTGGCAAGAAGAGGATGAGATAAGTCCTGAAAATAAAGAATTCTAGGCAATTATTAAATATACCTCTAAAATAGAAAGCAAATTAAATCCTTCAATAGCCTTTTCAACTAGAATCTCCAGATACTTACCAAGTTTGTTACGGATGAATAGCCCCATGGACACTGGTTGTAGTTACACTTATCATGCGGCCACCAATCAAGAGTAGCACAAATAAAATTATCATCGATTACAGCAACTGCAATAGTTCCATCAATAGAAATTGTAGCACGTGTTCCTTCTTGAGCCAGAATCACAGGGAAAGAAGCCAAAAACAAAAGGAGGGAGAAGCTAAATTCCATTGGCTGATTATTGATAATAGCCTCACCACCTCAACTTATTCAGATGAACTGCAATCAAAAGAGATTATTTTCCCCATGGCCTGCCTATATCTGATGTTAACAACTCATCAGAAATTTTAATGTTACTGAAGTATTCATAAATCAAGCATCGAAGATGCTGAAAACAGTAAAAGAACAAAGCAATGGGAAAAATCAGTGATAACGGGTTTCAGATGTAGAATCAAGGGGATAAAAAGTTCATGTATGAGAAATTATTGTTGCTATTATCATCGCATCAATGATTTGATAATGAAAGAAAAAGATGTAGAGCAAAGCAAATAACATAAAAAGAAAGCAGAAAGAATGAAAAAAATAATCATCACCATATAAGTGCCTTCGTTTCCATCTACTAGAGATAAGGAATGACATCAACAGTGTTTCCATCTGAAAAAGACTATCAGATCTCTAAACTCAAGAGAACATTTTGATTTTGATTTTATTTTTTTATTTTTGAGAGAGTAGCATACGTCAGAATTCAATATGACAAGACAACACTACATTAAATAAAGGGCAGCATGCAACTTTGATTTTCTGAAAGAAGTAGCACATCAAAAATAGTTTAGATCAACAACCAAATCTAATACTAGCCTAGAGAATTCAGCAAAAGCAGCCCAGATGGAGATGAGAACTGACCTCAAAAGCAACAAATCTAATCTACCCGGTGAAAGAAATTAACAGTCTTTTAAATGAAGCTAGATAAAGCAAAACAATAATGCATGCAGTGCAGTGCAGTGCAGTGCTGTCCTTTATATTTGGCGTCTTATCTTTTGAGTTTTGAGAGACACGAGTCATTCAATTCTGTTCCTTGCTTGTCTGTAGCCATTAGTTTAGTTTAAATTAAGGTTTTGAGTGTAAAGCATAAACTTTATGAAGCGTTGGCGGGGTAGGTATGTCTTGTGGACATGTGGCCGGTTTATTTATTTTTATAAGGAAACTTCTTAGCTTTAGCTGCAAGTGATGCCCTCCACCAGATCTCTCTTTCGTGCCAAGGGAGGACGAACGAAACGTCAATTTTCAACACCACTCCCCTCCTTTCTTTACTGTTGCTTTGGATGAATGATGTGATTACTCGCTATTTCACTTTATTTTCAATTTATAAATTGCATTCTAATCTATATACACTCTACATTATAGCTGATATATATATAATCCATCAAAATAGTTTGAAATAATTACATGATGATTATTACATTCCAAATAATGATTAAAGAGCCATTATAAATAGGTGTTATTATAACCCAATTTTTTACTTTAAAAAAAAAACCTAAAAAGAAAAAAAGAAAAATAAGATGCAATTAGGGATGAAATCAAGAAGAAATATTAAGAAAATGATTGAAGGTGACTATATTATTGATATTTTGGAAGCCAATAATTGAATTGGAAAAGACAGCAACATGTAAGCACCATTTTAAGGTAATCAAGAATGAAATCAAGAAGAGATATTGAAAAAGAGGTTGAAATTAGGCAAAATAATAATAATAATAAAGATCCAAGAACCAAATTAAAAAAAATAGAAAAACTAGGGAACCTTTTTGAAAACACAAAGCATCCATTTATATCAAAACAATGTCATTTCATTTAGGCAAAACAATGCGTTTCACTTCAAGTTAAGTGAAATGATGTGTTTCACTAAAAAAAAAACATAAAATGATGTCATTTTATGCATGAGTTAAAATAATACCGTCATTTTCCTCTCGTATTGTTGTTTTGAAACTTTTTTTTTCCATGGTTTTGGCTAGATTATGGCCTCACTTTTCTCTCTCTAACAATCTCCACAAATGCAAAACAACACACCACTCCCTTCCCCTCCACATGTACTACATGCTTAGCCAAAAAAACATTGTTTTGAGCCTCTGAAGTCATTGTAAAAGTGGTACAAAAAGGCTAATAAACACAATAGCCAAAAAGTACAACCGTGGTGAACGATTAAAATTAACTTAAAGAAACTAATGGTCATGATCATGTCAGCAAAAAGGGTTATAGGAGCTTATATCTCACCTATAAATAGAGGGGAAAAACAAGGAAATGAAGGACCAATGTTAGAAAAAGAAAATGTCGAGAGAAAGGAAAAAAAGAGTTTTGAGTTGAAAATAAAGGTGTTTTGAGCCAGAAAAAGGTGCAAAAGAAAAGAGAAAGAAAATGAAAGAGAAAAAAAAGAAAACCCAAAAAGAGAGATAGAAACTAATATGATCAAGAATACACTAAAAGATCCATTGCAAGTTTTAATTAGGCCAGATACAATATCAGGGGCAAAGAAGCTCAAAGATCCATTCAGTAGGCTTATTCAAGGTATTTGGGCCAAGGTGAATTTTAAGGAGGCTACTGACATGATCAAAGAGTTGATGTCTTCTCCCAAGTGTAGGAGTGTCGAAAAGGAGTTGAAGAGAGCTTTGAGATGTGATATTGATGTAAGGATTTAAATAAATATAAAATAATTGTCAAGGTTAGAGGATCCACTAATAGTATTTCAAATAAGTGTAATATAAACTCTTTTTATTATTCAAATGGAAACCATACACAAAGGAGGTTTCAATCGGATTATAATTTATTAACATGATTATATTAATTATCTTATTTGAATAATATCAATACTTGAAAATGTTGTCAGGTATTCATGGTGATAACTTATGTTAACAACAAATCAAGTTCCTTTCATAGCACATGTGTCGGTTATACCATATAATTGGACTATGAAAGTGCCAAGTATTTATTGTACCAAGGGTTGTTCAACACAGATCTAGATTAACAATTTAACAAGCAAGGTATTAAGAGTGAGTAAGATAATAAAAACAAAACATGTTAGTATCAAACATTAAAGTCCATGTTGAGTTTATACTATATTTATTCTTACATCATTAGTGTAACCTGTTCACCTTGACATAATTAACTTAACTAAACATCATGAAGAAGAAAAATATAAATAAACAATATAAAAACATAAACATGATATAAGTTAACTAAGTATAGTAAAGGGAATGAAAAACATAAATAAGAGATTAATATAACATAAAATAAAACTTGAACATTACAAAATACAAAGAAAGAAAGTGATCTTGATCTGAACACCAAGATGCCTAAATGCATGGCAAATGTCTCCTTTTATAGGCCAAATTTTGGAACTATTGATTTGATGACTAATTGTTGAGTGGGTAGCCACCTCTTGACTTAGTAACAATCCTTATCTTCTTGTCTACATAAAACGTCATTGCTAACATCAGAATTTGAACAGATAGTCCTCATGAAAGTTCTGGAAAATTATCTCAGCTTTCCAACAAAATAATAATGAGGTCATTTGGACTTCTAGAACTCGAGATATGGGCTGAACACTGAACAGTGTCTGGGCTGCATGACAGATTCTAACTTCTCTGTTGTTGCTACAATTTGAACTTGAAAACGGTCTTTTTGAATCTTGAACTCCTCATGAAAGTTTTAGGCATGTGTCTTAGCTTTCTATCCATATAAACTAGACCTAAATCCAACTTCTACAGCTCCAGTTATGATCCAATAACTGAATGGTGTTCCAATTTGAATTCAACCAGCATCTCTTTTCTAAGCATAGCCCTCTCTTTATCTTCTCAATTTCAGTAGTTAAACTCATCAATCAATTCTTTGATTTATGTGATAGGCCTATATTTAAAATGAACATTTACCATAAATTAAAGGTATCTTATATTATCAGACTTGTTATTATAAAACATGCTCTAGTTACGGAGTTATTGATACTTTAAGTGTAAAATGATGATATAAAACCTTGATAAAAATGCACTTTTAAGTATTAATCAGCTACATCTTCAACAAGTGATGATCAGACCTTAGTTAATTTAATCTATTACAATAGGGGCCATTTAATCCATCTACTTTATGGGCTAATCAATTTAGACAGTCAGAGGCTTATTTCTCCTAATGCATAATTTTACTCTAGAAAGAATAATTTTATATCTAACTGTTGAATCATGCTGAAATTTTATCAATTTTTTTTAAAAGGTTTTGTTTTATTTTGGATTAAAATTTCAAGGCAATCGGACATTTAAAATGTCTTTTGATAAGGTCTAGAAGTTACTATGTGAAAATTGTATTAGTCTCCTAATTAATTTAGGATTCTTTTTCCTATTTGACTTAGAACTCTTTCATTATTTTTATAGCATTGTATTAGTCATAGGTTTAGATTTCTTTTTCTTGTTAAGGATTTTGGTAAGGTTATAGGTATTTATGTTGGTTGATGGTAATGATTGTTTTTTAACATGTTATGGTATCTCTAGTTTATCAAAAGTACTCACGAATTTATCTAAATAGGGTTTTTTTTTTTTTTTTTTTTTTGTAATTGTGGATCATTAAGACTTCTGGTAGCTTCAAGAATAAATTTTTGATCTCTAGACAAGACATTTATTTGTTTTGAAGTAGTATAGGTTGAACGTTTTGAGTCAGAACTGGATGTTCCTAACTCATCTATTTAAAAGGGTTCTTCAAAAGCATAGGAAGAGTTTGTCTCAAAATTAGTGGTTTCAATCAAAAGGGTTTGGATATGATGGATGACTTCTTCTTTTAATTGAAGTATTTATCGACAAAACCTAAAGGGATAACCTTTCTTGCCATTTTTGTAACATGAAATGTTTTTTAGGTCAAATTTGGGCTTAGGTTTTGACTAAGAATGCTTTGTAGGCTTTCTATTGGTCTTTTTGTAGTAGGGCTTAGTTTTGGTATAAAAACCTTTTTTTGTATTTGTGGGCTGGTTTTTTATAAGGTGGTTTATTGGGTTTTGTGTTGGGTTTGGAATAATTTCCACTACAAGTTGGATTTTGTATGCATAAGTCAAATTGTTGACAAAAACTACCTAATTCTTGTCTAGATCTTCTCATCTCCCACTTAAGGTGTTTTAGAGTTTAAGGTCTTGATAGATCCGTAGACCTTCCTTTTGTGTAAAGCTAACAAGCTCACCATTAGTCATGGATTTTGAAACAAAGG
Organism: Populus simonii; assembly: GCA_007827005.2. NCBI lineage: Eukaryota > Viridiplantae > Streptophyta > Magnoliopsida > Malpighiales > Salicaceae > Populus > Populus simonii. Next base: position 4,339,721 of record CM017478.2, read on the forward strand.
TGTCTTTAATTTTATTTCTGACTTCTTCTCCTAGAATGGTTAGTAAACCAACAAGGGATTTTTCTTTCCAAAGTGGTTGATTTGAGTCTTCTCGGAGCATAACTTGGGTAAGGAAAGTATTTTTATACCATTGAGAATCACTAAGTTCTTTACATCTAAGGTTTGAATGTAGCTCAATATTTTTGTCTTTAATGTAGGAAGGATCTCCTATAAAATGTAAGGAAATGGCTAAGATGAGAGTTGAAACTGCATCTTGAATGGTGATTCCATCATAGTCAAAGATAGATATTTAGTCTTCAATCATTTGGATGAAGTTTAAAATTTCAAAGTGTTGTGTTTCAGTAAGATGGTAATCCCACCATCCTTTTAACTAGCTAGAAAAACCAGCTATAAAGAGTTCAATTATAACTTTATTTGTGGTTTTGGTTTGAGTTTTGTAGATATTAACAGTCATGATAATTTGTTGTAAGGTGTTTAGGATATTATATTCATACATTCCATCTATGTTCCATTAATAGAGGGAAGATGCATTGAATATGTGTTGGTTTATTATGGTTAATTCATTTTGGATTGCTATATCTGGAGCAACAAATATTTTAGGGTTTCTCCAGATTAGTTTGTTGATTTTAGGACTCTATTCCTAAAAGGCTTATTCATCTAAATTTTATTTGGTTATTTTGAATGGTGTTGATATGGCTTGTGGAGGTTAGATGATGGTTATCGATTTGGGGTGTGTTATGAGTAATTAAGGTGGAAGATGAAGCTTCAAGGTGGTTGAGATGGTTTTGGATAACTTTGAGGAATTCTTTTTTGTTGGTTTGTAATTAGGTTTGACTAGTTTTTGTAACCTGGTATGGTTTGGAAACTAGGTTTTAAGTTTTTAGTCAACATGCTTTGATGTAGTTTCAATAGGAGAGACTAAAAGACTTATGTATATGTTTTTCAAGTCTAGTCAATTTCTTTTCAATGGTGTTGAGGTTGGTATTTATTATAAAGTTATTTTACTAGATGATGTGTTTGGTATTGATGGTAACATCTTTATTTGGGGATTTGTAAGTAACATCTTCTATTATCTAGTTATTATGAAGGATTATTTTTCTAGGTTGTGTTTCTGTCTATTGGTTTTGTCTAAGGTTCAAGGTAGATTTCATTTCGTAAGGAAATCTTTACCTTATTGGGTTAAAGATTAACTATGTTAAAGCTCAAATTTTAGCATCACATCATTTCCTAAATATAACTAATTCCTAATGTTCTAAACTGAATAATTGTTATGAGTTTTTTGTATTTTGACCAAAGCCAAATGAATAATCATAATTTGGTTATGATATCCATTTTTTCATTTTTAAAAACATGATAAAAACGATTTAATCTCATTTTTAAAAAACATTCACGAAAAACTTTTAGGATTTGACCACTAAAATAAAAGGTAAAGTTGAGAACCTGTCAAATCATAATTGTGATATTAAGTGTTTCAGGTGTTTGGGGAGTGGACATATAGCTTTACAACATCCAAATAAAAGGATTACTGTTATGAAAGAGCATTGAAAGATTGAATTTGAAACTGACAAATCCGAGGAGGATAAGATGTCATGTCACCACTTGAGAATTTTAGTGATGTTAAGCATCTAGTTGGTGAAGAGGCTTTAGTGATTAAAAGATCACTTAGATTAAGGAGGATGATATAGAGCAACATAGAGAGAACATATTTCACACTAGATGCCATATAAATAATAAGGTATGTAGTATGATTATTGATAATAAAAATTATGTTAATGTTGTGAGTATTACACTTGTTAAAAAATTGAATATGAACACTATTAAAAATGAAGGGCCTTATAGAGTTTAATGGTTGAATGATTGTGGAGAAGTAAGAGTTACTAAACATGTTTTGGTTGCTATTTTTTTGGTTGAAAATATAAGGATGAGGTTTTGTGTGATGTTAGGCTTATACGTGCTACTAATTTATTATGAAGGAGACTTTAGTAATTTGATAAAAAAAAACCAAGCATGATGAGTTTAAGAATAAGTATTATCTTGAGAAGGATGAAAAGGCACTCACATTTGTACTATTATCCCATAGACAAGTGTACGAATACCAATTGAAATTGAAAAGAGAAAGTGAAGCCAAAGAAAAAAATTAACCATGTGAGGATGTTAGGAAGAGTGAAAATAAAGTGAGCTAAGAGAGAAGAAGGTTAGATTCAGCCAAAATAAGAATTATTGGGGATTCAGCTGAGAGAAAAGAGAAGAAAGAGAGCGAGAAAAGAAAAAAGTGTGAAAAAAATAAAGTAACATATTAATTTTTGTACAAAAAAGAGTGAGATTAAAAATGCTTATTTTTCTTACATGCCTATAAATTTACTTGTGTATAAGGAGATATATTTTAACACTAATGACCTTAATCATTATATTTTTAGTTTTTGTGTTTATTAAATGATTTTAAGGATGTCTTTCCTTATGAGATTCCTAGTGGGTTACTATTAGGATAGTTAAATACCAAATAGATCTTGTACCTGAAGCATCTATACCTAATCAGTCAACCTATAGAAGTAATCACAATAAAATAAAGGAATTTCAAAGGCAATTGAAAGAATTGATGACAAAAGGGTACATAAAAGAAAGAATTAGTGTAAACCCCTGACTAAATTCTTCAAAAGGGTACATAAATGAAAGGCAATTGAAATTGAATTGAGAGAATTAAAACTTAATATCAAGAGCAAAATTAAAAAGAAGTGATAAGAGGAGAAATCAATTAAAAAATAACTACGAGAACAAATTTAGAGTTAAATGAAGATGAGGGGCTGGTCAAAAAAATTGACTATAAAAACTCTCTCTCATTCACTCTTTAAGGTCAACTGGAAGAAAGAAGAAAAGAAAAGAGAAAAGAAAAACCTATAAAACAGAAGAAAATTCTTAGGAAGAAAACCATGGAAAATTAAGGATTTTGAGGGGAGATTGAGGGAAATTGTTACACACTACATCTTAGGGAGCCTGTTCCCTTTGTTTTTTTTTTTTAATGTTTTAAATTCTAGTTTCCTATAGGTTCCAGAGTTGTAATTTTTTATCTTTTATATATTCTTATATTTGAAAAAAAAGAAGAGAGAAAAGTAAGGAAAACCAAAGGGGAAAGGTTGCACTTTTCATGGCAGAAAGGAGGAATTACAGGAAAGTTTGGAAAATTTCAACTAGCTATGATTCGAAGACTAGAATAACGTCTGGTAAAGGGTTCTAGACCTATTCTAGAAATCCTATACAATCCGAACAACATTTGAAGTAGAAATCATAAATTTTAGGTTAGGGTTTATGGAAATTTTTTTTTGAAATGAAAATTTATTATAAATTGACTTAATTGTGTTAGAGTAACTTGTAATGGGTGTTAAATTAGTAGGAATTGATGAAGAAAACATGGCAACCCTAAAAGCATTCATGGCCGACCAAAAGGTACTAATTGATGTATAATAAAAAAAATATATGTTTATTTAAGTAAATTGTGAATTATTAACCTATAATATTATGTGTAAAATGATTTTAGATAAGTTTAGTTACTTTGTATAACATGATTGCATCGATTATGTTGTTGTGAATTGAAACCTTGAGATTTGTTAAAGAATTTAGAGATGAGAGTCATTGTGATTGGTTGATTTTGCATACAAGGGAGAAATTAATGGATAATATATATTTTATCTCATTACACTATTGTTAGTGTGAATTATAATAAATATTTGTGATAAATTAGAAGTGTATATAACTATGATAATATCGTGAAAGGTAAAATAAGTAGGAATTCCTTTAATAAACATGTTTTTCCTTGAAATAGTTTTGATTATTTTAAATAAATGTGAGTCAGGTGATAAGGTTTAGAAAGTTATATTTAATGATATTCCGATGTAAATGACATAGTAAAGATTGTTTTAAAAGGTGAGAAATTGAATAAAAATGTTCATCTTATTATAATGATGTAGAAAGGAAAACTAGACAACCTCGTCTTCTAAAGCCCAAAGGAGATTAAGGCATGAAAATGATAAATTTTGGGATAAGTTTCTTCATATAAGTCATATCCTGAGGTGTTAGCTTTCCAACAGGACTATCCTTACTTAATTTGAAGTTCTAAAACTCTAGATGTGGGTCACAACCTGAGAAGAGGTCAAGCTGAAAAATATATTGAACAATTTTGACAAATCACGATAACAGATGGTTTGGGCGCGTTAATGACAAACTGGCTTTCATTGCTTCAGTAAAAATGTAGCTTGAAATCTTAGCTTTCATAAGAAACAAGCCTTTTTTTTTTTATAATTTTAGTTATAATTAAAATAAGAAATTGTGTTTTAAAATGGTTAAGATAAATTGACCGGGGTTGGCTAACATTTATTTTGCTTAAAAGTTTTTATAATGTAAGAATCAAATTGTTGTGGTGGTAAGATTGAAATGAGATATACTGGTGTATACCTGTTGTTATAGAAGAGGTCTTGGGAGGTGTGTAGCAGCAAGGGGACACAACGAAAGTTTTGACAACGGGTAAGTGTTTAACACCTTGATTGTTTTGTTTATGAAGTTTTTTTTCAAGTAAATTAATTGCTAATGTAGAATTTTGATTCATGTAATTATATTAAAGAGAAAGAACTAATTTCCCGGTAATGGGATTAATGCTTGGTAATGAGTGAAGAAATTAGTTTCCCGGGGATCTGATGCTCGATAATGAGTAAAAGAACTAGCATTCCTAGTAATGGGACTAGTGCTCAGTAATGGGACTAGTGCTCAGTGATGAGCGAGGGAATTAACTTTTCAATTATAGGAGAAGTGCCTAGAAAATGGGCAAGGAGATTCGATTGCTTGGTGATGGGTTATCTGCTGAATATGAAGGATGAAAATAATACTCGGATGGGTGAAAACAATTCCTAGAGAGGGGTCAGTAACTCAGAGTTAAAGGTGACTTTAACTCGTATTGTCTAATTAAGATTAAATTGGTTTGCAAAAGAAATTATTGATATAGATATGATATAGTTGAAATGAAAGTAAAATTTTAAGTTTGTTTTTTTTCTTTTCTTTTATTTATTAAGTAACTTTACCCTATTTTATATGTAGGTACTTCACATCATTGAGCAAATGGATAGATAAATATAGGATCTCTTTTTTGTTAAATTTAATGATTATGTAATCTTATATTTCTTTTGTAATGTCTAGTTGTCATGTAAGGAATGAGAATTCTCTTTTGTCTCTAAATTATTTAAATCAGAATATGTTAATCAACTTTTATAAATTATAACTCTTTTTTGTGACAAAATTATAAATGTATGAAAATGACTCATGATGATTAATGATAACCTGTATATTGATTTATATGATAAATAAACTACAATGATGGAAGTGTTAGAATATAGGATTAAAAGTTTATCTAATTTATTTAATATGAAAATGTCCAAGTTGATTGGACATAGTTCAAGTTGTGTTTAATGATTGTTGATTTGAGAACAGATTCTAGTCAATAACTTGGGATCTCCTGATAAAGAGAAGATTATGCCGAGATTTCGGTAATTTTTTTTTGTAGTTGTGATTATATATATAAATAAAAGGAAATTATGTTTAAATGGTGTGTGAAAATTGGGGTTTTTACAATTAGTCCATGTGCAATTCAAGTGTTGTTAGTATAAAAAAAGGATAGAACTTGGAGGATATGTATTGATTGTCATGCCATCAATAATATCACATTAAAGTATATACACCAAATTCCTATACTTGATTACATGTTAGATAAATTGCATAGATCTTATATATTTTATATGATTGATTTGAAAAATGGAAGTCATCAAATAAGAATGAAAGAGGGAGATGAATGAAAAATTACCTTTAAAACTAAGTATGGTTTGTATTGGTGCTTAGTTATGCCTTTTGAGCTTATTAATACACCTGGTACTTTCATGAGATTAATGAACCATGTTTTGTGCAATTTTGTAAGTAAGTTCGTTGTGGTTTATTTAGATGATATTTGATTTATAGTACAAATTCAAAGGAGCATGTTGAACATTTAAGGAATATATTGGTTGTTTTGTGAAAAGAATGTTTATATGTTAATTTGAAAATGTGTGAGTTTTGAATGAAAAAGATTTTATTTCTTGGATATGGTATTGGTGCAAAAGATATTAAGATGAATGATGAAAAAGGTTAGGGCTATCCAATAATGGTCCATATCTAAGTCAATCTTTGAGGTAAAAAGTTTCCATGATTTGACTAGTTTTTATAGGAGATTTGTTAAGTTTTTTAGTACACTAGCCATAACTTATATATATATATATATGATGTAACATTGAGTTATTCTACATATGATAAGGAGCTTTACATTTTAGTAAGAACTTTGAAAACCTGACAACATTACTTGTTGCCTAAGGAGTTCATGATCCATACTAATCATGAGTCATTGAAATATTTTAAGGGCCAATAAAAGCTAAATTCTTGGCATGCCAAATGGGTATAATATTGAAACGTTTCCATACGTGATTAAGTACAAGCAAGGTAAGAAAAAATATAGTAATTGATGCATTGTCGTGAATGTATATGATTCTTTCAACTCTAAACACTAAATTATTAAGATTTGAGTATGTGAAAAATTTATATATTTAGGATGATTTCAGCCAAATATATGTTGCATGTGAATATTTAGCCTTTGATAAGTTTTATAGGGTTGATGAATATTTATTTAAAGAAAATATATCGTGTGTGCCTAATTGTTTTATACGTGAATTGCTAGTCCGTGAAGCTCATGGGGGCAGATTAATGGAACACCTTGGGGTTGCTAAGACTTTAAATATTTTTGCATGAGCATTTTTATTGGCCTAAGATGAAAAAAGATGTGAAAAGAACTTGTGATTGATGCATAACATATAAACAAGTCAAGTCTAAAGTTTTACCTTATAGTTTATATACTCATTTACTAATATCTAAGAAATCTTGGGTTGATATATCTATGGATTTTGTGTTAGGTTTGCCTAAATAAAAAAGGGGTAGGAATTCTATTTTTGTAGTTATGGATAGGTTTTCTAAGATGACACATTTCATATCTAGTTATAAAATCGATGATGTAACTTACATACTAGACTTATTCTTTAGAGATATAATTTGGCTCCATGAGGTACTTAGGAGCATTGTGTCTAACTATAATGTTAAATTTCTTAGCTAGTTTTAGAAGGTTTTATGGAGAGAATTATGAACAAAATTGTTATTTTTCTACAACTTATCATCCATAAATAAATGGTCAAACTAAAGTAGTTAATATGACTTTAACTACATTATTAAGAACTATCATTCAAAAGAATTTGAAAAATTAGAAAGATTATTGGCCATTTATCGAATTTGCTTATAATAGGATGGTGCATTTTACTACTGATTATTCCCCTTTTGAAATTTTCTATGGCTTTAATCATTTGACTCCTTTGGATTTGTTATCATGACCTATTGATAAAATGGTTAGTCTTGATGATATAAAAAAAAAAACACATGTAGTGAAAGATCTTCACGAGAATGTAAAAGAACAAGCAATATGCATTCAAAGCTAATAAAGGGCAAAAAAGGGTTATTTTTAACTAGATGATTGAGTTTCAATGCATATGTAAAAGGAGGGATTTCATGAACAAAAAATATCTAAGTTGATGTTAAGAGTAGATGGATCATTCCAAATCTTCGATAGAATTAACGATAATACATATAAAGTGGATATACCAAGTGAGTATGGTGTTAATGCTACTTTTAATACTTTTTTTTTTTATCTCTTTTTGTTTGATGGGTGATGATCGTGAATGGATCATTTTGAGAAGAGAGGGGATGATACAATCAAGACTACACTAACAGATCTATTGCAAGTTCTAATTAGGCCAATCACAAGATCAATAACAAAGAGGCTCAAAGATACATTCAATGGGCTTATTCAGAATATTTGGGCCAAGATGAATTTCATTGAGGCTACATCTTCAACAAGTGATGATCAGACCTTAGTTAATTTAATTTCTTTACATCTACTTCATGGGCTAATTAATTTCCACGATTAGAGGCTTATTTTTTCTAATACATATTTTTACTAACAAGTATAATTTTCAATCTGATTGTTGGATCAGACTAAAATCTTACCATGAGTTTTCAAAGGTCTTGTTCCATACTGGGTTAAAATTTTAGGGTAATAGAACATCGGGAAGGCCTTGTAATAAGGTCCATAAGCTACTATATAAGAATTATATTAGTTTACGAGTTGATTTAAGATTCTTTTTTCTACTTTACTTAGTACTCTTTTATTATTTCTCCAATATTATTAATAATGTTTTTACCTTCTATAAGTAGGTTTATTTAGCTTGTATTTATATTGTTTTAAGAGATAAACTTTGATTTCAACAATTATTATTGTGTGAGAGAGGTTTTGCTCATACTTTTTTTGCTTTTTATTGATCTATTCTGATTTATTGAAAAATTAACTAAGTTTCATAGTGTCTTTCATGCCTCTTGTTTATGTCTTTTTATAGACATTGAGTGAGGATTTAGTTACTTATAGTCTTGTTGTATTGGCACAAGTTATTGTTATGTAAAATTCAATCACAAGCTTGAATTTAGTTTCTAGGAAGGATCAATTTCACTATGGATTTCTAAATCTTTATATCCACTGGGTTCGCATAAAAAACTCAGAGTTAGGAAGAAAAAACCACCCAAAAAACCTTTCATTTCCAACACAGCATCATTTGTACCACCAGTAGCCATCACAACATGTTATCCTTTATTTGGAACTAGCTTTAAGTTAAGCCTGATCCTTCTTCCTTCTTTCTTATTGATCTTGTAGGTTTTGCTTGTGTTACTATTCAAAATACAAAAGAATGCACATTTCATTATTCATGCATGGTTACTAGTCATTCATATATTTTTATTTTATTTATTTTTATTGGATTTGTATTAACATTAGTTTTATTTCGTAAAACCATGGTTTCACCTTTTTACGTATGCATGTATGTGTAAATATTTAATTTAAAAAATAAAAGATAATGATTATGATTTTTTTTTCAAGTTAGCATTGTATTTTGATAAAGCTTGGGTTTTAATAGTTAAGTCAACATGTCTCATAGTTTTTAGGGATTGAAGTAGACCTAACACGACATTTTCAACCTCAAAGTGGGTTTAGAAATGAGTCGACGAGTTTTCATCAAGTTAGCATATTGTCTTGATTAAACTTGAATTTTAATGGTTAGGTTTAAGTGTATACTAGCTTTAAGGAACAATATAGACCTGGCAATGTTTTTAGCAAAAAAAGAGGTCAATAATAAGTCAATGAGTCTTCTCGAAGTAAGACAAACATAAGTCAAGCATAGTATTTTATTCAACTTTTATATTTGTATAAAAAATAGCAATTCTAGAAATAAAGGTCAAGAAATATAAATAAATGAAAAAAAATAAAACTAAAAAATTATTGAGTTGTGAAACTCCTTATTCAGGTGCCGACACTAACTAGATGAACAATCCACCAACAATTAATGGCTTACTAATAAGCTGAAAAGATACTTGATAAATTAATGGCACAATAAAAATGAACTTCAAAGAAACACATATACAAGGCAATCTTTCCTTGGATATGATGCGGTAAGCATTATTTTTATTTTTTCTTAAACACAATCAACCCCTTACTTAGATCTTTGATCAAATCATCTAACGAAATTAATCAAGATAAGATGACAGCAATGGAAGCCAGAATCAGGACTATTGAAGGGGTAGACTTGTATGACCTAGTCAAGGCCGGAATGATGTGTCTAGTCCCGAATGTGGTCGTACCAAAGAAGTTGAGTTCTTGAATTCATCAAATGCATCGGAACACATTGCCTCATTACCCATCTCAAATCCTACTACAACAAAATGGCAGAGATAATACATGATGAGAAGCTACTAATGCACGTTTTCTAAGATGGTTTGAGTGGGGCGACATTGAGTTGGTATATGAGACTAGACAACACCAAGATCTGTAGATAGAAGGATCTCGTATATGCTTTCGTCAGACAATATAAATACAATATGGACATTGCTCCTAAAAGAACTAGTTTGTCCAATATAAAGAAAGGGGATAAGGAAACATAAAGGAATATGCCTAGAGGTAGAGAGATCTTGCGGTATAAGTGCATCCCCAACTCTTAGATAAAGAAATGGCTACTTTATTTGCCAACACGTTCAAGGCGTCGTACTATGAGTATATGATGGGTAATTTGAAGCAGCAATTTACTCATAATATGGTGGTGGCAGCAAGGAGTAAAGGGTGGTAGAATCTATACATCTATAGAGAAAAGAGACTTTAGAGAGGGAAAGAGAGAGGTTGATCATGTCGAAGATAGCTATAAGGATAGGAAAAACCAATTTCAAAGATACAACACTTCATCCCCTTCATCCGAAATCACCAATGTCAACTTCAATTCCCTGATCCCTACCAGAAAACTTGAGCCCCAAAATAGCCAAGTAAAAAAAACAATTCCCTGATCCCTACCAAAGAGTCTAGGAACAATTACCTTCATTACTACTACCCCTAAATAAGATGTACCAGAAGTTATTAAGTATTGGACAAGTAGCTCTTGTACCTTTGGCACCCCTACAACCACCTTATCCTAATTGGTATAAGCCGAATCTCACTTGTAAGTATCATATCGGTATTGAAGAACATAACATTCATACTTGCAATGCATTCAAGATAAAGCTCCTGCAACTGATCAAAGTTGGGTAGATAATGTTTGAAGACTCCCCTAACGTAAATACAAACCCTTTACCCAATCATGCTTCGGGTAGTGGGTTAGTAAACATGCTAGAGGTAGAACACCTAAGGAGCTTGAGGGTGCCAATAGATAGAATTTACCAGATGATGGTAAATATGAGGTACGAAGGAGCTAGTGTGAAGTGCTGCAAGCATTATGGTGAAGAAGGCCATTTGATTAGTCAGTGCAAGGGCTTCTGCAATAAAGGGATGCAGATGATAAACCAAGGTTTGCTTCGAGTTGAAAAAACAACGAGTGAAGATGTGTTTATAATGAAGGCACTTACTAAAAAAGTGTGTCGAGTGCAGTTCACTGCAAGTGGGCCACTCAAATTAATCTTGTCTAAACCAGCAATAACACATAAAGGAGATTATAGTGCCCTACCATATAATTATGGGTACTCTTTTCAAAGCACCTAACAACCACCCATTTTTATAGCAAAAGTCGGAGGTTTGACTTGTAGTGGCAGATGTTTCACATCAAAAAAACTGGAAAAACAAAGGAAAGCCAAGGGTAAAGAGGTGTTCAACGTGACTGAAAAGATAAACAAACTTGTCATGGAAGAAGAAACCAACGAAATCTTGAAGTTGATGAAACATAGTGAATACATTGTTGTCGAGCATCTCAAGAAAACTCTTACTAGAATATCGCTGTTGTCTTCACACGGTAAGTCTTTGCAAAAGGTATTGAATGAGGCATACGTGCCTTAAGACATCAATCAAGAAGCTATCAAAAATTTGGTTGTAAGAATCCAGACCTCAAATTACATGTACTTCACTGAAGATGAAATGGGTCTCAATAGTACTAGTGATGCAACCATATTATTTGATAGTTTTACTCATATTTACCTAGTATTTTGCATATATTTTATATATAAAATGCCTTGATATTCTTTGTTTTATGTTTTGAAGGCACTTTTGGATGTAAGATTTAAAAAGAAGTAAATTGGAGATAATTGGCAGATTTTACCTCCAATCAATGTTTTGTGAAGAACTTGAGCTCTAGAAGTTGAAACAAAGTTATTCCGGTGGCATTAGAAAGCTAATATCCATACCTTTCTGTACATGTATGGAAAGAAAAATAAAAGGAGAAAGATCATGGAGATCGCAACTTTCAAAGTTAAATATTGTATTCTGCTAGTGTAGACCTTCGACCATTCCGACTTGAATATCTTGAGATATAGAAGTTCATTTGATGCAAACTCAATTTTGTTGGATTTCTGACTCGAAGACCTATCAGCCTACCAAATTTAAGTAGAAAAGGAACTCATATTAGAGAGATGTGATTTTTCTAAGATGACACATGAATTCTGCCAGCAAACAGGTTCTGTGAAGAAACAAGTCCAAATTACATCCAAAGCATCAAAACCGACATTCAAGTCTTTATTTTAGCAATTTAGCTCATCTAAGTCAAAAGGAAAAGCTTGAAGATTTTATGCAAGGCTATTTCTTCTTTTTTAGGAAAATAGTTATTGAAGTACTTAAATGTAAATTGTCTACTTAGGAAAGGACTATTTTATAGAAAAGGAACTAGGGTTTCTTAGGATATAAAAAGAAAGAGAGAGGGGGTTAGCCAAGAGAGAAAAAACACACCTTCCTCTAAGAAACCCAAAATTATGCATTCTTCTTTCTTTTTTATTAGTTGTTTAGTAGACATGCAAGGCTAAACTATTTTTCTTGGTTCCAAGGACATAAAAACCTTTGGATCTCAAGAACTATGAGATTTATTTTACCTTTTCTTTTTAGTTTATATGATGAATGAATATGTTTGTTCTTCTATGCTTATTTCCTATGATTGTTTATTTTAATTGTTAAAGCAGACTCTAAGTTATTATTGTGAACAATTTATTGCTGAGTTTGCTATTAAAACTGGAGTTGTGGTATATAAACTTGTGAAGCAACTAAGATTAATAATTGTGGCGGATCCAGATTAGTAATCTTAGGGAGAACATTCGATTGATCAAATCAAACATGTATTGTGGACAATTATGTTGTCTAGATTAATCAACTCATCTAGTTCTTAAGGCTGCTATTGAATTAAATTACTAGTGCGGACATTGTGATTGTTTTATGGTTAGGATTAGTTATACAGCGGATCTGTTAACTAATTAATATTCAGAGTATAAATTGACGTTTCATTTCCATGATCAGTTCTGATTTCTGTAGGTGGACGTTTACTTGCGACCAAGGTTTGTTTTTCTTGATAAATTTTGGTTTTTTTTATTTAGCATTAATTGTTTCTTTTTGTTTACTATAACATAGCATAGATAACTCCAAACGCCCCCTCAAATTGCATATCATCCAGCATAAAAATCTGACTTGAATCTTCCTCGTGAGATCGACTATTTGCTTGCTCTATACTATCTTGTGTATTGTGTTTTAAGCTAGGATAATTAATTTGTGCAACTACAACATTGCAACAACTAGCACAATAAGCAATTATACATCACAGTATGGTGTAGAGACATTTTAATTGGAAAAGTACTAGTCAATAATGGCTTTACGCTAAACGAGCTGTCGAGGCATATATTGAAAGAAATGTTTGTCGATGAGTCACATATGAAACTCTGTACCATGATCATATGATGGTTTGCCATGACAAATAGTAGGGACCTTGAAGTGGAGTTGTATATAAGGCCATAGATGTTCCTGGTGACGTTGCAAGTGATGGACAATCACTCTTCCTACAATATATTATTGGGGAGGCCATGGATTCATGCAGCTGGAGCATTAGCTTTTTCACTACACCAATGTTTGAAATACATCATGAACGAGATGCTAATAACTGTCAAAGCTGAAGAAATAGTTTCCATGATCAGAAACGTGGCCATACCTTTCATCAGGGCCAAAGACTACAGGGATGAGAATATTCACGCCTTTGAAATTGTAAATGCCGAATGGATTCCTGAGGGTAAAATGTTGAGAAAGCTAAGAATCCCAGAAGCAGCAAGGATGACTGCCAAATGCTTTTTAATGAATGAGATTCCTTTCTAGTATGATCCTAGGACTGGAATGCCTGGACAAATCACTGTGATGAAGTTAAAGTGTGCAGATTAAAGGTTTGGGCTTGGATATAAGCCTAAGAAATGTGATTACAAGCGGGCTGCCCAGATTATAAGGGAGGCAATAATGGCAAGGATTGAAGGAAGAGAGCTAGAAGAAGAGGAACTTGCCATCCCACCGCTCCAAGCATCTTTTCCAAGGTCAATAAAAGTAATTAGGTCTAGCATAACAGATATTCACATCAACACCTTGTATTGCCAAGAAGAGGGACAAATAGAGGAAGCAAAGGTGGAAAGAAAGGATGAAGCTCTGCCAAAGCTTTCTATCCACGCCACTAATAAACATTTTATAAGAGCTTTTCTATGAAGATTGGTTAATGGAGAGGTGTACCAGAACTAAAAGATAGAGCTTGTTCCTATTGTGTTCGGAGAGTAATTACTCTTGTTTGATCATGTTGAATGTCTAACTTGTTTTTCCTTGTTTTGACTTGTTCTAGTCTTGTTAGTAATTTGGCTTATGATGCCACAAGACTTCTTATATTAAATGAGCACCTTTGTTTTAAGAAGATCATACATTTTTCTTATGTCCATAATGTGTCGTTATCCTTTTGTCTCTTCGTAAATAACACACCTACAAGAGCACACCTTGCACTTTTAGGAATCCTAAAAGTCCCACTGATTCATAAAACCACAACACTAAAAATAATTCACCAAACTTTGATAATATTATTGCAATGGGTAATGAAGAATGGGAAGAAGAAGATATGAAGGAGTTTACCAGGTTAGTAGAAAAACTCTAAGAAAACCTGGAAACCTGATAGTGAAGAGCTAGAAGTCATCAATTTGGGAATTGAGAAGGTTAGCACTCTTATTACAACTGAGGAAGGAAATAGGCTAGTCTCTATCTTATATGAGTATACAAATGTTTTTGTCTAAACTTATAAAGATATGTTCAGTCTAGACACTAACATAATAGTATATAAGATTCTTTTGGTAGAGGGAAATAAACTAGTCAAGTAGAAAACCAGACGAATATATCCAGATATACTACTTAAAGTAAAGGTAGAAATACAGAAATAGTAGGATGTAGGATTTCTGGATATTGTCCACTATCCTTAATGGGTAGCTAATGTGGTTGTAGTCCCCAAAAATAATGGCAAGATCTGGGTGTGTGTGGACTATAGATACTTGAATAAGGCAAGCTCAAATGACGACTTTCCTTCACCTTATATAGACGTTCTAGTTGATAATGCTACAAAGAATGCCACATATTCATTCATGGATGGATTCTTTAGCTACAACCATATTAGAATAATAAAACAAGACAAAGAGAAGACCACATTTATCACGCCTTGAGGAACATTCTACTATAAAGTGATGTCATTGGGATTGAAGAATGTTGGGGCTCCATATCAACGAGAAATGGTCACTCTGTTTCATGAGATAATGCACCGAGAAGTGAAGGTCTATATGGATGATATACTTGTAAAAAAAAAAAAAAAGAGATTACATGACAAGTATTGAAGAGACTATTTGAGAGGCTATGAAAATACCAGCTAAAACTGAATCCTGCAAAATGCTCATCCGGGGTAAAGACATGAAAACTATTAGGTTTCTTAGTAAATGATCGAGGAATAGAAGTTGATCTAAATAAAACCAAAGCCATCCATGAAATGTTGGCACCTAAGATAGATGAGGAAGTAAGAAGTTTCATTGGGCATCTAGATTATATAGCTCGGTTCATATCTCAACTGATAGTGACATGTGAGCTGATTTTCCACTTGCTTAAGAAGAAAAATCCTAGAGTATGGGCCAATGATTATTAGGAAGCCTTTGATAACATAAAATGGCACTTGCAAAACCCACCACTACTACTAGCATTTCCAATACCAGGAAAGCCTTTGATCCTATATTTATCATTGACAAAAACAACTATAGGTTGTGTGCTAGGTCAACATTACGAGTTAAGAATGAAAGAGCAAGCCATTTACTACTTGAGTAAAAAACTCAATGACTATAAATCCAAGTATACAACAATTGAAAGGCTATATTGTGCTTTAATGTGGAGTGCAAAAAGACTTAAATAGTATTTGCCAACTACATAACCTGATTGATCTCGAAGTTGGACCCGCTCAAGTACATCTATGAAAAGCCTTACCTGTCAAGTAAAATAGAAAGGTGGCAAGTGTTGTTGGCATAATACAACATTGTCTTTATGAGAAGAAAAGCTGTAAAAGAAAGTGAGATTGCCTACCATCTTGCAAATCATACGGTGGAACACTATGAGCTATTAAATTTTGACCTCCCTGACGAAGATGTGCCAGTAATCGAGAATGACAATAAGGAGAGTGATTGGTGGACCCTTCACTTTGATGGAGCAGTAAAAATATTAGAAAATAGGGGTAGAGTAGTAATAATTTCCCTAGAAAAGAAGCAATACCCTATTACATTAGAACTCAAAGTTAAGAAGCTTGAAGTATTTGGGGATTCCCTGCTAATCATCTGCCAAGTAAAAGGGTAGTGGCAAACCAAGGATGAGAAGTTGAAGCCATGTCAAAATTATCTCATAAAGATAGCCAATGAATTTGAAAAGTTCAAATTCACCCATATGAGCAGAGATAAGAATGAGTTTGCTGATGCCTTGTCAACCCTAGCTCCGATGACACAAGTTGTTACTAGGAGTAGGATCCAACCATTAGTTATTAAAGTCAGAAACCTCCAAGCTCACTACTGTACAATTGAAGAAACACTAGATGGGGAACCGTGGTACAAAGACATTAAGAGGTTTCTCCAGCAACAAGAATACTCTCAAGGGGTTTCTAAGACATACAAGAATACTCTTTTGGTATAGTCATGCAGTCTTTCGTTATAGTGTTAGAATTATCTTAGTGAAACTTTTTCTGGTGGTGGAGTGATGTCCACAGCTAAATGACAGTTAGTATCCAACATTCTTTTCTTTTTTCTCCTCTTGAGTGTGATATTGAAAGTTTATTTTTTATAATTCATTATTGTAATTTTTTCTTATTCGTTTTATTTACTGCTGATGCTTTTTTTAATCATATTATTAAATTAACTAAGCTTATTGAATCCAATCAAGTTAATGACATGGGTCTCAGTTTTTATTGCTTCTTTAACAATAGTGATATTATCTTAATATCTTTTTTTATGTTAGGAAAAATTTGACCTAACCTACAGCGTAACACTTGTCATTTGTAACACCCCACCTCACTAGCAAGATATTGTCCGCTTTGGGCCTCCCAATCCACCCAAATCCAGGGCTTCCACCCAAGTCCCCCTCACGGTTTTGTTCTTGGCAGCCACACATGGCCCCAAAACGCGTCCTACTAGTCAAGGTGAGCATGCACTTATAAAGCCTTGACTCTGAACGCTCGCTTCTGATGTGGGATCTTACAATCCCCCCACCTTAAGACGAGCCGTCCTCGGCTCTAATACCAAATGTAACACCCCACATCACTAGCAAGATATTGTCCGCTTTAAGCCTCCCAGTCCACCCATATCCAGGGCTTCCACCCAGGTCCCCCTCATTGGTTTGTTCTTGGCTGCCACACATGACCCCAAAGCGCATCTTACTAGTCAAGGTGAGCATACACTTATAAGGCCCTAGCTCTGGACTCTCGCTTCCGATGTGGGATCTCACATCACCTATTTAGTAACATCTAAACCAATTCTTTATATTGTAACCACGATTGAGATTTGAAACCATGCATGAGAGGGGTGCACTAGCTCATTGCTAAAAGCATAGAGTTGGTATATTAGGCTTCTAACAACTTAAGATGTTATCATGCTAAAGAGAAGTGAAAAACAAAATTCCCCATCTTGAAAAAAAAGATGTAAGAAACTACTTGCATTTTATATTTAGCTACTTTTACTTATTTAGTGTTAGGTAGACGAATGAAATACAAATAGTCCAATAAGATGCAATAACCTACCATGCTTACTAAATGCAATATTTTTGAATTATAAGACGATTGATCTCATAACCATATGCTTACAATGTTTTATGATTAAGGGCTTGTTTGAGAGTATGATAGAGATTGTTTTTTACTTGAAAATGCATCAAAATAATATTTTTTTTATTTTTGACATTAGCACATCAAAATTATCCAAAAACAGCACACACAAAAATAGTTTGAAGCTAAAAAAATTCAAAATTTTTCAAAAGTGTGGTTAGACCGCAATACCAAACATGATATAAATGTGTGTTTGATATTATGATGTATGACACTATTAAAAAGTGTTTTTTAATTGAAAATGTATTAAAACTATGTTTTTTTGAATTTTTTTTATTTTTTATATCATCACAACAGATCACCTAAAAAAACATCAATATTAAAATGTAAAAGACGACATGATTTGATCATTTTTGAATCATTGAGGCTTTCTAGCATAATCAAATTGGCATAATGGTCGATTCATGAGTGTCGTAGTTGGATTGGTCAATTATGTTCGATTTTAATAATCATGATTAATTTTATTAAGACATGTATGTATTTTTTAAAAAAAAAAACGCATCTCTATTAATCTATTTGACATATTTAAACATATACCATGCTAGTTTGATAAGTATAAGTATGTATATAATTTTATAATAAATTAAATTTATAAATGATAATTTTAGATATTAGTATGCAATGTAAGCATAATCCTTCAATATGCAAGGTAAACACCATTTAGAATTTTCTCTAAAAATGAAATTAGAAGCTTCTTACCATTAAGAAAAATTAAAAAAATAATAATTAGTATCTATTATTATTTGTTAAGATAATCATAAAACTCAAGATAATTAACAAATACACATTATTCAATCACTATTTCTTCTCTTTCTTTACTTACACTTATGTAGGCAATTGCATCAACATACATATTATATTATTATATTCAAACACTGATTTTTTTGTCAAATAGATGAAATAGATGATATGTGAAAATCAATCTATTTTGTTTTGTTTTCAACAAGCAATCCTAACATTATGAGTAAATTCACATTTCTATTATACAATGTATTAGCCTATGCAAAGTTTCACCAGGTTTGAAACTACTAAAACTAGTTTTTAAGTTAAATCGGTTGATCGTTGTTCATCCGTGATGAACACTTGGAAATTTTGCAGGAATCGATTGACCAAATGATATGGTCATTTGAACCGATCGACCGCTTTAGGTGTTAGAGGTATTCTAACAGCTATAAACAATAGTTTCTTTTGGAAACATACATATAGCTCTTTTTTATGCAAAATTAATGAGAGATTCTAAACATACATGATATAAAAGCTATTCTAAAAGAAAAATCATCTATAAATCCTCAATCCTAATATACTCAAAGTTGTCTTAAATTAAATCTTTATATTCTAGTACAAGAGTATAAAATCTCACACACATTACACTTACACTCCTTTAATCACCCTAAGTGCTATTGAGTGAGTTATAGAGATTATAGTTTTCAATTGTATAATCTCTCTTTAAAAGAGTGAATCTTGTTGTAAACAAATCATAATTGTAAACATATGAGAGTTTGGATAAACTCTTGGCATTGATACTAATGAAAAAATCTTGAAGAGAGGACATCTTCAAATAGTGTAATTACTTGGTGTGGATTTATTAAGGGCATTGTATCTTTCACTTGAATTAATAAAAGAGTACAATACTCAAGTACGGTTGGTACTTGAGGTGTGGATGTAAGCTTGCCGAACCAAGTTAAAAACCAAGTTTGCAATCTCTCTTTCTTTATCTCTTTACTTTAAGCATTTTAATTGTATTGTTGGTTATTGTGTTATATATGCTTACTGTGATTATTTGTATTATTTGACATAATTAATGGAACACTTAATTCCCCCCTTTAAGGTGTTGTTGTTGTTGCCTTAATCCTAAAACAACAATTGGTATCAAAGCTTATTGATAGTGACATGATTAATCAACTTAAAGAGAAAAATAAGGTTTTAAAAGAAAAGGTGGACAAGTTGAATACCACACTAGCAAAGTTCACTTAAGGTTCTAAGATTTTAGATCCTATGTTTGCTAGTCAAAGATGTGTCTTCAATAAAAGAGGTTTAGAGTATCAACCTAAGAAATATTTGAAGAATTACTTTATTAAAGCCAAACAATCATATGATCAAAACCAAACATGTCATTATTGTAAAAGTATTGATCATTTGATTTACGTATGTCCTATAAAGAAGAAAAAAGTTGGTAACATGACTTTGGTTCCAAAATGAACCACCAATAACCAAAAAGGGCACTATAATGTATAGGTACCAAATATCTCATCTAGATTTTATGTGTGTAAAAATCAAGAGAATATAGGGAACCACGTTAAAAACCAAGTTTGCAATCTCTCTTTCCTTATCTCTTTATTTTAAGCATTTTAATTGTATTATTGGTTATTGATTAGTACTTAAAAGTGCATTTTTATCAAGGTTTTATATCATCATTTTGCACTTGAAGTATCAATAACTCCTTAACTAGAGCATGTTTTATAATAACAAGTCTGATAATATAACATAGCTTTAATTTATGGTAAATGATCATTTTAAATGCAGGGATATCTCACAATTCAAAGGATTGATTGATGTGATTAACTATTGAAATTGAAAGGACAAAGAAAAGGCTAAGCTTATAAAGGAGATACCGATTCAATTCAAATTGGAACACTGTTCAGTTATTGGGTCATATCTGGAGCTGTAGATTTTGGATTTTAGTTTGAGTTATATGGATAGAAAGATAAGAAATAAGCCTACAATGTTCATGAATAGTGGAAGACCCAAATCTGCCATTTTCAAATCCAAAGTTTAGCCACGAAAGAGAAGTCAGAATCTGTCCTACAATCCAACCCAAACACTGCTTAGAATTTTACTCATATCTGGAGTTCTAGAAGGCAAGATGACGTGAACTTTGGTGGGTGGAAGGAAAAGATAATTTCCAACAACTTTCATGAAGAAGACCTGCTCAAATTCTGATGGTAACAATGATATTTCATCCAGACAAGAGCTGGAGGGCTATCCACCATGTCCACCAGCAGCACTACTCACTATTCTAGCCATATCTCGAGCTCTAGTGATCCAAATGCTCTAAAAATTTATGAGTGGAAAGATAAGATGATTGCCAACAACTTTCATGTGGGACACTTTGCCAAATTCGGATTGCAGCAATGTTATTTCATCCAACCAAAATGCTTGAGTGCTGCTATTATCCTGTGGATTTTATTGTCTTGGATACACAACCTGTTGAAGCATGTAATTCAATTCCTGTTATTTTAGGACGTCCATTTCTTGCAACTTCTAATGCATTGATTAATTGTAGGAATGGACTGATTAAGTTATCATTTGGAAACATGACATTGGAGATGAATATTTTCAACATTTGCAAGCAACCTGGAGATAATAATGATTTAGAGCAAGTGGACTTTATTGAGAAATTAGTTTATGATCAATTTCAAACTACTTCTAGTGAAATTGAGTTTAATAAATCTGAAGATTTGTAAATGGTTTATTTTCAGAAAGAATCAAAGGCAAGTAATTGGAGACCACAAATTGAAGAATTGCTACCACGATCAATTGAGTCTATACCTTCAAGTGTTCAACCACCAAAACCTGATTTGAAGTCGTTACCATTCAATCTTAAATACTCATTTTTTGGAGAAAATGAAACTTTTCCGGTAATAATCTCTTCCAAACTTAATGCACATCAAGAAGGTAAGTTATTACAAACTCTGAAAATGCACAAAAATGCATTAGGATGGACCATAACTGACATAAAAGGAATTAGTCCTTTGATTTGCACACACAAGATTTATTTGGAGGAAAATGTTAAACCCTCTAGAGAAATGCAACGAAGGCTTAATCCTAATATGAAAGAAGTAGTGAGGAATGAAGTCATTAAGCTTCTAGATAATGGAATCATTTATCCTATTTCTGACAGCAAATGGGTAAGTCTTACCCAAGTTGTACCCAAAAAGTCTGGAGTCACTGTGATAACAAATGAGAAAAATGAGTTAATTCCAACTAGGACTATTACTGGTTGGCGCATGTGCATTGACTATAGGAAACTTAATTCAATTACTAGAAAAGATCATTTTCCTTTACCTTTCATGGATCAAATCCTAGAAAGAGTTGCAGGTCATGAATTTTATTGTTTCCTAGATGGCTATTCAAGTTACAACCAAATTAAAATTGCATTGGAAGATCAAGAGAAGACTACTTTCACATGTCCATTTGGTACTTTTGCATATAGAAGGATGCCTTTTAGATTATGTAATGCACCAGCCATGTTTCAAAGATGTATGCTTAGCATATTTAGTGATATGGTTGAACGTTTCTTAAAATTTTTATGGATGATTTTTCTGTTTTTGGCGATTCATTTGATGATTGTTTGACTAAATTAGAAAAGGTTTTAAGCAGGTGTGAAGAGAAGAATCTTGTGCTGAATTGGGAAAAATGTCATTTTATGGTAACAAATGGTATTGTACTTGGTCACATTGTTTCATCGAAAGGAATTGAGGTTGACAAATCTAAAATCGAGTTAATTGCCAACTTGCCAACACCAAAATTTATTAAAGATGTTAGATCATTCTTAAGACATGGTGGTTTTTATAGAAGGTTCATCAAAGATTTTAGTGTCATATCTAAGCCATTTTGTAACCTTATAACAAAGGAAAATGTTTTTGAATGGACTGAACAATGTGAAAAAGCCTTTGTTAAACTTAAAAACTTGCTTACTTCTGCTCTTATCATTCAACTCCTGATTGGTCATTACCTTTTGAAATAATGTGTGATGCTAGTGATTATGTCGTAGGTGCTGTGATGTAACCATATTATTCGATAGTTTCACCCACATTTAACTACTGTTTTGCCTATGTTTTATGTATAAAATGCCTTGATATTCTTTGTTTTATGTTTTGAAGGCACCTTTAGATGAAAGATGCAAAAAGGAGTAAATTGGAGGTAATTGGCAGATTTGACCCTCAGTCGATGTTTTGTGCAGAGCGTGAGCTCTAAAATTCAAAATGAAGTGATTCCAGTGGCATTAGAAAGCTAACATCCATACCGTTCTGGAAATCTAAGTCAAGAAAAATAAAAATACAAAGAGCATGGAAATCACATCCTTCAAAGTCAAAACTCGCATTCTGCCAGTGTTGACCTTTGTCCATTCAAAATTCAATATCTGGATCTGTATATATCCAATTGATGCAAACTCAATTGTTTTGGATTCTTGACTCAAAGGACTATAAACGCTCCAAATTTCAGCCAAAAACGATGTCATATGAGGGAGATATGAGTTTTCAAAGATGACAACTGAATTCTGCCAGCAAACAGGTTTCGTGAAGAAACGAATCCAAATTACATCCCGAAGCATCAAAACCGACATCCAAGTTTTAATTTTAGCAATTTAGCTCCTCAAGTAAATCAATCCAGAAAGTCAAGGAAGGCAGCCACCAACCTCAAGCCACCAACCACAAACCAGTTGCCAGCTGCCAGCCGCCAGCCGCCTTCACACTACCACCATCTATTGATGTTCACACTTGAACTTTGATTTTTCTTACTTACAATTTGTGTATAAATAAGCAGCTAAGTTTATGCTATGAAGGGAGCCAAGAGGGAAGGAAAGAGAGCTAAGAGAGAGGGAGAGGGAGTGCAGTAGAATCAAAGAAAGAAGGGTGGCAGCCATAAGAGAAGAAACACAAACTCTCCCCTCTACAAATCAGAAATCATGTATTCTTTCATCTTTAGGAGTAGTTGTTCAATAGATATGCAAGGCTAAGCTCGTTTTCTTGGTTGCAAGGACGCAAACACTTTCAGATTTCAAGAACTGTGAGATTTATTCTTCCATTTATTTTCAGTTTGTATTATGAATGAGTATGTTTGTTTTCCTATGCATATTTCCTATGATTGTTTATCTTAATTGCTAGAGCGGACTCTAAGTTATTATTGTGAACAATCTATTGCTAAGTTTGATATCAAAACCGGAGTTGTGGTATATAAACTTGTGAAGCAACTAAGCTTGATAATTGTAGCGGAACTACGTTATTAAACTTAGGGAGAACATTCGATCAAAGCAACACAAGCTGACAACTTGGTTGTTAAGATTAATGAATTTATCTAGATCTTAAGGCTGCCATTGGATTAAATCATTAGTGCGGACACTGTGATTGTTTGTTGGTTAGGGTTAGTTATACGGCGGATCCGTTAATTAACCAATGTTAAGAAAAGATAAAAATTCAGAATATAAACTGAAGTTTCGTTTCAAGGATCGGTTCTGATTTCTGTTGGTGGATGTGTGCTTGCAACCAAGGTTTGTTTTCTTGATATATTTCAGTTTCAATTGATTTTGTTTGTTAGTTTAATTTCTACCATAGTTTAGATCATTGCAAATCAAACCCCCCCAATTACATAACGTATAGCATAAAAATCTGAACTAAACCTTCCTCGTGGGATCGACCCCTTGCTTGCTCTATACTATCTTGTGTGTTGTGTTTTAAGTTAGGGTAATTAATTTGTGCGACCGCGACATCGCAACAAATTTTGGCGCCGTTGCCGGGGAGGTAATTTTAGTTGATTCTTGTGCTTGTACTGTTATTTTTATTTGCTATGATTCAAAAAAAAAAAACAGAATTTTTGCTTGCAACGGTACTGTTCACTTGCGGCAGCGGTACTGTTTAAAACAGAGTTTTTGGTGGAATTAGGTATCGACCTTTTGTTTCCTGAAGGAAAACAACGTTATGAACAGGACTTGTGATTAATCACAAGCCCCACTCTATTGAGGCCAAATTCCGCTGTTTTGTAGTGTTTTTAGGCAGTTTTAGTTTTCTACCGTAGGATTTTCGTACAATTTGCATTGTTTTCAATCTCTTGTGTGGTTACTTTCTTTTGAGTTTTCTTAGCAATTTATGCCTGTGACCCGTTCTACTAATCAAATTCAAGTGCAGGTTGATCTTGAAATAGAATGCACTTTACATAGGTTAAGAAAGGAAGCTCGCCTCAACACCATGACGATTGCACGACAACAAACACTCAAGGAGCTTGTTGCTCCTAACGTGGAAAATCAACCATTGTGCATAAACATCGACAATAATGTAAACTTTGAGCTCAAATCTGGTTTTATACATTTGTTACCAACATTCAATGGTCTTGCAGGAGAAGATCCTCATACGCATCTCAAGGAGTTCCATATGGTTTGCATTGGCATGAAACCGAATGGAGTTGACGAAGAACAGGTTAAGTTGAAAGCTTTCCCTTTCTCTTTAAAAGGGGCAGCAAAGACATGGCTTTTCTCTATTCTCCCAGGATCTATTGGAACTTGGAATGCCATGAAGAAGATTTTCCTTTAGAAGTATTTCCCAGCATCTCGAGTTCCCAACATAAGGAAAGAAATATGTGGGATTCGGCAATCTCATGGAGAGACACTCTCCGAATATTGGGAAAGATTTGAGCAACTCTGCATTCAATGTCCTCATCATCAAATACCCGATCAGCTGCTCATTCAATATTTCTATGAAGGATTGATGCCTACTGACCGTAGTATCATTGATGCTGCAAGTGGAGGGGCATTGGTAGATAAGACACCCGAGGCTGCACGCCAATTGATCTCAAACATGGCAGCCAACTCGAAACAGTTTGGCACTCGTGGAGATTTCTCAAACAAACGAGTAAATGAGGTAAAAGTTTGTAGCATATGTTCCTTACAAGGACATGCCTCAGATATGTGCCCAACAATGCAAGAAGATTACATTGAACATGCTAATGCAGTTGATGGAGCATTCAATGGACAACCCCAACGTAAATATGATCCCTTTTCCAACACGTACAATCCTGGATGGAGAGATCATCCCAACTTACGCTATGGGAACCCACCTCAACAAAGCAATCAAGGACGACAGTTCCATCCCCATGGATTTCAATCCCAACAGAATTATCAAGCAAGACAACCCCCTTCTCCATTCACAAACTCCAATGTTATGGGGTCGTCATCCAATGATGATCTTCGTGAGATGATGAAAACTTTGGCTTCTAACACTGTGACCTTGCAACAAAATATCATGTCTTTTCAACAGGAAACAAGGTCAAGTATTCACAACTTGGAGAAGCAAATGGGGCAAGTAGCTTCAAGTGTAGGGAAATTGGAGGCACAAATGAATGGAAAATTGCCCTCTCAAGCATTGAATCCAATAGAGAATGTTAGTGCAATAATGCTGCGAAGTGGGAAAGAACTTGAAAGACAAAGGTCAAAACAAATTGAGATAGAGGAAGAAGAAGAGATAGAAACTGAATTGAGTACAAAGAAGGAACATCCTTCTCCTCCACAAACTGAAACAAAGACCAACACTCCAAAGGTAATTCCTCAATCAATGAATTCCAATTTTAAAACAATTCCACCCTTTCCTGTGAGTTCTTCTAAGTCAAAGAAAGAAGACAAAGAAAAAGAGATTTTAGAGGTTTTCAAGAAAATGGAACTCAGCATTCCTTTGCTTGATGCTATCAAGCAAATTCCCAAGTATGCCAAATTCTTGAAGGAGCTGTGTACTACCAAGAGAGCTTTCAAATTGAAAGGTCACGAAACAGTAAGTATTGGTGAAGTTGTATCTGCTGTTGTTCTAAAGAATATGCCTTTGAAGCAAAAAGACCCAAGTGCGTTTACTATCCCATGTGTTATTGGTAATGCTAGTTTCAAAAGGGCCTTGTGCGATTTAGGTGCATCCATTAGTGTTATGCCCAAACATGTTTATGATTCTCTTAATCTGGAACCTTTGAATAAAGCTAGTATTGTCATACAACTTGCGGATCGTAGTTTTGTTTATCCACTTGGTGTGATAGAAGATGTCCTAGTCAAGATTGATAGTTTGGTTATTCCATGTGATTTTTATATTGTTGATATGGAACATGATTTTTATGATTCATCAAACAACACTCCTATATTATTTGAGAGACCATTCTTGAAAACTGCCAATACAAAGATTGATTGTGGTAAGGATACTTTGTCTATGGAAGTAGGAGATGAAAAGATTGAATTTAATTTTCATGATGCAATGAAATATCCTTATAGCAATGCTTGTTCTATCACATGTTATGACCAAATTGATAAGTGTGTGCAGCAAGTTTGTGATTTTGATTGCGAAGATGGATTAAGCATAGCTTTGAGCTATGGCTATGATTTCACCAAGATAGAAGAGATGGAGAGGCACGTGTGTGTTCCCCAAAACATGCACGAATCAGTATTGGCCTTACAAACTTTGCAAACCATTCCCCATGGTAATGTTTTTGTTGTTTTAGTACTCTCACATAAAAAGCTTTTGCCATCTATTTTACAGGCCCCCGAGCTAGAATTGAAACCTTTACCAGATAACTTGAAGTATGTATTCATTGGCGACAACAATACACTTCCTGTTATCATCGCAAAAGGTTTGACAAGTGCGCAAGAGAAAAAACTTGTGAAGTTGTTGTGTGATCACAAGACGGCTATTGGATGGACTTTAGCCGACATCAAAGGCATTAGTCCCTCAATGTGTATGCATCACATACTATTGGAGGACAACGCAAAACCAACAAGGGAAATGCAAAGGAGGTTAAACCCGCCTATGATGGAGGTAGTGAAAGCTGAAATTTTGAAACTGTTAGATGCAGGTGTCATTTACCCCATCTCGGACAGTAAATAGGTGGCGCCAATCCATGTGGTGCCTAAAAAGACCGGAATCACGTTGGTGAAAAACAAAAATGATGAACTCATTCCTACTCACATCTCAAGTGGATGGAGAATGTGTGTTGATTACAGAAAGCTAAATCTTGCTACACGCAAAGATCATTTTCCATTACCATTCATGGATCAAATGCTTGAACGCCTAACAGGTAAGTCTTTTTATTGCTTTCTTGATGGATATAGTGGATACAATCAAATTGTTATTAATCCTAAGGATCAAGAAAAGACTACATTTACATGTCCATTTGGTACATATGCATATATGAGAATGCCCTTTGGTCTTTGTAATGCACCTGCAACTTTTCAAAGATGCATGATGAGTATTTTTTCTGACTATGTTGAAAGAATAATCGAGGTTTTTATGGATGATTTCACGGTGTATGGTGATTCTTTTGATAAATGTCTAGAAAATTTATCTTTGATCTTGAAAAGGTGCATTGAAACTAACCTTGTCTTGAACTATGAAAAGTGTTATTTTATGGTAGAACAAGGAATAGTTCTTGGGAATGTTGTGTCTCCATATGGATTAGAGGTTGATAAAGCTAAGATAGATGTTATTTCATCATTGCCTTACCCCTCCTGTGTGAGGGAAGTTCGTTCTTTTCTAGGCCATGCAGGTTTCTATCGACGCTTTATCAAAGATTTCTCGAAGATTACAGCACCCTTGTGCAGACTATTAGCCAAAGAAGTGGATTTTGTGTTTGATCAAGCATGTAAAGATGCCCATGATGAGCTTAAGAGACGTGTCACATCTGCCCCTATCATCCAACCACCAAATTGGGATGAACCTTTTGAGATAATGTGTGATGCGAGTGTTTATGCGGTAGGAGCTGTGCTCGGGCAAAGAATTGGGAAGAATTTGCACGTTATCGCCTATGCTTCTCGCATGTTGGACGGAGCGCAATGCAATTACCATACAACTGAAAAGGAACTTTTTACAGTAGTGTTTGCTCTTGAAAAATTCAGGTCATATCTACTTGGTACAAAAGTCATTGTTTTTACTGACCATGCAGCTTTAAGGTATCTATTGAAGAAAAAGGAGTCCAAACCAAGATTGATTAGGTGGATCTTTCTTTTGCAAGAATTTGATCTTGAGATCAAAGACAAAAAAGGTGCTGAAAACCATGTGGCTGATCACTTGAGCCGACTGAGGACAGAGGATATACAAACCGAAACAATAAGAGAAACATTCCCCGATGAACAGTTGTATGTGCTACATTCCTCTACACGACCATGGTATGCTGATTTGGTGAACTATTTAGTCACCAAAGAATTCCCTCTAGGTTTGTCTACATCCCAAAAGAACAAGTTACGAGCTGATGCTAAATATTATTTTTGGGATACTCCTTACCTGTGCAAATTTTGTGTGGATCAAGTAGTAAGGAGATGTGTACCACAGGATGAATTTCATTCCATTCTCACTTTTTGTCATTCTCATTCTTGTGGTGGGCATTTTGAAGCAAAAAGAACGGCCCATAAGGTACTTGAAAGTGGTTTTTATTGGCCTTCTATTTTTAAAGATGCATATCACTTCTGCAAATCATGTGAGAAATGCCAAAGAACAGGTAATATCAATCATAAGAATCAAATGCCTTTAACGAATATTCTTGTAAGTGAAATTTTTGATGTTTGGGGTATTGATTTTATGGGTCCATTTCCTTCTTCTTTTGGTAATCTTTATATCCTTCTTGCTGTTGATTATGTGTCCAAGTGGATTGAGGCGAAAGCCACACGAAATAACGATGCTAAGGTTGTTTTAGATTTTATCAAGACTCATATATTTGACATGTTTGGAATCCCTAAAGCTATCATTAGTGATCGTGGCACTCATTTTTGCAATCGTTCAATGGAAGCATTGTTACGCAAATATCATGTGATGCATCGAACTTCAACAGCATACCATCCTCAAACGAATGGACAAGCTGAAATTTCATATCGAGAAATCAAGTCTATTTTGGAGAAGACGGTGCAACCTAACCGGCAAGATTGGAGTCTACGACTTGGTGATGCACTTTGGGCTTATCGGACTGCTTATAAATCACCTATAGGAATGTCACCTTATAGGATGATTTATGGAAAAGCATGTCATCTACCGGTGGAGCTTGAACACAAAGCTTTTTGGGCCATTAAAAAATGTAACATGGATTATGATGCTGCTGGGATTGCAAGAAAGTTGCAATTGCTAGAGTTGGAAGAGATTCGACATGATGCTTACGAGAATGCAAGGATTTACAAAGAAAAGACTAAGAGTCTCCATGACCGAATGATTACAAGAAAAGAGTTTAATGTTGGAGACAAAGTCCTTATTTATCATTCGCGTTTGAAACTTTTTCCTGGAAAGTTACGCTCTCGTTGGATTGGACCATTTGTTGTTTCTAATGTTTTTCCTTATGGTGCAGTTGAAATTACAAGTTTAGAAACCAACAAAGTACTCAAAGTCAATGGGCATCGCTTGAAACCTTTCTATGACAATTGGACGGCAGAACTCACCGCTTTTGTGGAGTTAGCTGAACCAATCTATGAAGAATGAACATGCAACATGTCAAGCCAATGACATAAAAATAAAAGCGCTTACTAAGAGGCAACCCAGCACAAAAAAAAATCAGATTTGCTTTCTTTTTTCCCTTATCTTTTATTTTTCGCATTTTACTTTATTTTTGTCATTCTCCTATATTCCATTTCTTTTATTTGAACATTGAGGACAATGTTGTGTTTTAAGTGTGGGGGTATTGGGAGAATTTTGGTTTTCTTTGTTATTTTTCAAAAAAAAAATTATGTTTGATCTTTAGAACTCCCATTGTTTTTTAGAATATGAGTATTATGTATGAGAATTAGTTGAGATAGATGAAGATATAAATCAAATGGAGTATGCATGTAAATTTTAAGGTTTAATTGGTTTAGGGATTGACTTTGAGAATATGCCATGTTAACTTTATAGTGTTATACCAATGCAAGCTTTTGAGCCTTCAACATTATATTCTTTGATTGTGCATTCTTTCAATGATATGTATCTCTAGAACTTGCTTCATATCTTGTTGAGATTACATTCGCATTACATGTGTACATGAAGATGATAAAGGCATTAGAAATTTTAACCACTTGAACCAAAAAGCCAACCTAAAGCATATTATCCTTAGTGAGCCTCTTTTGAGCTTGTTTATCTTTTCTTTGCTTTATCTATGTATAAACCTGAACTTTTTATATGTTTTTCTTTTCCCCTGGCCAAGGATTAATAGAGCATATACTTGTGATATCTCATGGAATTATGATTGGAAATTATATGAAAAGAAAGAATAAGTGATGTTTGATGAAAAGATGGGCAAAGTTGCCAAAGGTGAAAAAAAAAAAGTATTCCTTTATGTTCTTAAGATTTTATGTTGAAAGAGCTTGAAATCAAAAGAAGTTAAGCATTAGTGATTAAAGATGAAAAATTTATGTGTTTTGATAGAATATTTTGTTTGAAGTATCATTTTTCAAAATGATCTACTTTCTTTGGTTTGAACCTTTCCTTTTGCTTTCTTTTACCTCACCTTAACCCTAGCCCCATTACAAACGGAAAATAAGACCTTTTGATTCATGCATTGATTGTAATATGTTAGTAATGGAGATGAGATTGAAGAGCAAGCTTTTGATAGAACATATTCATTGATCGAATTTGAAAGATTTAAACACATAAGCCCTAAACACGTGAGTGTTGGAGTGTATATCAATGAGAGGACCTATTACTTTGGCATGGCATAGATTTCATTTAAATCCCGACGATTAATTGAGTTTTGAAGTTTGCATGTAAATGAATTCATGAAAATTTATAATCTGTATCTTTCTTGATTGTATTCTTGTTTATAATGCATATATTCTTGGCATTGATGGGAGATTAAGAGATTGATCATAGTTATTTTCAATTTGATTTTATCTATCCTTTCTCGAGGACGAGCAAGAGCTAAGTGTGGGGGTATTTGATGTAACCATATTATTCGATAGTTTCACCCACATTTAACTACTGTTTTGCCTATGTTTTATGTATAAAATGCCTTGATATTCTTTGTTTTATGTTTTGAAGGCACCTTTAGATGAAAGATGCAAAAAGGAGTAAATTGGAGGTAATTGGCAGATTTGACCCTCAGTCGATGTTTTGTGCAGAGCGTGAGCTCTAAAATTCAAAATGAAGTGATTCCAGTGGCATTAGAAAGCTAACATCCATACCGTTCTGGAAATCTAAGTCAAGAAAAATAAAAATACAAAGAGCATGGAAATCACATCCTTCAAAGTCAAAACTCGCATTCTGCCAGTGTTGACCTTTGTCCATTCAAAATTCAATATCTGGATCTGTATATATCCAATTGATGCAAACTCAATTGTTTTGGATTCTTGACTCAAAGGACTATAAACGCTCCAAATTTTCAGCCAAAAATTATGTCATATGAGGGAGATATGAGTTTTCAAAGATGACAACTGAATTCTGCCAGCAAACAGGTTTCGTGAAGAAACGAATCCAAATTACATCCCGAAGCATCAAAACCGACATCCAAGTTTTAATTTTAGCAATTTAGCTCCTCAAGTAAATCAATCCAGAAAGTCAAGGAAGGCAGCCACCAACCTCAAGCCACCAACCACAAACCAGTTGCCAGCTGCCAGCCGCCAGCCGCCTTCACACTACCACCATCTATTGATGTTCACACTTGAACTTTGATTTTTCTTACTTACAATTTGTGTATAAATAGGCAGCTAAGTTTATGCTATGAAGGGAGCCAAGAGGGAAGGAAAGAGAGCTAAGAGAGAGGGAGAGGGAGTGCAGTAGAATCAAAGAAAGAAGGGTGGCAGCCATAAGAGAAGAAACACAAACTCTCCCCTCTACAAATCAGAAATCATGTATTCTTTCATCTTTAGGAGTAGTTGTTCAATAGATATGCAAGGCTAAGCTCGTTTTCTTGGTTGCAAGGACGCAAACACTTTCAGATTTCAAGAACTGTGAGATTTATTCTTCCATTTATTTTCAGTTTGTATTATGAATGAGTATGTTTGTTTTCCTATGCATATTTCCTATGATTGTTTATCTTAATTGCTAGAGCGGACTCTAAGTTATTATTGTGAACAATCTATTGCTAAGTTTGATATCAAAACCGGAGTTGTGGTATATAAACTTGTGAAGCAACTAAGCTTGATAATTGTAGCGGAACTACGTTATTAAACTTAGGGAGAACATTCGATCAAAGCAACACAAGCTGACAACTTGGTTGTTAAGATTAATGAATTTATCTAGATCTTAAGGCTGCCATTGGATTAAATCATTAGTGCGGACACTGTGATTGTTTGTTGGTTAGGGTTAGTTATACGGCGGATCCGTTAATTAACCAATGTTAAGAAAAGATAAAAATTCAGAATATAA
Source organism: Populus simonii (assembly GCA_007827005.2). Taxonomy (NCBI): domain Eukaryota; kingdom Viridiplantae; phylum Streptophyta; class Magnoliopsida; order Malpighiales; family Salicaceae; genus Populus; species Populus simonii. The sequence continues at coordinate 4,372,563 of CM017478.2, forward strand.
ACTGAAGTTTCGTTTCAAGGATCGGTTCTGATTTCTGTTGGTGGATGTGTGCTTGCAACCAAGGTTTGTTTTCTTGATATATTTCAGTTTCAATTGATTTTGTTTGTTAGTTTAATTTCTACCATAGTTTAGATCATTGCAAATCAAACCCCCCCAATTACATAACGTATAGCATAAAAATCTGAACTAAACCTTCCTCGTGGGATCGACCCCTTGCTTGCTCTATACTATCTTGTGTGTTGTGTTTTAAGCTAGGGTAATTAATTTGTGCGACCGCGACATCGCAACAAATTTTGGCGCCGTTGCCGGGGAGGTAATTTTAGTTGATTCTTGTGCTTGTACTGTTATTTTTATTTGCTATGATTCAAAAAAAAAACAGAATTTTTGCTTGCAACGGTACTGTTCACTTGCGGCAGCGGTACTGTTTAAAACAGAGTTTTTGGTGGAATTAGGTATCGACCTTTTGTTTCCTGAAGGAAAACAACATTATGAACAGGACTTGTGATTAATCACAAGCCCCACTCTATTGAGGCCAAATTCCGCTGTTTTGTAGTGTTTTTAGGCAGTTTTAGTTTTCTACCGTAGGATTTTCGTACAATTTGCATTGTTTTCAATCTCTTGTGTGGTTACTTTCTTTTGAGTTTTCTTAGCAATTTATGCCTGTGACCAATATTAGCAACCAAGGTTTGTTTTCTTGATATATTTCAGTTTCAATTGATTTTGTTTGTTAGTTTAATTTCTACCATAGTTTAGATCATTGCAAATCAAACCCCCCCCAATTACATAACGTATAGCATAAAAATCTGAACTAAACCTTCCTCGTGGGATCGACCCCTTGCTTGCTCTATACTATCTTGTGTGTTGTGTTTTAAGCTAAGGTAATTAATTTGTGCGACCGCGACATCGCAACATGCTGTCTTAGGGCAAAGAAAAAATAAGAAACCCTATGTGATTTACTATGCAAGTAAAACTTTAAATAGTGCTCAAATGAATTACACTACCACTGAAAAGGAATTACTTGCAGTAGTATTTGCATGTGACAAGTTCAGATCTTATCTTGTTGGCTCACCTGTTATTATTTTTAGTGATCATGCAGCTTTGAAATATCTTCTTTCAAAAAAGGATTCTAAGGCTAGATTGGTACAATGGATTTTGTTACTTCAAGAATTTAATATCACAATCAAAGACAAGAAAGGCACCGAAAATGTTGTCGTGGATCATTTGTCAAGATTAACAATAGATTCCACATCTGACATCACACAAATCAATGATTACTTTCCTGATGAATATTTACTTTCTGTTGCTACAATACCTTGGTTTGCTAATATTGTTAATTTTCTTGTTTTAGGACATTTGCCAACTCATTGAAGCACCTAAGACAAAAGAAAGTTCTTGAACGAAGTGAAGAACTTTTATTGGGATAACCCTTATTTATTCAAATATTGTCCTGATCAAATATTTCAAAGATGCATTCCTGACAATGAGGTAAGTAGTGTCATTAAATTTTGTCATTCTGAGGCATGTGGGGGTCATATATCATCAAGAAAGACAACTGTAAAAATCTTACAAAGTAGATTTTACTGGCCCACCATGTTCAAGGACTCCAAGCATTCTGCAAGACTTGTGAAAATTGTCAAAAGTTGTGATCTATTTCAAAATGTCACATGATGCCTTTAAATCTTATTCTTGTCATTAAGATCGTTGACTGTTGAGGTATTGATTTCATGGATCCATTTCCTCCATCATTTGGTTTCTTGTACATATTAGTCGTAGTAGATTATGTTTCAAAATAGATAGAGGCAATTCCAAGTCGAAACAATGATCACAAAACAGTGATAAAGTTTTTGAAAGAAAATATTTTAAGTCGATTTGGAATCCCTTGAGCCATGATAAGTGATGGTGGAACACATTTCTACAACAAGTTATTTGAGTCTTTAATGAAGAAATATGGAATCGCATACAAAGTTGCCACCCCTTATCACCCTCAGACAAGTGGACAAGTAGAACTTGCTAATAGGGAGATCAAAGAGATATTAGAGAAAACAGTGAACCCTAATAGGAAAGACTGGTCTTTAAGACTTAATGATGCAGTTTGGGCTTATCGAACTGCTTATAAAACAACATTAGGTATGTCACCTTATAGACTAGTCTATGGAAAACCTTGTCACTTGCCTGTGGAACTTGAACATAAAGCTTATTGGGCTATTAAAGCTTTCAATTCAAATCTTGATGATGCTAGTCAGCTGTGAAAATTACAAATAAATGAGCTTGAGGAAATAAGAAATGATGCATATGAAAATTTAAGAATTCATAAAGCAAGAATCAAAGAGTTTCATGACAAGAAAATATTGAGAAAAACATTCAATGTTGGTCAAAAAGTCTTGCTTTATAATTCTAGACTCTTTCCTGGAAAACTAAGATGAAGACGGAGCGGTCCTTTTATTGTGAAACATGTGTATCCATATGGGGCCTGTGATATCGAGAATCCAAAGAATGACAATGTTTTCAAGGTAAATGGACATCGTTTGAAAGTTTACTTTGATAATTTTTCAGTTGAAAATAACTTTATTGAATTGGGTGATCCTGTATATAAAGATTGATTCTTTTTCTCACATTGTTTTTATGTTTCTTTTTGGTGTGATCTTTGTTTTGCTAGTTTCTCTCACCCCGGTCAAATGGCGGATAACGGTACTCTGTGACTCTTAAAGTCGATTCTTTTAGTTTCCCATGATAACTGATATATGTGTATATATTTGTGCAATTCTTTGTTCTTTCTCCCTTCTTTGCATCTCTTCTCATTTGAAAATGGACACCACTCTTGAAAAATTGAAAAAGTATTTTCCTGCTCTACCTCAGAATGCAATTACAAAAATTTACTATGCTAAGTGTGAAAGATTGCGATTGTTAATGAACCATGGAATTCCTGAAGATATTCGCTGGCTAATTAAAGCAAAGGTTCGATTATTAGGTGAGTCCTCCAATTCTTTCATTTCATACATGCCTGGAACAAGTAAAAGCACTTTTACAAAGAAGCGTTGTGCAAAATGACTGAAAGTCTGTCACAGATGTTCTAGATGGACTTGTAATGCAAAATGTCGTTCTTTAGGAATGGTATCTGTAAACCGTGAAGATAAAATACAGTTCATTAAGAATGGCCTGAGTAAGGAGTCTTTGGATAATTTTCTATTAACTCTTGAGACGCACCCTAGTGGAGATGTGCATCATGCAATTCATGATTTATGGCCACAATTCCATAAAGAACATGCTCGACATAGTCTTGGGAATCTGACTAGAAAAGACCATGTTTGCCAGTTTTTAAGAAAACTGGATGGGAAGCCTATCCTCGACCCATAGAGGGCATTTAAGCCGTTCTTGAACGTAAAACCAAGGGAAGATGTGAGCCACAATCACAACTACTTGTACATACATATGTTTTCAACTTGAACATACACATACTTTCAAAAAAAACAGAGAGAGAGAGAGAGAGAGAGAGAGAGAGAGAATCTAGCTGGCCTACATATAGGTGGTATGATTGCATTTTTCACTTTCTCTTTTATAAAATCTTCTCTTCCTTCCCTTCATTTCTACTCAATCCACACATTCAACAGTTATTGAAGTGTGTAGAAATGACAGGTTCCTTAAGTCATCAAATAAGAAATATTTGTGTTTTCAGTGGATCCAGTCCTAGGAAAGAAAAGGAGTTTTTAGAACAGCAAATCATCTTGGTCAGGTATTAGCTGAGAGAAAGATTCATTTAATGTATGGTGGAGGCAGCCTTGGGTTAATGGGGGGGATGTGTCAATAGCTGTATTTTTAGGAGGCGGTCAAGTTTTGGGGGTCGTCCCCAAAGCGTTAGCAAAAGAGGACCTCCTTGGAAAAACAATTGGAGAGGAACTACAGGTCTCCACAATGTCTGATCGACTGAATACAATGTTTAAACACGCTGATGCCTTCATTGCCTTACCAGGTGGTATGGGCACATTGGAAGAGATCTTTCATATTTCCTCTTAGGCCCAACTTCACATTCACACCTATAAGTTTGTTAAATGTTAATGGTTTTTATGATAAATTGTTGTCTTTTCTTGATCAAGTTGTGGAACAGGAATTTCTAACATCTTCGGCACAACAAATCATAATCTCTGCTGCTACTGCTGAACAATTGATTGACCAACTACAATCTTTCATCCCTATCATTGATCCCTCCATAAGTCGCATACATTGGTCAACTAAGAAAAGTCGTAAAAAGCTTAGATTAGATTTGAGCCTTCGGTTGTGAAACCTTGTATCTTTTGGTTTTATTAATAGCATATTATTTTGTTTTGTTATTTCTTATATTTGTTTAAGTGTGTTTCAGGTTTGTCAGTGATCGTTGTTTCAGGTGATGTCTTCTATACTTTATCTTTCTACCTTAGGACATTGAGGACAATGTCTCGTTTTGGTTGGGGGGAAAGGGTAGTCGATACCTAAAAACAAATTGTTACTAAGATGGCAGAGTTAAGGAGTTCTTTTGTTAAAGTGACTTTTGAGATGCATCTTAGTAAACATTCTTAACAAGGTCTATCATAATACTTCTTGAAATATTCAGGTTTACAAACTCTCGCATTATTATCAATTGATTTTGTTTATATACTAATTTAACAAGTATTTTTAAACCTTCATTTTCACACACACACTTTAACATATGATTGTAGGTCGCACATTTAATTATTACATTATTTATATTCTTTTGTTAAAGGTAACAATTAAGGGAACGGGATAGTATATAATTTGCAAAAAAAACAAAAACAAAAACAAAAAAAATAATAAAAAAAAACATACATAAGTTTGGTTTCATAGCCTCCCTAATCTAAGCAATTAAGCCCGAAGGGGTGTTTTAGCACCTAATACCCTAAAGTCAACTGACTTGGGAGTTATTGGCCCAACGCTTGTTACATGGGTTGAAGAGAAAAGCTTAAGGGGATCAAATATTGCACTATCTACGTATCAATATCTGCAACCCGAGTTATTAAGCTCGAAGGGATGTCTCAACACTTAATGCCCTAAGACCAACTGGTTTGGGAGTCATTAGCCGAAAGCTCGTTACATGGGTTAAAGATGCATTGTGTTTTAAGTTATATGTATATATATAATATAAAAAAAGAAAAGAAAAAGATAATAACCTCAACCCAAGGAAGTTAACCTTAAACATTAGAACATAATATTGTTTTTTTCCAATAAAAGCCCCATCATCTATGTTTTCATACATTGAGCATATAAAAAAGAAGGTTTATTAATATTTTGTCTAAAAGGTATTGAGCAGATATATATAAATTTAATGAGAGTTTGTTTACTTGGATAGATTAATGGAAGTTAAATGATGAATGACTTGCTTAGTGGAACTTGCAAATTGTTTTTCTATTTTAACGCTTTAATTACTAAGGACTAGTAATAAGCTGATTGGGGGGTGTGATTAGTACTTAAAAGTGCATTTTTATCAAGGTTTTATATCATCATTTTGCACTTGAAGTATCAATAACTCCTTAATTAGAGCATGTTTTATAATAACAAGTCTGATAATATAAGATAACTTTAATTTATGGTAAATGCTCATTTTAAATGCAAGCATATCTCACAATTCAAAGGATTTATTGATGTGATTAACTATTAAAAGTGAAAGGACAAAGAAAAGGCTAAGCTTAGAAAGGAGATACCGATTCAATTTAAATTGGAACACTATTCAGTTATTGGGTCATATTTGGAGCTGTAGATCTTGGATTTCAATTTTATTTATATGGATAGAAAGATAAGAAATAGGCCTACAATGTTCATGAATAGTGGAAGACCCAAATTTGCCGTTTTCAAATCCAAAGTTTAGCCACGAAAGAGAAGTCAGAATCTGTCCTGCAATCCAACCCAAACACTGCTCAGAATTTTACCCATATCTGGAGTTCTAGAAGGCAAAATGATGTGAAATTTGATGGGTGGAAGGAAAAGACAATTTCCAACAACTTTCATGAAGAAGACCTACTCAAATTCTAATGGTAACAATGACATTTCATCCAGACAAGAGCTTGAGGGCTATCCACTACGTCCACCAGCAGCACTACTCAGTATTTTAGCCATATCTCGAGCTTTAGTGATCCAAATGCTCTAAAAATGTATGAGTGAAAAGATAAGATGATTGCCAACAACTTTCATGGGGACACTTTGTCAAATTCTGATAGCAGCAATGTCATTTTATTCAGCCAAAATGCTTGAGTGTTGCTATCCACCAAGTCCACTAAATCAATAGTTGGCCACTACATCAATAATCAATTACCAAATGAATATTTCTGAATTTTAGCCTATAAAAGGAGGCATTTGCCATTGATTTAGGAAGCTTGGTTCTTAATATCAAGATCATGTTCTTCCTCTCTCTTTCTCTTTATATTTTTGTAATGCTTAAGTTTTGCTTTCATTAATCTCTTGTTTATGCTTTTCATTTCCTTTACTATACTTGAACTTATATCATGTTTATGTTCTTATGTTGTTTATTTATGTTTTTCTTCTTCATAATATCTAGCTAAGTTATTTATGTCAAGATGAAAAGGTTTCACTAATGGTGTTAGAATATGTATAATATAAACTCAACATGGACTTTAATGTTTATATCCAAGAAAGTTTGCTATTAACATGTCTTATCATTTTTATCTTATTAATTCTTAATACCTTGCTTGCTAAATGATTAATCTAGATTTGTGTTATATAACACTTGGTACATCAAATACTTGATCCTTCATAGTCTTCGGCCAACACCGTTGTTATGAGAGGAATTTGATTTGTTGTCAAACATAAGTTAGCATCATGAATACCTGATAAAATTTATAAGTATGGTGTTACGTAAATAAGATGATTAATATGATCATGTTGATAATTTATAAAGAGTTTATACTTTACTTATCTCTAATACTATTAGTGGATCCTCTAACCTTGACATTTGTTTTTATCATTGTTTAATCTTCACATTTATCTTACATCTCAAAGTCCTCTTTAACTCATCATCATCATCACCATCATCATCATTGTTGTTGTAGTTGTTATTATTATTATTATTATTATTTATAATTTATAATTTATAATTTATAATTTATATAGTTCACCTCCCTGTGGTTCGACCCCGGTTTTGCCGAATTATTTATTACTTTGACACTCCTGCACTTGGGATAAGACATCAACTCTTTGATTGTGTCAGTTATTGTATTATATGTGCTTACTGTGATTATTTGTATTACTTGATCTAATTAGTGGAACACTTAATTCACCTCTCTTAGATGTTGTTGTTACATTAATCTTAGAACAACAAATTCTATATGGAGAGATCATTTATGTTTTTGGAAAGACTCATGTGATGGTTTTGTAAGGAATCGTTAAACTTGAGATCAATAAGTTATCTTATATAAGGAATGTTATGCTTTGATCTTGCTACATGTTCTCCTAATCAAGGGTAACAAATAAACATATATTGGGTATAATATGAACCATATAAAGGTATTTGAATAATTAAAATAAGATTTATCACCTTAGATAAATTAGAAAAAAATATTCCATTTGTTTTCAAATACTATGCAAGGTGAAATGAAATTTGAAAAGAATTTTAAATCTTATTCAAAGAATCAATGACTATAATGTTAAGAACAAACATGACTTGACAGAATAGATACATTACATGCTATAATATCTAAATCAAAACATTGTTGATGAAGAGATAATAATTATATTAAGAAACTGGTTATTGAAAGGTTATGTTAAATCACTTATGAATTTTATAATATTTAGTGGATCATGACAGGTTGCTAGACACTCTTAAAAGGGTTTAGAAAATTTCTCACTAGTGATTCGTGTGAATTACCATTAAAGGTTGGGTATTTGAACGACTTGTGGTTTATAAGAACCTAACATTAAAGCAATTATTCAAAGCCAAAAAGAACATATGATCTTTAGGTAATCTTTGTATAAACCTTAAACAACCCTAAATCTGTGAGACTTTATTTGTTTTTTAATTTATCATTTTCACTGCATGTATGTATTTTAGGAAACCCTACAAGAATTTATACTAAATTATTTGTTCATCTACTATATAAAACATAAATTAAAGAAATAGAATTAATGTCACTAAATATCAAACATACAAATCAAGTCCATATACATAAATAAATTAATCAAGAAAAAAATACTTATATTGAACAAATATTAAGAATATTTATTTATTTATTTTGGTTGATAAAAATATTTTCATCACAACACTTATTGAAATTCATTATCCCTTGTCTTATATTTGCAAAACCAAAATAAGATTTATCAAATAAAAAAAATTAATTTTTAGGAATCATAAAACTTTTGCATTTTTTTCCATTAACAACAAAGAAATCCATGTCATAGTTATCAACGAGCTATTTTATCTGCTCTCAATCGCGGATTGGATAATTTTTTTAAAAAAATTGAACATGTAGGCTTTTCCAACATGTTTTTTTTTTTACATAAATTTAAGCGTATATCAAAAGGCTTATGCATACATTTAATTAAATAAATCAAGAATCATCTGTGTCAATAAATGAAAAAAAAATAATGATAACTAAAAATGAAAATAAAAAATCAAAAGATAGAATTAGATCAAGATATTTAATCTCGAAACACGAGTTATTTAACCAGTATGTTTAATGACTTTATTTATTAAATATTTTTTTAATTTAATAAAATGATAATAGAAATAGACACACATATGAAATTAATTAAATAAAATTAAAAGGAAAAAATATTAAGCAAGGTTGCATATATTAAAAAATATTATTCAAAAATAAATATTTATTATTATTAAAAAACAAAGTTTATATATATAAATTTATAAATGAATTAGAATGATCTCTTTAAAAAATCAAAGCTAATGGTTATTTGATCTAGAAACTCATTTTCAATTCATTTTTTACCCACTAAACCTATAAAAACAACCTAAACACCCTAATTAACTCGTATATGACCTCTAACAACCTAAAAATCCAAAATTAAGAAATTTTGGAGCTCAAGTCTATCATTTTAGGCAAAGTGAAGGGTAAAAAAAATATGATAAACTCTTTTCATTAAATGGAACCCATTGACACCAAAATTAACATATTTTGTGGTTAAAATCGATGTCAACTAAGACTTTCTTTCTCAATTAACGAAATCCAACAACTTTCTCTGTCATCTATCAAACTAAAGACTAAAAAAATAAAGAAAATAAAGTTTTGGATAAAAATTGAATTTTTGAAAAATATTGGAACCAAAAGCCCATAATTTTAAAAGTAAAAGGATCAAAGTGAGCTTTTTGACCCATTCTCAAAACTGCCATCTATTTCCCCTATCTTTTTCACTTTGGTCCTCTTTCTTTCAATCTTGCTATTTCTGAATAAATTTGGAGTAGTTATCCTTCAATTTTATCATGAAAGGTTGAAAATCAACTAAAAAAAGTTTAAGGATTAAAATAAAAAAATAAAATAAATTTGAATAGTGAGTTTGAAGTGAGATGTTAGAGCATGAATAATGTTTTTGCTATAATGATTCTCTCCCAACATTTAGAGTTTCTTATAATACGATACCGTCAAGATTAAGTGAGTGATTTGACTTAGTTTTACTTGGGTTTAGTTTGTTTTTGAAGAAGTAGGGAGACAGTACTATGTAAACTTTGGATGAGCCAACAAATCAACTCAGATGTAGTCAAACTTTCTATATTTTTTTAGCTTTTTTGTTCACGTATTATTTCATTTAAAAAATAAAACTCAAAATGTCTTTGTTTTAGAATAGACTAATATATTGGCCCCGCGCTCTGCAGTGGATCAATATCATCTTTTTTAAAATATAAAACAAATATTAAGAGTATAAAAAATGTTTTAAGTCCCTTGAGTCTGACAGTCATACTAGATCCAAGCAAATTGAGTCTAATGACAAAGCCAGACCTAAGAACCCGCCAAACCCAAACGATCCAAGATGATAATGATAATAATAATAACATAATTATTATTATTTTTAATTTTACTTTTCAAATCAAATCTATGGTTTTTTTAATAGTAATAATTTTTTTTCAAATTTATTAATAATTATATTAATAAGATTAATAATAATTAAAATAATAATATTTATAATAATATTAAACATGTCTGACCAAATTTATTATAATTTTTAATTTTACCATTCAAATCAAATTTATAGATCTGGTGGCCATGCTAGACCAAAGAGAATTGGGTCGCCAGACCCAACAAACTTGGGTCAGGCGGTCATCTTAGACCCGAGAGCATTAGGTCTGACGGCTATACCTAATTAATTTTTTTATATAAAAAAATTTAAATCATCCTTAAGGTATTCTAAACAAAAATGCTAATTAATGTTTTTGATTTTTATAAAAAAAAATATTTAAATTATCCTTGAAGTATGCTAAATAGAAATCTTAATTAATTTTTTTATTTGTTATAAAAAAATTATTTAAATTATCCTTGAAGTATCCTAATAAAAAATGCTAATTAATTTTTTTATTTGTTATAAAAAAATCATTTAAACTACGCTTGAAGTATCCTAAATAGAAATGCTAATTATTTTTTTATATTTGTTTTTTATAAAAAAACATTTAAACTACCCTTGAAGTATCCTAAACAGAAATGCTAATTAAATTTTTTTATTTTTTATAAAAAATATTTAAACTACCTTTGAATAATCCTAAATAATGTTTTTTATGAATGTTTTCTATTTTTTATATATATAAAATTAAAATTATCCTTAAAGTATACTAAACAGAAATCTTAATTAAGTTTTTTCAAAAATTGTTTTTGTTTTTTATAAAAAAAAACATTTCAACTATTGTTGAAGTATTTTAAGCAGAAATTTTAATTATTTTTTATAAAAAAAGTATAAACTACCCTTAAAGTATCCCAAACAGAAATACTAAATTTTTTTATAATTATTTTTTATTTTTTCTAAAAAAACATTAAAACTATTATTGAAGTATCCTAAATATTTTGTTTATAATTTTTTATAGGCTCATGGGTCTAGCAAATATTTTTTTAATTTTTTATAGGCTCTTGGGTCTGGCGGTCAAGCCAGGCCCATGAGCTTTGGATCTAGCGGCCAGGCCAGAACCCAAGAGTGTTGGGTCTGGCGTGTTTGTTAGACCTATGGTGCTTGGGTCTGACAACTCTTGCGTGACCTAAGCAAACAACAGGCAAATAAAGGATAATTGTGTATCATGAGAGAGAAAAGAAAAAAAATGCAAACAATCAAAGAAACGTCTCATTAAAAGATAAGATGAGAAGTTGAAAGTGGAACTAATATTACAATTCACATTGAAATATCTTTTGATCTACATTAATTTCCTTATACCAATTAGTTTTTTATAAAAAAAACATTAAAACTATTATTGAAGTATCCTAAATAATTTTTTTTATAATTTGTTTTCTATTTTTTATGAAACAATATTTAAACTATCCTTAAAGTATTATTCTAAACAGAAATGCTAATTAATTTTTTTTATTGAAAAAATATTTAAACTACCCTTGAAGTATTATAAATAATGTTTTTTATATTTTTTATAAAAAATATTTAAATTATCCTTAACTATTATAAACATAAATGTTAATTAAATTTTTTTTTAAAATTGTTTAAGACTCTTATATCTGGCGGCTAAGTTAGACCTAAAAGCCTTGGGTTTAGCGGCTATACCACTCCCAACTGACTTAGTTTTAACATGTTTGTCAGACCTATGGTGTTTGGGTCTGACAACTCTTGCTTGAACTAAACAAACAATACTTATGCATTTTAGTTGTTATGAAAGGAAAAAAAAGAAAAACGTAAATAATTAAAGTAAGGTCTTGTAAAAAGATAAGATGAGATATTAAAAATAAAACTTTTATTATAATTTGAAATGAAATTTCTCTTAATTTATAATGATTTTTGCATGAGCTATTTAGCTTTTGTTATAATAGATCCGGTTTGATCCACCAATTCAAGAGTTGACTCGACCCCCACTTGACCCGGGCACGGTGTGATAGCTATGAAAGATCCCGACCATGGAAAGAAAAACCGTCCTCAACTGGAGAAGGAAGAGTTTCTAAAGAGCGAGAGATAGGGGTTATCTTATTCCAATACCAAAGATGATGTTAGAGTTTACAATCTGGTGAAGATTTTGGATTCCATGGTGGCGGTGGGGTTGGTGTTGTCTAAGGTTTAAGTTTGGTTGAAATAGAATAGAGAAGAAAAGAAAATGGGAGGGATCTTCGAGTATTTTGTAGTGTGTGGGTTGGGTCCGGAGATGAGAACTATGGATGGAAACAAAGGATATCATGGAATGCGAGTGTTGTATTTGCCTTCTCTACTCGATCAATATCCTCCAGATAATCACTCTCTTTATCCTCCGCCTCCTCCTCAACTCCCAACTGTATGTTTTTTTTTTTATTTTGTTTTTTTTTTGTTATGTGGATCTGATTTTGATTATTTAATTATTTGTGTTTGGCAGTGTGTGCTTCCTGCTGGTGTGGAGTTTTACCCGTCAGGACTTGATGCAAATGATTCCTCCACATTTCCTAAAAGTTACCCCATTGTTTTGACTGGTAACATTTTTTTTCCTTTTATTCTGTCAGCTATTTGTTTATTTCACAATTAAAGTTTTCTGGAAATCAGATTTATTGTGAATGGGTGGAATTTTGCCAATTTGTTCTTTTCCTTGAAACTTTGAAGCATGAAGAGCATGCAACATGATCCAACCTTATGTTTATGAATTTTGTCTTTCTTGATAAATCTCACTGGGTTTGTTTTGAAGATTTATAGTGTTTAAATTTTTTATGATTTCTATAGATGTAAGCACTAGGGTGGAATGCGTATCTACAGTGCCAGAAAGAAAACAATAAAACTCAACTTTAGTATATGAAATTATGTTTGACGAACAGCAGAAATCATTACTGCCATTCACTTTTAGTGTCTGTTCACTTCTCAATGGCTTCAGTTTTATTTCATGTATATGAATTTCTTACAGCTTGATTTATTTCCGTGTTGTCGTTTTTGTTTGTGTAATTCTATTTATTTTTTGTGAGACTTTTACAAAAATATTTTCCTTTTTAATGTAAAATCTTTATGCAGAGGGTGATGGATCCAAAATTTATGTTAGTTGCATTGCCTTTCGAGATCCAGTTAGTGAGGATATTGCTGAAGCTTACCGTATACCTCCAAATTCATTTGCTGACAAATGTATCTGCCTTGTTTCCCGCTCTCCTAGTTTTGGTGTTCTTAGAACTGCACTGGAGGAGTTATTTGCACTTTGCTTTTCCCCTGCTGGAAGTAGGTAAGTATCTTTTAGTTATGGAAGGTTTTCTGATATGGCTAGCAATAGGTGAGAATTGGGACTCGGTTACCAACTTTTTGGCTTTTCCTGGTATACATGCACACATGACTCAACCTTTACAATGTCAAAATATGAATTAATAGTTATAAGATTTTATAGGATGGCTAAGTTTATCAGTTCATTAAAAAAATGGAATTCCATTGTATCCTTTTCATTTCATTTAATGTTCTCAGCTCTATAAAAATTTCAGCAAGCCATTATGGGATGTTATATCATACATGGTCTCCAATGTACCTTTGCCTACTCCTGGAAAGGATCGGGTCTTGTTTGCCATTGAGAATTGCCTGCTTTCTGTGGAGGCTCCACCCAAAGATGGACTCCCCCATGTTGAGGTATGACTTCCTATCCCTTCGATTTTGTTAGCTGGATTCTGCCTTTGCTGATTGTGTGGTGTAGTGGAGGGTTAACAAAAATTCACATTATTATACAGTAAATGACTTTTGAATTTGCTGAATGCAGATATCATTTCAGCCATTGGTACAGTGTTTGGATGTGGACAACTTGCTCAAACTTTTTACTGCCGTGTTACTTGAAAGGAGGATTTTACTTCGTTCCAACAAGTATCTCTCTGACCCTTATAGAAATAATAATTGTTTAAGAGAAGTACTGAAATTTAATAACCATTGATTTGATTCTCTTTACTATTCTCACTACACTGAAAATTTTCAGAAGTCATCTGGGGTATGTTTGCATGCTTAGTAAAACATGTGCATTGGTTTTATTGGTCAAGTTTCTGCATCATCATTTGTTTAACTTTAGGTTCCCATTATGTATTAATAACCTTTAAATCTGCTTCAACTTTGGTATGTTATGCATACAAGAATGATACAGTGAATTTCAGCTAGTGATGTTGGGTGCTTAATATCTGTTTAAATCCATATTAAATGGCAGAGATGCCTTGAGTTTGTGAAATAACCAACAAGCCTCCATGGGTGTGTATTATTAGAGGCCATGGTAAATAACCAATCCATATTGTTGGCTTGATAATTATTTCAAGGTGAGTGATATTGTTGGTTTGATTATTATTTCAGTTGAACCTATCTTGTATGCTTTGGTTTACCACTATCAGGACATGGTTTGAATTAGATTTTTTGGGAATGTTAGGGGAGTCAACATCCAATTATGTTATTAATAATTGATGTGGTCTCCTTTTAGATGTGTTTATGCATTGCTCTAACCACTAGCTCCCATTATTTGATTGCCTTCTTTTCCGATTGTAAATCCCTGGGTTTGTATACAATCAAGGAAAAGTACATTAGCAATTTAATGGATCTGTTTTTGTACTGTGCAAGTGGATTTCAATTATCATGATATGAGATTTCTAGTCAGCAGTCTTTCTGAAGATAGAAATTCTATAAAAATATTAAGAAGACTGGTTTTGAAATTAAATGGCTGCAAATCCTTTTCATATTTACCATGCTCTCTTACTCAAGGCCACAGACTGTTCTAAAATGTTGTCTGCATTCTTTACCAAAGCAGCTGTTTGTCTGCAAATTCTTGATTTATCTACTATTGAAGCATTAGTTCAAATAATACTTGCTAATATCTTTTGCGTTTTTAATTTTACTATATTCTTCTGAGGCAGGTATTCACTTTTAACCCTAGCATCAGAGGCCATATGCCATTTGATTTATCCCCTTAGGTGGCAGGTGAGTTTTAATTATTTGGAAGTTCACTCTTCTTTTACCAGACTAGAATATCACTTCTAGGTTTTTCTTCTAATGCTGGAACCTTTTTCATCTTCATAGATGAAAATTGCAGCTAAAATGTTTTTCATTCTCTGGATAGGCTGATGGTATATTCATGTCTTCATGTGATTCTCTTATCAGCTCACTTCTAATTATTTTTATGTTTGTTGTGCTGAAGCATGTCTACATTCCATTACTATTTTTCAGTGGAGTTGACTATATTGATGCTCCTACACCTTATATGATGGGTCTCCATTCTGCTGTTGATACATCTTACCTTGCAATGGATGGTGTAAGTTTTTTGCTTAAACTTATGGTTGTTTGGCTTAATAAATGATGTCTTTCTTGGTAGTATTTTATCATGCTTTTTTCTTTAATATTTGTGTTTATATATTATTTTTCTTTAGCATGGAATTTGGCAGCATTTTCTCTATCAGCTCTTTTGTGTCAGGGACAGCTCAACTGAGTAGAATAATTTGAAAATGCTATGATATGGTTTCTGGTTTTGCTTTATAGAATGCATAGCATGAACTGGTCCATGTGTTTTAAACTTCTTGGAAAGAACGATTAATATACACATTCTACTCAATAGAGAGCGCCGAGTTTTTGTTTGCCAGGTTACTCCCTTGACAGATGAACTGTTACCTGTTCTGTAACCATTTATGTTTTTTTAGCCTCTATCCCATACCTTTACTTCTGCATGGCCAGCCTTGAGTTGGTCTACGTAGAGGGTTTGATATTTCTGTTTGCTGTTAGTAGATAGGAAAGAGGAGTGAGTGTCTAGTGAAGGAGCAAGGTGCGCACAATTCAAAACAATACTGGATCCATTCATCATATGATGTAACTTGAAATTGATTCCTAAAATGAATAGAACTGTGATTGCCATGTTGTGCAAACTGTGGAGGGATTCTCCTGGAAAATGGTGCCAATAGTGTAGGGTTATTTACAGCATACCTTGCATAAGTAGAAGCTCAAATGCAGAATGCGGGTATGATCCTACCTGCTAAAATACTTCATAAGTGAGTTTCATATTACTCTTGAATTTTTTGTTTGGTTGGCAACCTAAGATATAATGACATGTCTGGGCTGGGATCACTTTTACAGTTTAAGATTAAAGTTTATCACATTTTGGGTTAGTGATATAATTGTGAGAATTCTGTCATGTAATCTTATCTGATTCAGATGTATGCTGGGAACTTACACAACATGAGTCATTAAATTAAATGACTATAGGATCATGTAAAGCCCATAATTAGGTGTTTCCCTTGCATCTTCATCTTAGGGTATCTAGTACTTAGGATCTAGGCTCCCCCATTCTCCTATTTTTCTTTTTGATTGGTGTGCAGTTTTTCTCTTCAATTAAGGAGCTGTGCAAATATTGCCCAGTATAATTATCATTTTCATGTGTGGCACTGAGAGGCAGCTATGCACATTAATATACTTCTCATTACTATTAGATGGTAGCAGATTTCTGCATGGTCTTTTAGCCCTTAACAGAACTGAGTGGAGGTAGATCCCTTTGTTGACCCTAACTAGTTTTGGATTGAGGTTTATTTTAGCTTTGAGTATTGCTATGTGGTCTTCTATTGCTTATACAGAGTGATATTCAATCAAATTTGCATCTTCTTTCCTTTCCTGATTTATTTCAGAATTTCATATTTATTGTCTGAAATACTTTCAGCTTTATTGTTAGGTCACTTTCTTGAGCTATGGTTTATGTTATTCTATCCCTTTTTCATTGTATTGCAGGTAGTGGTTGTGGACCTTGAGTATAACCGAATTTGTACCTCAGAGGAAATACCCCCTATTCCAGAGCCAGAATTAAGTACCTTGCGGGGTGAGATACTGAAGCTATTGTACCCCAATGTCATGGGAATAGATCAAATGAAAGCTGGTCTGGTTAGCTCATCTGGGCAATATTTTAAAGGCTGCAACAAGCCTTGGGGAGAAGATCATGACCTTCAACTTAGGTGATACTTGGATGCACCATGAAATCTTTATGAAGGACTCATTGCTTTCCTTGTTAAATTTACTGCATGTTTACATAAACTGTTCATCAAAGCTCTTTTAACAATATTCTCTATATATAATTGATAGGTTTTGTAATTGCTCTGCATTTCTGTTATATTGGTATAGTCTTTATTATATTTAAGAGATGGATGCTCATTTATTTGCTTAACTGAGAATTGGAGAAGCATAAAGATATGCAATTATTTTTAACATGCAATAATGATGGCTATGCTTGTTGCCAGCAATTAAGTTCTTAGCTTGAATGCTTGTTTAGTTATTGCACTGCTAAGCATGCAATTACATATAATGTACAGCACTCCACCTGTCTCCTCTTTTTTTGTTATTTCCCCTTCTTGGTGGTAAAAGAGAATCCAACAGTGTATTGGTTATTCCAGGAATCCTGGAGCATCTAATTTTCTGGTGTTGTTTGTTTAGGACAAAAACTCTCCAAAAGATGCTCTATAATTACTTGTAGTCATACATTTATCCCATATAATATTCCCATTTGATTATGATGTTATCAGATATAATGTGTTTCCTAGGTTTTCTGGTGTTACTAGTGAATCAGTTTATATGTTTTCTATAACAATGTAGTATGACTCTGTATTTGTCCAGCTAGTTCTAATGGTTAATCTGGTGATTGCTGTTTGCTCTTTACGAGAACTTGATTTTAAATACCTGTTTTTTTATCATGTTGGTGCTTCCATTATACAAAAATTCAGGATGGATAGTCTTACTTGGAGAGCTTAATTATTTTCTGTTAGTATTTTTATTCTAATACTTGTTAGATTTGTGCATTCTATGCAGGTTAATATTCCTAAAGTTCTTTGCATCCATTTTAGGTGGATACCGGAATTTCATTGTACGACTCTCCTGTCTTTTTCCTTTTTCTTATTATTGCATTGAGTTAATTTGAAAAATTCTTACCATGACCTTCTTCAAATTAATTTTACGAAGATAACTATTTGCAGGAAAACACTGCAACTCATGCCTTCAACACTCAAGCATTTTTGAGGAAGCGCTCTCGGTCAACCAACCAACCACCAGATCCCATGGTGAAGTTTTTGTTCCCATCATCATTTACCAACTTAGAAAAATCTGCATCGTTAAATTGTGAAAATTATTGAACTTGATATTTTGTGTTTAAATCTATTTTTATTTTTGCATTGATTTTTTTTATTGGTTGATTTGGTTCTCCTTGTATTTACTTTGTTGTTGCTTGCAGATAACACAGTTCTTAGACTCCCATGGTTTCTTGGATTATTTGGAGAGAATTATTGATTCTGATGAAAACAATTATAATCTTCTTGACAAGTTACAAGACGCAATTGGAAGGGGTCAAAATCCCATTTCAGTTCTCCCCTCTTCGTGGGTAGAGCCTGAAATTATAACCATATCAGATCCAGATGTTGGAATATTGGGTAAATTTGAGGTCTTAATGTATATTAATCTGTGAAATTGATACAAATACATCTCAAGTGATTTTATAACATTATAGTAACATTGATGTCCTCATTTCTTTCAGGATCAGGCGCTAAATTTACTTATGATAGGTTTCCCGCAAACATCAGGTCAGAAGAACATGAGGAGAAGAGGAAGCAAATTCTTGCAGCAGCAAGTGGGGCTTTTGATTACATAAAGCATGCTCCTAGGTGTGTATTTTCCTAAGTTTGTATGGGTGTTCCACATAACTTTATTCTAATTTTCATTATGGTCGTTAGATTTGTAATAGTGAATTCCTAATATCTCTAATTTCTGGACCAGTTCACCATCTGTGCAAGTGGGCAAGGACTCTCTTAGTCCCATGGAGAGGGCTGTAAGTTCTTTATATCATAAATGGTGCAGCAGTGGCTCTGTTTTTGAAGTTGGGTTATCCTGATCAGTGAATATTTATGTTTCACAGGCAGAAAGGGAGCGCATGGTTTTGGACATTAAAGTTAAGCTGCAGGTATAATTTTTTTTTTCTTTTTTGAGTGCTAATGAACTTTCTGGGTAGTTCCAGTATTTAACACATAGGAATGTGTGTAGATTTTTTATATTTCAATTCATCATGTTATAATCTTAAAACGTAGTAACTCGTATTAACTGGATTTAACCTTTAAGCATTCCTTTCTTAGATTATTGGGAGTTGAAGGATTTTTTTCCCATTTAGAGTTTCACCGCAATCAATCAGAATACCAGACATAGCTCTAGGATGCAGCCTATCATCCTAGCTACTAGAATATGTGTTTATATTGTGGTCCAACTTCATCTGAGAAGGTTTCTTTTTTGTTGTCTTTATTTTCTCCCATATTCATGGGTTTGGAATGGGTATTGTTATTGCTGTTTTCTTTTGATGGAAAAGAAAAGTCTTGCTAGTAACGGAACCTGTTATGCAATTAATTTAAGTTTGTAGAGGCTAGGAGACATCATTTCACTTTTCAAAGATGCAACTTACATGCAATATAATATTATGAATAAACTATGCAAGAATAGGTAAAATTTAGGTGTTCAATCTTATTTCTATTTCTGTGCTTCTGTGATGTAGAAACAAAATGAAATTTGGTAGAATTTCAAGCTGATAACAATGCTGAAATTACTATGTCTGTCTTCTTTCCATAATCGTGTGCTTCTGGTTTGAAGTATTATTTTTACTTCTATACAGGGTTTGTGGCTGCGTCTTCTTAAACTAAGAGCCACTGATGATCCACTTTCATCTTTTGAATATGGCACTATCCTTGGTATGCTTCTACAAGAGGTTAAACCTTTCATTGACATTTTTTAGACAACATTTTATGCCTTTCAATTCTCAATTTTATTTACTTTATAGTTCAAAAGAGTTCTGCATATTGATTGGTGTTTTGTTTACTGGCTTTGCAGCACTGATTGAGTCTGATGCGGAGGGGATTGGTGGTAGTGGATTTGTTGAATGTATAAGGGAGCATATCCACTCAGTACGTAGGAGAGAATAAATTTATTTTCTTTTCTGTGCTTATGATTAAGCTAACTTTTTTCTGGATTTTATTCTTGTAGGGTTGGCACTGTCAATTGACCGATGAGCAGTTTATTGCTGTGAAAGAACTGGTATGTAGAAGATGCATCAAGGCTTTCTTTTAGCATGAGAGAATTGCTATTGGTTGAAATTCTAAAATGTATCTCTGAATTACATTACAAAATTAAATCATAGTGGATTTGATGATTAAGTTCTTTGTTGAATATCCATGATGGTTTCCCACTTACATGTAAATTGTTGCTTCAGAATCTAAGCTTCTTTTACCCTCCCTGACTCTGCCTCTCCCTGTGCGACCTTTCATGCTACCTAATTCCCTATATTTTATCTGTGTAAATTCAGCTTAAAACAGCAATTAGTCGCGCAACCTCCAGGAATGATGTGTCAACCATTAGAGATGCCCTTGAAGTATCTGCTGAGATGTATAAAAGAGATGCTAATAATGTTTCTGACTATGTCCAGCGTCATCTTATTTCTCTGTCTATATGGGAGGAGCTACGGTATGCATTTAGTCATTTTCTGCTGGATGTCATTTATTGTCATTACTTCATTTTACAGTCTCTTGTAAAATGACTCCCTATTGCTTTAAACTAGGACTTGTTTTCATTCTATCTTTCCCATCATATTTTGATCTTATCTTATCTCAACTCCCTTTTCTTTTGTCTTTAGAGCAGCTCACGTAATCCTGTTGTGGTGTTGCTTTAATGAATTGTTAATTGTCAAAAAGAACATAGAAATGGAAATTTTAGATGGTCTGTTTGATTTTCTTGCAGGTTCTGGGAGGGGTACTTTGAGTATCTAATGGAGCATCCTTCAAGCAAGTATGGCTGCACATTCTCAACAAATTGTGATAATCTTAATTAATTTTCATTGTTTAACTATTTGCTAATATTTGTTACAATGATTAAAAAACAATTAAAAAAACTGCTCATCAATCCATTAAATTTGGTCTTTGTCAATAATCCAGCTTCAGCTAATGGTATAGTTAGTATTCTGTCTTTTATTAGTTATTGGTGACAATAATATGGAGAAGTTAGCTAACATAATGCTTAGAGTCATGTGGTGGTTCTTGTGATGAAAGAGCCATAATAAATTGCAAAGAGCATCCATAGATAAAGCCATTTTGTGTTTAATTTCTGCCCTCTGCCCCTCCTGCACACTCATACATAGAGAAAAGGGGGGGAAACAAAGAGCATACAGATACTGAGTACTGGGAGGCACTTTCTTCAGTTCTTCCAGGATGCATGAAATTTAACCCTGTTTCTGTTCTTTCCTTGATGAAAGATTATAATAATCACTTTCTTTTAGAATGGACATGCCAAGCTTCTGAGGTGTTATGCTTTTTTATTTTTATTGCAGGTCAGCCAATTATTCAGCTTTAGTAACAACACAACTAATTCTTGTGGCATTACACATGGTGGTCTTCTTTGTCTGTATTTCTTTTGTTTCACGACTTTTATTCCCTCTTCAGGCTTCACTTACTTGCTGTGATCATGTTTCATGTCATTGTGAAGGCTGGATTGGGACTTCTTGATACTGATGCTTGGCACATGATTGAAACAATAGCAGAGAAGAATAATATTGGATACAAGCAGTTTGTAAGTTAACTCCTGGTTGTATGCTGCGTGACTATGGTTTAATTAAGATCCATAGTTAAATATTTCTCATGAAACCCGGAGTTTTGGTGATGATTTAAATTGGTTTGATACATAGTTATTTTGTCAATATCTTGTTCCATTTTTTTGTTGTCACTATTTCCTTGCATCTTTTATGATTTCATGCTACTGAAATTTGCTTTGTTTTTGGGTTCAGATAAAACTCAGAGGATTCTTGTCACACATCCAGCAAGTTCGTATCAGTTACTGGGGAATCTCTTCTGTAAAAGCCCAATCCATGCGATCTCCTGGATTATCTTCCCCACGCCCAAAAGATTCTATGGATGAGAATGAGCAGCCTGCAGAAGCTTCTGTTATTGGCAGGAGCTGGGTCCAAAGCATGTTTAGCAGAGATCCATCCAGGGCAAACTCTTTTGGTCGTGTTCGTAAAGGGGCTTCCGATGGCACTTCAGGTTTGTTTTTTCATAGCAATGGTCACCTGTATTACAATAATTTTGTCTACCATTATATCACCCTTTTTTCATTTTCTTCTGTGATTACAACACTTCTGTTTATTTCTGATTTGAGCAGTAAATGAAAATGGAACCCCTAGAAAACAAGATTCATCTGCTGCTGGGCAGAAGAAACTTCAAACCAATGTTCGCATACTTAGAGGCCATAGTGGTGCCGTTACTGCCTTACATTGTGTTACCAGAAGAGAGGTCTGGGATCTAGTTGGTGACCGTGAAGATGCTGGTTTCTTTATCAGTGGAAGCACAGACTGCATGGTAATTTAGCATAACAGATTAATTTCCTTTCCTGTATAATTCCTTTACACAATTCATGTCTGGAAGTTTAACTGCAGAGCCATGCTTTCTGAGCACTCTTTACTGCATGTGTTAAAGCTTCTGTTTCTTGGCTCTAAATTGAAGGAATCAAGACAGGAGCATTCAAACTTCTACCACTCTGAAACAACCATGCATTGTAACTAATTAGTTAAATTGCCAATCCTGTAATCCAGCTTGCTTGTTTTCCCTGTAGATCATAGCCTTTGTGACATCACATGCTAGGATTAATTGATGGATGCAACTGTGAAGTCTTAGCAGCATTATTGTATTATGTGACATTTATTTCTTTTGAATGATCATGCAGGTTAAAATCTGGGATCCTAGCATTCGTGGTTCCGAACTTCGTGCAACTCTGAAAGGGCATACAAGGTGTCTTGTTTTTATGTATTTGTGATGATTTATTCAAGTCAGTAGGTGCTGATGACCCTGCTTCTTCAGTGGTCATTCCTCCTATGATTGACCTTGACATTTGTGGGCTGCAGAACTGTTCGAGCTATAAGTTCTGATCGAGGAAAAGTGGTGTCAGGATCTGATGATCAGTCTGTTATTGTATGGGATAAGCAAACATCCCAGCTTCTTGAAGAGCTGAAGGGCCATGATGCACAGGTTTGCCTATTAAGACCATCTATGCAAGTTTTTTATATTAGGAATAGGACTAGAAAGGTTTTGCAGAGTTGCATGCATTGTTAATCCAATATTTTTATGTCAGAAAGTTGCATCAGTCTAGCATTGAATTCCCTGTGAAAGGTTCTTTCAATTGTGCGTGTCATGCTTGGATTGAGATATCTGTGTTAGAAAAGATACACACACACACACACTTGTGCTATGTTCTTTCTTAATTTAACAAAGATTTTCTGGAGATTTTGTCTAACACGATGCTTGCTCTTTCATGTTGCAAGTTTGCAACACAAACAAAAGTGCTTGTTTAAATTTTTCTTTTTTGCTAACAATATAACTAATTTAGATGTTACTGAGATTACAAACGAAACATATGTAAAAGATATTTGAATCGGAAAATAATTCGTTTATTTATTCTTGTAGGTTAGCTGTGTCCGTATGCTGTCTGGTGAACGTGTCCTGACTGCTGCACATGATGGAACTGTTAAGATGTGGGATGTCCGAACTGATACTTGTGTGGCAACGGTTGGCCGTTGCTCGAGTGCAGTCCTATGCATGGAGTATGATGATTCCACTGGAATTCTTGCTGCTGCTGGTAGAGATGCGTATGTACTCTGAAACTTCAAATGCTACAGTATATTTTTGAGTCTTTATTCTATAATTGACTACTAAAAAAAACCTGTTTTAACATTTGCATTGCTAGGGTTGCGAATATATGGGACATCCGTGCTGGTAGGCAGATGCACAAGCTTTTAGGGCACACAAAATGGATTCGGTGAGCAGAGTGGAGTATTTTTCCTATCCATGATAACTATTAATTATAGTTGTGAAGGAGCCACGTGTCTATCCATTATGCAGGTCAGTTAGAATGGTTGGAGACACACTGGTTACTGGTAGTGATGATTGGACTGCAAGAGTGTGGTCTGTTTCACGAGGAACATGTGATGCTGTTCTAGCCTGCCATGCTGGTCCAATACTGTGTGTTGAGTATTCCATGTCAGACAGAGGAATAATAACAGGTAAATATCTGCTACTTTGTCTTTGTTGTGATTTGATTGCATAAGATCTTTTATCATTTATAGGAAGGTTTATATGATATCTTAAGTATCAGCATGAATGCTAATGATTCATACTAAAATATGTTTCAAGTGCCAACATGAACTGCTAAAATGTGTACTAAAATGCAATTTCTTTTTTCAGGTTCAACTGATGGTCTTCTCCGATTTTGGGAAAATGAGGAAGGTAAGAGCAGTATTTTTCTTGCCTTTGAACTTTTTATCTTTTTTGTTTTGGAGCTCTTCTATGTCTGGCTCTGGCAAGATGCAATTTTTCCAAACCTGAGCAGTCTCATCCAACTTGCATAGGTGGATAGTATATCACCTGTGCTGATATTATCTTGCTTCTGCGTTTTTATTTAGGAAGTAACACAGTGCTTCTCCATGAAATCTTAGTATCTTCTCTCAGTTCATTAACTCTCTGAACACATGTATCCTAATGAATGTAATTGTGGTTACGAGTACTTTATTTACCAAGCCCTACTAGCTGATAAGTTAACTCTTCATTCATGTTTGTTGTTTCAATCAATTTTTTCTTTTTCCAATTCTCTCTCTCTCACCCTCTCTCTTTTTTAATTTTTCAATCCCCTTCTATTTGTCATTGGCAGGATTGTGAATGCAAGGATGACATCTATTTAACCCTTAATTTAAGAGGACTTCTCTCCATTGATATTTTTTTCCCCATATACTACATATATGTGAAAGCTTTTATTTACTAACATTGAGTGGTCAACCAAAATAATTTGGTGCCAGTACAGTCTACCAATGGAAAAACCATAATGTATGCCAACCTTAGGTGTGTGATTTTTTATACGGGATTGCAACATAGTTTGTCTTTAGTCTTACCTTGGTAAATGGTGGAAGTCACAACTGCAAAATGCATTTTGACCATCTTTCTTCCTGTAAAATTTAACAGTTATCATTTCAGCGTAGTGTCATGGCCTGCTTTCAGTGTCTTTTGTGATATGTCCTGATAGCATTTTTTACATAATGTATGCAGAAGGCATAAGATGCGTGAAGAATGTTACTATTCATACTGCTCCTATATTATCGATCAATGCTGGGGAACACTGGCTGGGAATTGGAGCAGCTGACAATTCTATGTCCCTCTTTCACCAGCCTCAAGAGAGACTTGGTGGCTTCTCTAGCACGGGATCAAAAATGTCTGGGTGGCAACTTTACAGAACACCTCAAAGGACAGTTGCTATGGTATGAATTGTATTAGTTCTATCAAACTGTCCCTTTGTTCCTAGTTACTACTGTTAATTCTGCTTGCATGCATATGTTCATTGAAACACACACTGGGCCTTGTGTTCTATAACAAGAATTTCTCTCTCATCCCATAAACCCTCTCAACCCCATTCAAATGGTAGCATTCCCAATTTCAAAACTAATATGTCCTCCTGAGGGCCTCCCCTCCTCTTTTAGGGTAGTGTTTGGTTTTAGGTTGAAGGGGTTAAACATATACCCCCTTAACCATGTTTGGGAGTGTTTGTTTTTTGGGTGGGGAGGAAAACTTTAAAGGGTTAACAATCCCCAAATTGGGGGGGGGGGGGGGGGGGGGGGGGGGGGGGGGTTGTGCATATTATTGAAAAATTTAATATTTATTTACCCTCTCATTCACACCCTATGATTGGGTCCCCCATTGACACATTATTTTTCATTTATTTATTACATTCTAGTTTAATATTGATTAAAATACTATTTGTTTCCACCATTACAAATAATTTTACACACCTAGTAGGCATTCTTGACACATTGTCCTTCAATCTCTTTAACACTTGACTCAATAACATTTAATCTAACTTTGTACCCCAAACCAAACACAACCTTAGCCTTATGAACTCACCTAGAGCCACCAAAAACATGTTTAGATGTTGGGCAAGTTTAAATAGTTTGCATCTTGTCCGAGTTAAAAAGAAAATGTCAAATGCTAAATAAGTAACTGTTTAATGTAGAGTATTAAATGTTTAGTTCAAGGTGATTCAGTGCATTGAACGCATTTCGACTCCAAACTCCCAGTAATTTGGATTGGGGATTAGTGTTTTTGCATGGGTTGATTAAGTGTTAAGGTTGAAGTCAAGGGTGTACAAATAATGGTTGAATGGTAAATGTATGGTGTGTAGAAATTATGTGTAATTGTGGGGCTCAAGAATTTTTAAAATTAATATTGAAACTAATTATAATAAAAAATAATAATAAATGTATAATGGTGGAACCTAATTGTTGGGTATGAGGAAAATAGAGGGAAGTAAAGTATGATTATGAAAAAAAGAATAAAAATATTTTTTTTGCACAAGCTCCAAAATCTTCTGCGCTAGCTTAACACTTGACCCCCTTTTTAGGGTGAACTGTTATCTTCCTCTTTTACCTTCACCTTAAAAAGTATACTGAACATGGTTAAAGGGGGTCAAATGTTAACTCCATAACACATAACTGCACTTTACCGCAATCCACCCATAACGTTAGAGATTAATTGTTTTCCTTCAAAGGTTGAAAAATGGGAGGATGGTGTGCATGAATTTATCTCAGAATGATAAATTCAGTTATTGAAGTTTTCCATGTCTAAACTGACATGTTAACATTTGCTTATTCATTGCCCTTTTTGTACGAGATCTCTCTCTGTCTGAACCGTTGTTTGTTTAGGTAAACTTGTGTACTGTTAATGCCCAGGTGGAATGGAACCCTTGATAATGTGGAGCCTACTTCTTATTCAGCTGTTGTTTCGTCCTTATCTAATAGTTCTAGATATTATCTTGCAAGGGAATTAAATGTTCTCTTCATTCTAAAGATTTTCATTCAACTTGCTCTATTGTCGAAGTTTCTATCAACTGATTGGCCATAATAAGATATTTTATACCTCCAAGCTATTCTTAGGCCGGCTTCTTAATCCAACAATTCCTTTGCCCGGTAGGTGTAATCTAGCAATCCTTTGGCTTTCCCTTGTGCCTGTTGATCTCATTTGGCCTAGTCTCATCTTATTGCCCTATTAATAAATGATCTCCCACAAACCCAGAAAGCAGATGTGCTGTTCTGGTAGTTTGTTGATTGATTCCAGCATTGTTTATGTGGTTAATTTTTCTCCAAAACCTTGACTTCTTAGCCAGCAACGCTAGCAGTTGATTTTGCAGCTGGAGCTGGTGTGTAGCATCTTTTTTTTGTGTATTAATAGGAATATTTGATGCAAGCTCAAATCCAGTTAAATTGCTCCATCAGGGATTTACTGCCAGCCGGTTCTTAAACTAAATAAGCAAAAGGCAGCCTTCATTCAATGGAATCACCTACACAATAGCAATTGGTTGTGGCCTACAGTCTGAGCATTTTAAGGCTGCAGTTCATGGGGCTACTCTACATCTTTGATATTTGCTTTATATGAACGTGTTTGCTTTTAGATTCTGTCTTCTCTGTGTTGGCTCTAATGAAAATCAATGAAGATGAAACAGACTTCCGAGTCAGATAAATCATAATGATAGACACGTTTCTTAAAAACTGATCCATGAAAAAACCGAATATTTGTTAGGATATATTTATAGGCA
Organism: Populus simonii; assembly: GCA_007827005.2. Lineage (NCBI taxonomy): Eukaryota > Viridiplantae > Streptophyta > Magnoliopsida > Malpighiales > Salicaceae > Populus > Populus simonii. Next base: position 4,400,277 of record CM017478.2, read on the forward strand.
TTTGTTTCTATTGTCCTTGGAAATAATAATTTTTTAGAGGAACATATGTACCATCATCTAACTTGTTTCACCTGATCTGTTTCCGGCGTTGTTTGTGACATACAGGTTAGATGTGTGGCTTCTGACCTTGAAAGGAAAAGGATATGCAGCGGGGGTCGTAATGGAGTTCTTAGGTTATGGGAAGCGACCATCAATATTTGATTTTGTATTATATCATTTGCTGAAGCTTGAACCTGTGAAGGTTGTGGCGAGAAGTACTTGCATGTTGAATTTTGCCTCGGACAAATTTTTGCTGCCTTAATCTGTTGTATCAAAATGAACAATCACATAGGGTGCTTGTATCACATTATTCTTTCTACAGACATCAGCTTTTTACAAAATTATCAGTAGGGAAGTGGATTTATTTGTTGGTAAGAGGAAATTGATCAAGAGATGTTATGAAAACACACGATGGAGTTTGCTAGGCTCCAATAATAGACCTCAACCACTTGCATATGACGATTGGTTTGAAGATATGTTTTCCATGTATGTGTTTTCTTCTTTATGTGCTCCTTGGGCAAGCCTTGTCTAAGCCCTCTGCCACTTTGCTGCCATTGTGAGGTGAAACGATTCCACTTCTCTTCAGAAGCAGATGTTATGATCATATTCATTTATCGGTCTCCCGAGTGCCAAGGGAATCAGAGATGCAATCCTATAATTTGTTCATTAATTTTCACCTCCTCTGAAAGGCCCCTCCTTTTCTTCTTTTCTTCTTCTCCCTCCCGAAACCATTGTATTACTGGGGATGATAAAGATAAAAGAGTACTATCATATCATATCATATCATATCATAGAAGGATGATAAGTTGTGCCATCATCAATTGCGTTGATACATTTGCTTATGTTTCAGCAGCTAAGAACGCATCGGTTCAATGTGTAAGATAGCTCATGGCAGTATATCTAGGTTAGAATCGCGTCACATAAACAGAAGAGTTGGTGGAAACTCTTATCATCCGTAATGGAACTACGATTTTAGGTGTGGGGGTTCCAATATAAAATATTTCGGGATACATTAACATGTAATATAAACTTATGAAATAATAGGGTTTTCTTTTTTATTTTGGAGAAGATGCATCTTTTCTATAAAATCAGCCTTAAATTCAAGGATATGTTTAAAATAAAACTTAAATTTAGGACCAAACTGAAAACTTTGTTAAACTTTACAAGTGCCATGGCTCCTTAGACTTGGTCCGCCCTTGTATAGAGAGGTATACCGTGCTTTAGTTATGAAGCTGGTCTATTAGTAGACCACGCTCTCCAACGAGTACATATTAAAAAAACAATTTAGCTACAAAAAAAAAAAAAAAAACTATTAGCAATGTATTTTTTATAGCAGCAAGGAAATTTTTTTATTGTGAGCCAATTTTCTTTATAATGAGTCAACCATTGTGGAGGGCTATAAAATAAAAAAAGGCCACTAATGTTATAAAAAACAATGCTAAAGATTTCATTAAAAACAAAAAAGATTTTAGACAAACAAAAAAAATATAGTTATCAAATAAAATAAAATAAAATAAAAAAATCTTGAAGGATTGTACAAAAAGAGCGATTGCTAATATCATTAAAAAAAACTTTGATTTCATAAAAAGAAAAAAGAAATTTCAATGGTGTCCAATAAAAAATATTTCAAGTTATTTTTTAGATAATCTATTTGAATGGACTGAAGTGTAAAATATAAAGAGAGAGAGAAAAAACAAGTCGGGCTCGTGCGTGGGCTTGCACGTCTAGTCCATTCAGAAGAGGTTTGGCCTGTGAGTCTAGCATTTTATTTTTTATATACATATGAAAGGGTGGAAAATAATTTTAAAAAAATGCAGAAAATGTTCGTCTATATCACCAGATGACATGTCCTTTACTGGCCACAATCCAGTGTTCGAAGGGTCGTTGAGAAGTTGGGTCATAGGTATCTTATGTCTAAAAATTCAATTTTCAATTTATTTTTAATCTACAACACCTAAAAAACACTATCATAAACCAAATAATGACCTCGAATAATCAAAAAACTAGTCAAGAAACTCAAAATCAACTCAATTTTAAAAATATTCTAGAGACCAGATCTACCATCCCAAGTAAGGAGAAAGACAAAGAACACCAAGCTAAAACTCTACTCCTCGAATGGAACCTATTAACACTAAAATTGATATTTTTCATGGTTATAATTGGTATTAACGAAGATTTTTTTTTTCTTCAACTGAAATCCAGAGACTCTCTCATCTTTTAAATTAGGGACTAAAAAAAATAAAGTTTTGAAGCAAAATTGAATTAAAAAAATAAAGGAACTAAATTTTAGAAAAAATAGAAGGATCAGACTAAACTTTTCATGCAAGTTTTTAAATTGCAAAATATTTTTCTTAATTTTTTTATTTTGATCCTTTATCTTTCAATCTTGTCGTTTCTTAACAAATTAGAAGCAATTAACCATCTATTTAGCTGCAGAAACATTCAGTTGAGAAGAAAAACAATTGAGAACTAAAATGAAAAAAAAACTACAATAATCTATAGTAAACTGTAAGAAGGACTACAGTCGCGTGGTGTACAATAAAAACAGCACGACATTTAGTTTTTGTGAATAATAAGTGCAATGAATATGTATATAATTGTTAGGGCAATGCGTCTAGTCGAAGATTTAGAATAGCCTGTTTTTCTCCTATTTTTAGTATAACACTAGTACAGTGTAGCGAGGAACTTTTCAAAATTTATTTTTATTTAATTATTTAAAAATTAAAATGAATATTTGTAAGAAATACCACGACTTAAATATTAAAGAAAAAAAAGATTTAGTCAAAATTTTCTTCTCTCATTCATGTAATTGTTTTTGACAATAACATATCTTTTTTATTAGCAACATGGTTTATTGAATAAAAACTAATAAAAGTTAAAAAGTATTCATAAAAATTCCAATTACTCCAATTAAAAAGAAAAGGAATATATCTTTTTAATAAAAACTTTTCATGTATTTCTTCTTTGTTTTGAAGAAAATGTGTATTTTCAATTAAAAACTATGACCATGAAAGAAAATTTTAATAAAAAAATAGAAAAAACTCATGAACTGATCATTTTAACATGCATGTTGGAATAAATTTAAAAATAATAAATCTGAAGAAATTATAATAACAAAATAGATATTATATTCTTATTAAAAATTAATGAGATTTTTAAATTTTTTTTGCATATTAGTTAATATATGATTATTCGTAAAGCAATAGTTAATATTACCATAAAAAAATCTATTGTTCTTAAAAATAATAGTATAAATGGATAATTGTTTAAATATTATTTTAATAAATTTATTTGAAGTTGATTTTACTCCAAAATTATAAAAAAAAGTTAAAAGGTTGATTAACAAATAGGTGAGATGCGCCCGGGTTTAGATGGATAAACCTGCGCTTGTGGCTTTATTTCTTTTTTAAATAGACTAGAATATATTTTTTATTTTTTAAATACAGTAAAATAACTCAAATATCTTTTAATTCAAATTTTTTGAAATTAACAATAATATTTATGTCTTTTCACTTGTTAAAGCATAGTAAAATAACAACTTTATCCTCGAAATAAAAAAAATTAAAGCATGCATCCAGGAGCCTTTTAGTCTTTTCATGAAGTTTTAATGAAGGGTGATTTAGTCTTTTTGTATAGATTAAATATTATTTAAATGGGAAAAGGTGTTGCCCGTGTAGTGCAAGCATCAACGCATGGGAGGTGCCTGCGCATTTTAGGCAGCATGTGTAGTGTCTCCCAAAAACAAAAAAAATACCCTTTATGTGTTATTATAAGCACCACCATGACTCTCTTTTTTGTGCGGTGTAGGTTGGGGGTGGTGGAGCGTTTTCTCACTGATGGAGCTTTTTTCTTCTTCTTCTTTTCTCTTTCCTTCCTTAAAAAGTCTTATTCCTCTATGTTGTTGGTATTTCAAATTTAGTCGTTTTTTTAGTTTTTATTTTTGCTTTTGACTCTTTTGTAGAAGTTTTATTTGTTTTCAGTTTTATCATTCAATTTTAATTTGTCATATCTTCTTTTTTTCAATTTGATCATCATTCTTTTAATTTTGTTTTTTGAACTTTTTGTTAAATTGATTTTTCTTTTCAATCAAAAATCTGTTTGTATTTCTTATTTGAATTTTGATTCTCATTCTTTTGATTGTTTTTTTTTATATACTTTTGTTAAATTAATTTTTCTTTTCAATTTCACCCTTCAACCAAAGATTAAATTTATTTTGTATTTTGATTCTTTTTTTTTAATTGCTATTTTTTGTTTTGAGTTCTTTTGTATAATTAAGATTATTTTTTCAATTTTATCCTTCAACATTTGATGATTGAGAATTGAGTTTCATGATTTTTCAAAATAGAGTGCTTTTGATTTAATGAACTAGGTCATAAGTTAGAAAAGTTAACTCAGGTTGACATTGAGTTTTTTTTATATATATAAAAAAAGGCTTTGTGATTTTTGTTGTTTTCTTTTCTATCGTGTTATCCTGATCTCATGATCTAGACCGTGAATTTAGTAAGATAACCTGAGTTGATTTTACCTTGATTACCAGGGTTACAAGTTTATCATGCTAAGTCGGGTTGACTCATACTAATTTTTTTAGGATATGTTTTTACCCGATTTCATCTTTATGTATCTAATGAGTTGAGAATTGAGTTACATTGTATATCATCCATTGAAGATTTTATTTTCCAGGTTATTGTTATCATTTTTTATATATATAATTTAATCTATCTATTATTATTGTTTTTTTTTATAATTTAATTAAAATAAAACTAATTTATTCGATCTATTTAATATAGTAACGTCCATAACTCAAGTTGCAAATTTTTGTTCTTATTTGAAATGGTTTGCAGCACTAAGGCCCTGTTTGTTTGCTAGAAAGTAGTTTTTTTTTTGAAAAGTTAATTCTAGAAAAATGAATTCTAGGAAAATGAATTATTTTCCGATGTTTGGTAGTGTAATGGAAAATAAGTTGGAAAACACTTTCCAGTGTTTGGTTATGTTATGGAAAATGAGCTGGAAAATAACTTATTAATATTTTATTTTTCTCAGTTGATTAAAATAATGAGGAACAAATCTTACAAATTAAAAAGTTGAATGAGAATGTAATTGAAAAAAATATAATTTCATAAATTATCTCAAATAAAATAAATAATAATCAAAATAATAGAGATCAAATCTAAAAAATAAAAAAATTAAAAGATGAAGAAATTAAAATAATAATAATTAACATTTCATAAATTATTTCAAATAAAACAAGTAACAATCAAAAGAATGAGGACCAAATTTGATAGATAAAAAATTTCAATTAAAAAATGATAAGAAAAAATCAAATAACAATTATAAAAACGAGGACCAAAGTTAATATAAAAATTAAATTCTAAGAGATGAAATTGAAAAACAAATATTCAAAACAAAATATATATAGCAATCAAAAGTTTGAGGATCAAATTTGATATAATTAGCAAATAATATGACATTTCTAAAATTTTCGCAACTTCCGGAAAGTGTTTTCCGTCCAAAATAAAAAGAAAACACTTTCCTGGAAACCAAGCCAAATTTTTCTTTGAATGGAAAGTATTTTCTGTTGACCGCAACGTGTTTTCCGTTGATCAACTTTTCTAATGACAAATAAATATAGAAAAGTTTGGAAAGTGATTTCCTGAAAACCACTTTTTGAAAAATAAACACAACCTTAAATATCTTTTTCATGAAAAAAAAAATCGGACTTGCAGCATAATACGAGTTCATAACTGGTTTTACTCTATTTGTACATGAATGATAAAAGTTGATTTAAATACCACATACATGTTGTATTGTATTTATTGTTGAATTTACGGCGTGAATTAATAAGGTCAAACCTAGCTCCTACTTTTAAACTGGATTTGTGTCTGGAATTTTTTGTTTGTTGTTTTTTTTTTTTTATGGTTTTAAACTATGAATAATGTATTTTCATGGTTTCATCAAACTTTTTAGATAAATGACAGTTATTATTCTCTAAGAACTATAATATAGGTTTGATAGTTGTTTGAAAAATTACTCTGAACCATTTAATATTAGAGGTTTTAACCGACAAAACAAGCTTTATCCTCTCAGTCCAACACCGGTTCCAACGTCTTCAATTCTTCCTTGAAAAAGGATCTGTGAGGGTTGGGATGCTTGATCTCCATGTCCATCGTGCTGGGTGCTGTTGTGCTTGCTGCTGCTGAGATGCTGGTGGTTGTTGTGGCTACTACTCTTGCTTCGGTTCTACTTTTGGATTATTTCAATGTGGACGTGTCCAGATACTGGTGCTGCTGTTGGTCATTTTGGCCTGATTCATCGTAGTGAGTTTCATGGGTTTGATCATTCGATAAATCGTCTGAGTTTGTTTGAGGTTATAGGTCACAAGATCCTTAATTTTCAGTTCGTTAACGTTGTGCGTTTTTGAATATCCTTTTCTGGTTAATTAATTAATTTAATCGGTTGTTTTTTAATTTTTTTTTATTAAAAAATATATTAAAAAAATATATTTTTATTTTTTTATTTATAATATCAACCTATCAAAATAAAAAAGAAATTTAATTTTTTTAAAAGAATAGTTGGGCCGCAATTTTTTCTAGGGGCCTAACATGTCCTATTCTGTAATTTTTTTTAACCATGATTATTTATTAATAAATGATAATAAACTATTAGAAATGGTTAGATTCTAATATAAATCGACCCAGAAGTAAACAACATCAAATTATGATGAAAAAGAATAAAAAAAAAGCTATACCAAAATTAAAAAAAAAGCTTGAGAAATCCCAGTCGCACACAATTTTAGAAAAATACTCTGAATTCTCAATATCAAAGTTGTGCTTAAATAATGCAAAAAGAAACCTGGATATAACAGGAAAAAATGATACTAAATCAATTAGTTTTACATTAAATTTTGGGTCTAATTTACTGAAGTTAAATGGTTGCAAGACTTAATTTCAAGGAAAAGAGGACGTGTGGAATATTGTAGTTGATTGGATCGAGAATTAATGCAAAACTGTGAGTTTGAACAAAATCTTCTTACATAAGATAGCTTCCCTTTGATGGTAAAACCAAACCAAGCAACCAGAGGCTGTCGGCGTGATGGAGTGAGATTTCCCTGTATTTTTAGCTAAATTTGGAGAAGGACATGATAATGATTGGAGCTGGACAGGCTTCTTATCAATCTTTTGTTTCTACCTCAACAATGTCATTCCTGGAACCATCTTCTGTTCAGTTTACACGTGTTTCCCTCAAAAAGACTCCAATATGTCGTCATAATTAATTTTAGTAAATTTCTCTTTTATGAAGCGGGAAAAAATAAGAAAGATTTACTATTTTGGTGTCCGGATGGCAGCATTGTCCAATGTTGTTGGTACGAGATTCAATTGATAATGTAAGGATAAGTTGGGGATTTCCAGGTTTCTATCTTCTTATGTAATTAGACGACGACGACGACCACGACGACGACAACTCCTCTTTCCGTTTTACGAGGAGGTTGTTAAACCCTCTCTCTCGTCTCCAATCGTAATGCAACCCCCAAAATCCAGCACTGAATTATCGTTAACCTCTTCTTTCCTATTTACCAATATTCTTTTTGCCAAGGCAAATACAGAGCAGAGAAACTTCGAGGACAAAAGGTGCTTGCCTTGTTTTCATTTCATCTTCTTTGTGTTGATGGAAATCATTGATGCTTTTTAATTAATTAGAGCCAAGAATGCATGCAATATCTCTGGTCTCAATAATTTGAAGGCCTGTATGTTCCTATGAAACATTAACAATTACGTGGAAGCCATCTTCATAATTAACAATAAGAAAATATGAGTTTTTGTTACTGTCTCAATTTGTTTATGGAGAAAATAATGAAATTCACAACATCAATTGCTTAAATATCTTCCTCTCCTTCTCCGTCTCCATTCTAGGTGCCTTGAATTCATTTTTCAGATCTCTGCATCTATTGCATTTCTTTTATGCACCTAGCTAATGTTACAATCATGCATGTTCATGTCTTAAATCTTTAGCAGGTGCCGAGACAAGTTTGAGTCAGTATGCGAGAGGCTCTTCTATGTTTGTGGGCATGAAGTTTTTGCTGTTTTTTGAAGGTCTAGTTCTCTAAGCTATTATTTTGACTCGCTTCCTTCAAAAAATCACCAGTGCCCTCAGGAAGATCTTTGTTTTCATCATCCCCATGAAGTTAACTTTAAGAACTCGAGATCTTCATTGCTCATGATTTGTGATTCTTGTTATGCTTAGTGATTCATATTATCTTCAATATGCCATACTTTTATTGTCTATCTTTTGTTTTGATTTATTTTGTCCTCTCTCTTGCTGTTTCGATTGAAAAAGTCCCTCTCCTCTCTTCTGCTGCAGGGCTGGGGAATTTTCCTTTTCGTTTCAGCAGCAATGATTGAAAAAACTAATGATGTGATCAGAGAGAGGAGTTGTATGTCAACGATCCCAGATAATGGTTCTATCTTTCTGATTCATGAAAATGATTCTCTGATCCCAGAGAATACCGAGCCTGAAGGTGGCCGTATAAGAAGGTACTCCACTGGGGATATAACTATCCCCTACACTAGAGTAAATATTCTTTCACGATATCTCGCATCGTCAACTGGTTCCTGCCATGATTATTGCAAATATGGAACAAAACATGATTCAGAAATGAAGACAAGGAATCCCATATTAAAGAGCATCAAAGAAAAGCAAGGCATGAATATGAAGAAGACTGTAATTTTAGCAGAAAGACAGGGAGCATTTCCATCTCCTGGCTCAAAAAGACACAACTCCAGCGTTCCTATTGTCACTGGGCGAAAAGTTTCATCATCAACCAAGAAAGAAATTGTACTTTCAAAACGGCTTTTATTACCTCTCAAGGTAAGATCAGGTGCTGGTGAGAAGAAGTTGGTGGCACCACCAGCTCTTTCTTCATCAGTCAAGAAAGTCTTGATGCGACCAATTGTTTCTGTGTTTTCCGAACATCATGTTAAAGGAGTTTCTCAACTAAAGGGTCAAAATGAAGTTGTAAAGGCTGAATACAAGCAACCTGGCTGTCAGGATGTTTCAAAGAAGAGTTTGCCTATCAGTGAATTAGATACTGATGAGAACAAAGCTATGAAACTTTCTCAAATTGGAACTCTCACAGCTGGATTGTCTGCACCTCCTGCTAAGAAGATCACGAGGCGCACTAAGAAAGGAATTCATTCCACTCATCTGCCTCCATCCTCTGAGAAGAAGTGCGTTAGACATATTAAAGATGGAACAGCTCGCACTAGTCGAACACCCATATCTTCTTTGGCATCATCCAAGTCTTCCCATAGCAGTGCCTGCAATGAATGCTATGTAACTGATCTTAAGAACACTGCTGCAAACAAACTACCATCTAAGACTAGGCCTAGGAAGGATGCAGTAGTTTACACTACAGGTAAAGATTCCGTAGCCAGAAAGGTAAATTTTAGGTCAGGAATGGTGGTTGAACTTCAGCCTGAAAATAGAACTTCAAGGAGACTCGTATTTAGGCGAAGATCCCTTGGCGAAGGCCAAATTGGTGAAACTGGTACCAGCAAGGACAACCTTAAGAGCAAAGAAGTTTGTGAAAATGAAGCTAATAGCGCAAAAATGGAATCGGAGAAAGTTGTTTTAGAACACAAAGATATGCAAGAAAAGAAAAATGTGCAGAGTTTGTTAAATAACATGATCGAGGAGGCTGCAGTTAAGCTTGTCGAGAGCAGGAAGAGTAAGGTGAAAGCTCTGATTGGTGCTTTCGAAACTGTGATCTCTCTTCAGGATTCCAAAACCTCGTCAACAGTTGGTGCTTAAGTTTCCAATATCTGTTTATATATTTGAACATATAACTGTGTTTGTATATAATAATCTTATTCATGAAAAACACGATAGAGATAAAAATAATGGAGGTGACATGAGAGTGAGTGAACTCACAAACTTGTGTGAAGCAAAGAAAGGCAAAATTATCCATTGAGTTGAGCGAACGCTGATGCAATGCATTAATTCTCTTGTTAATGTTTTCATTGCTTTGTGAATGGGGCAATTTTTACTTTTATTTATATTTATTGTTAAATAGAGTTAGCATAAGAGCATTAAAATTGTGGGGTACTGTTTTTTCTTCAGAAAAAAAAGAGTTCTATCTAATATGCTTCTGAATCCATGACTTGCTTGGAATGAAGAACCCAATACATAGCTGACTGTTAGCATAACTACGTTACTTAGAAAATAGAAAATGTTTCCAGAAATTCCATGGTCCAGCAGCCATTAAAATAGAAAAACCTAAAACATGCACATACTTCTTCCATTACCTTGATTGTAATAGTAGAATTACCATTTTACTTCTTCTTTTTTTCAAAAAAAAATGTAAGTTATGTATTAGGGGTAATTGCATCTTTTTATACTATTTGTTTGTCATTTTTTATTTGATTGGAAACATCTTAGTCATTAATTTTTTAATTTTTCCATAGTTTAACTACTTAGTTACTCTTAAAAGTAAAAAATTATTAATCTCGAGTGTAGGAGCTTTTTATATTTTTTTTAAGAACAATTAAATGACTCGAATGCCTATGAAAGAGAGTTTTTTTTTGCTTATGCTTAGGGGAATTTTTGTATTTCTCACAAGGTTTTTTTTTTTTTGTTATTATCATGTTGGTTTAGAGGTAATTTTATAACTTAATAAATATAAATATTATTTAAAAAAAAGCACATGTCAGCACTTAGGTGATCCCCTCGCCCTTTGGGCAGCACATACGATGCCGTCCGACGACCAAACCTCTCCTTTCATGTTGGCGTTAAAATTGTCTCAGCGTCCTCTGTGGCCAATGGCCATCAGGTTTGGCATAAACGACCTTTTCCTTTTTATTTTTTCTCTCTTCCTTGATTTACACTCTTGCCCTTTCAAAAATTTAAAGCAGCCATTTAACTTGTTATTATTTTAGATTTGGTCTCTATTCTTTTTATTACTATTGATTTTATTTGGAATAATTTATAAAATTAGAATTCTTAATCAATCTCATCCCCCTATAATTTTTTCATCTCTTAAATTTGATTCTTATTCTTTTTTGATTGCTATTTGTTTTATTCAAGATAGTTTTTTTAATTTTTTTTTTTACAATTGCATCCTCCTTAGGTTTTTTTTTTCCTATCAAATTTGATCCCTATTATTTTGATTGCTATTTTTTCCCTTTGGCAATTTATTTTGATCTTTTTTATTTCATCCTTGAACATTAAATTGGTTGGAAATTGAGTTTCTTGATTTAGTTTGTTTTTAAAGTTTTAGATTTTAGCATTTACTCAATTGAAGATTAGGCTTCATTATTTTTATTTAATTACATTCTATGGAATTTCTTACTAATTTTAAAAATAACTTGGGTTATCTTGGTTCTATTTATTTGTTGTTATTTGTTGAATTTACTTTGAAGTTTTTTTTAAATTAATATATATATATATATATATATATATATATATATATATATATATAATTTTATCCTTCAACATTATATTGATTAAGATATTTTTTTTTAGTTCCATCATTCAAGATTGGAGCCTTTTGATATTAAGCTTCTTGATTTTCTTCAGTTTATTTTCTATTTATTTATCTGGTTCCATTGCTTAGACTATAAGTTTAACAAGTTAAATTGAGTAAGCTCCAACCCAGGATGTAGCGCGGACCCACAAATTTAGCGGACCCACAAATTTAGTTAACTATAAACTAAAAGAGGAGGGGGTTTCACTGTACCCCTCTTCACACAATACTATTAATTGTAATAGTGCTTTACTTTTTTTTTCTTTGATTTTTTTTTCAATCAAGTTTTTTTTTTAATTTCATCATTTAATTTATTTATTTATTTATTGAGTTATCACACTCTCATGGTACAGATTGTGGGTTGTTAGGTTAACCTAGTTTGATAAGTTAACCTGTTTGATTCAATTTTTTTTTTTCTGAATTAACTTTTTTTTGTCAATTTCATCCTTTAATACTGGATTGATTGAGAATTAGACTTCATGATTTGTTCTATTTACTTTTTATCATGTTATTTCGGCTTCATGATCCATGAATAATGTTTAACGGGTTAACCTAAGTTGACTCGAGTTGTTTTTTGTGTCCTTTTTCTAATTGATTTTTTTTTCAATTTCATCATTCAATACTTAGTTAGTTAAGAATTGAGCTTCATAATCTGTCTTGATTTTCTTTCTATGAGGATATCTTGATCTCATGATCAAGGTCACGAGTTTTGGTATTTTAACCTTGGTTAAATTGGGTTATTTTTTTATTTTCTTTCTAAGAAGTTATTTCGGTCTCATAACCGGGGTCATGGGTCCTTCAACATTGGATTTGTTTTTATTGGGTTGTTCTCATCTTATGACCTGGGTTGCGGGTTTGGCGAGTTAACCCAATTGACTCAATTTTTTCTTCTCCAATTTCATCATTTAATATTGTGTTTAATTAGGAATTAAGCTTCATAATTTGTTTTGGTTTTTTTATTAGGTTATCCCAGTTTCATTACTCGGAAATAGTGCTTAACAGGTTAATCTGGGTTGATTTATCTTATTTTTTATGTCATTTTTTTAATTAAAGTTTTTTAAAAATTTATCGTTAACATTGGGTCTAAAAAGGGCAGTTGAGAATTGACTTTTATAATTTATTTTGATTTACTCTTTATGGGGGTTATCTTAGTCTTATAACGAAAGTCGAATATTTGGCAGGTTAATCCGGGTTTATTCATGTCTTTTTTTTTAAAAAAATTTCTATAAGGTTATCTCAGTCTAAATGACTCAGGTTGTTTTCTATGTTTTTTTTTAATTCATCTATTTTTTAATCTCATTCTTTAACATTGAGTTGACTAAAATTGAAATTTGTAATTGTTTTCTATTTGTTTTTCATGAGGTTATCTTAGTCTTATGACCCAGGTCGCGAGTTTGAAAGGTTAACTCAGGTCACCTTTTTAGGTCATTTTTAATTGATTTTTTTTTCAATTTTATCCTTCAACATTGGATTAATTAAGAATTAGACTTCATAATTTATTTTAATTTGCTTTCTATAGGGTTATTATAGTCTCATAACCTAAGTCGTACATTTGACATATTAACCTGAGTTGACCGAAGTCAATCTAATATGTTGTTATTGTAATATATATATAAAAATGTCATCTTGAATTTATGTTTAGTCAAACTATGTTTTTGTAGGTTGTATGGGTTGCTTTTGGACTTACAAAGTCAATCAGGTTATAATGAGTCAACCATCACACAATTTAAAAAACCTTTTCCACTAGAAACAAAATATTAGCAATATCTGAATATTTTTTTTATATTCAAGAAAAATTTAACCTGACCCGTAACATAACATGTATGAATTATCTAGTTCTTTGTTCTAAAACTCAAAGGTAGAGCATTGTTACAAAAGAAAGAAATTGTGTAATGATTAAAAGACATTCACCGAGAAGAACATTCTAGCCCTAATTACTACTTTGTACATAGATGCTACACAATGTTTGTTTTTCTTTGTTTTGGAGATTAGATAAAGTTTTTGGATAAATTGGGCAATTAGCACAATAAACATAAAAAATCAATAAAATAATATCGTTTGAAAAAGATTTAGAGAAATATCACACTTTTACCTTGTCGTGCTTCGGAAGCACGACATTTACTAAATGTCACGCTTTTAAAGCATGACAAGGTAAAAGTGTGCTATCATCTGGCTTAATTGGTCGACCGGTTCTGAAAATAACAAGGAAAATCTCAAAACTGCCAAAACCAGGAGGCCTTAACGAAATTTTTGATATCTAAAGATCCGATGGTATGCATAGCGACACAATTGCTAGTATAGGAAAAATGGCATCCGAAAACTCTTGTAAAAGTTTGAGCACAATCTAATGGTCGGATCAAAAGTAATAAATCCTTTTGATTCGTTATTCTGGTCTAGCGTGACCAAACCTCCTCTTGGGTCTAGACCTGTCCCTTTTGCCCATGAATACACATGCTAGGTCATCTATGTAATCTATTTATGACAGATCCTCATTTAGTTATGATTGTCCCACACTTGACTGCTTAGAATCACCCATTATCACAGGTCCGACTACATCATTGACATTAAAAAACAAAGGACAACTATTGTGTGAATAATAACTTTTTGAATTTTAATTGGAGTCTATTTTTTAGTCTACTAGTTGGACAAATATATATATTTTGTCTCATAAAACATGTTTGGAAGAAAAAGTTCATAAAATTATGGTTTTCATGTGAAACAGTCGACTGATTAATACAACTGGATCCAACTGGCCGACCGGTTAAACCAAATAATTGAACATTCATCTTTTCTTTAGTAAATGTCGCTATTCTAAAGCGCGACAAGGTGGAATTGTGTTATTTCACAAAATCTTTTTCAAACAAAGTTATTCTACCAATTTTTTACGTTTATTGTACTAATTTGACAAAAATAAAACCATAGGTTTTATGCCACGCAATTAAGTGATCAGTGATGTACAAATTAAAAAGAGTATAAAAATTTGCTTATGCTCAATATGGAAGCCAAATCAAATATTAGATTCATTAATCTAATATTATATGAGTATTAAAGATAAATTAAACCTTTATTAATATATATATATATATATATATATATATATATATGAATATAATAATGCCACGTGTAACAAATCGATTGACTACAATCTATATAAAACTAACAAGGAAATAATCACTAACTTCATGAAAATAGAATCCTTGAAGATTGTCTTAATGAATCTGGATTGGAAATCAACTTAGGTGCTGGCCACTAACCCTTCTTCACTTGATTTGTGGTGACAGAATCGAAGGTTGAAGGTTGGATCTTGAACAAGAATGGAAAGGTTGAGTTTATGGTCTTGAAGAGAGGCTAATTAAGAGAGTAGAGTATGTTTGGCTCAAAATTTAGATTAGATTTAAAAAGTTAAATCATGATTCTTTGCACCAAGATTGTAGCCGACATGTTGGAGAACACTTTCCTTGCAATGCCAAAAGAATCAATTAGGATCAAAATTAAGCTCTAAGATTTCCTAAGAGTCAATTGTCTTTACTTTCCTTTAATACCTAGAAATCTACAAAATTAGAAACCAAAATGATGTGAATCTTTAAAACTTGTTCTTCCCCAACTTAAGCCAAACACATTGTTAATTTGAAACAACGTCTTTTTTTTATTTAATCAAAATAAGGTTTTTGGCTAATTAAAATCATGCCAAATTTCAAATTTGTCGTCCCATTTCAGTTCATTTGCGCTTTAGTTCTTAGTCTTTGAATTTTCCTAATTTGGGTTAATTTCGCCTATTTTTCTTTAATTCCTTTAAATTATAACCTTGAGCGAATTAGCATATATCCTCTAATTTCCCCATTGTTTTGATTTTAGTACTTGGTTATTTAATTCTTCATTTTTAAGCCAAATTGAGTCCCAATTTAACTTTTGTTCTTTAATTGAGCCCTCATCATTGAACTTCTTGGCTATTTAATTCTAACTCATCATTGAACTTCTAATTTATTTTTAGCTAAATTAAATCAAATTAAGCCTCTTTCTCAATTTCTTCTTTAATTCAAGTGATTAGTACTTAAAAATATATTTTTATCAAGGTTTTATATCATCATTTTGCACTTGAAGTATCAATAACTCCTTAACTAGAGCATGTTTTAAAATAACAAGTCTTGTAATATAAGATAGCTTTAATTTATGGTAAATGCTCATTTTAAATGCAGGCATATCTCACAATTCAAAGGATTGATTGATGTGATTAACTATTGAAAGTGAAAGGACAAAGAAAAGGCTAAGCTTAGAAAGGTGATACCGAGTCAATTCAAATTAGAACACTATTCAGTTATTGGGTCATATCTGGAGCTATACATCTTGGATTTCAGTTTGATTTATATGGATAGAAAGCTAAGAAATAGGCCTATAATGTTCATGAATAGTGGAAGACCCAAATCTGCTGTTTTCAAATTCAATTCAAAGTTTGGCCACAAAAGAGAAGTCAGAATTTGTCCTGCAATCCAGCCCAAACACTGCTCAGAATTTTACTCATAGCTGGAGTTCTAGAAGGTCAAATGACGTGAAATTTGGTGGATGGAAGGAAAAGAAAATTGCTAACAATTTTCATGAAGAAGACCTGCTCAGATGCTGATGGTAGCAATGACATTTCATCCAGACAAGAGCTTGAGGGCTATCCACCACGTCCACCAGAAGCACTACTCAGTATTTTAGCCATATCTCAAGCTCTAGTGATCCAAATGCTCTGAAAGTTTATGGGTGGAAAGATAAGATGATTTCCAACAACTTTCATGAGGAACACTTTGCCAAATTCGGATTGCATCAATGTCATTTCATCCAGCCAAAATGCTTGAGTGCTGCTGTCTACCAAGTCCACTAAATCAATAGTTGGCCACTACATCAATAATAAATTACCAAATGAATAGTTTCGAATTTTAGCCTATTAAAGGAGGCATTTGCCATTCATTTAGGAATCTTGGTTCTTCATATCAAGATCTTGCTCTTGCTCTCTTTCTTTGTAATGTTCAAGTTTTATTCCATGTTATATTTTCCTTAATCTATTGTTTATGCTTTTCATTTCCTTTACTATACTTAGTTAACTTATATCATGTTTATGTTCTTATATTGTTTATTTATGTTTTTCTTCTTCATGATGTCTAGCTAAGTTAATTATGTCAAGGTGAAAAGGTTTCACTAATGGTGTTAGAATATGTATAATATAAACTCAACATGGACTTTAATGTTTATATCTAAGAAAGTTTGCTATTAACATGTCTTATCATTTTTATCTTATTAATTCTTACTACCTTGCTTGTTAAATGGTTAATCTAGATTTGTGTTGTATAACACTTGGTACATCAAATACTTGATCCTTCATAGTCTTCGGCCGACATTGTTGTTATGAGAGGAATTTGATTTGTTGTCAACATAAGTTAGCATCATGAATACCTGATAAAATTTATAAGTATGGTATTATGTAAATAAGATGATTAATATGATCATGTTGATAATTTATAAAGAGTTTATACTTTACTTATCTCTAATACTATTAGTGGATCCTCTAACCTTGACATTTGTTTTTATCATTGTTTAATCTTCACATTATTATTACATCTCAAAGTCCTCTTTAACTCACCACCACCACCACCACCACCATCATTGTTGTTGTTGTTGTTGTTGTTATTTATAATTTATATAGTTCACCTTCCTGTGGTTAGACCCCGATCTTGCTGAGTTATTTATTACTTTGACACTCCTGCACTTGGGATAAGACATCAACTCTTTGATCGTGTCAAGTTTTTGGCGCCGTTGTCGTGGAGGTAAATTCTTATATAAATTATACTATTTATTTTATTTTCAATTTTCACTTTTCTTGTATCTAACTTTTGTTTATTTTTGTTTTGTTTTCTTCTTCCTTTTATTCTCTTCCTACACGTGCATGAGAGTTTGGTCACGTATATTAAGTGGTAGACTTTGTAGGGTATCCTCATCATTTTCAGAAAATATGGCCGAAGAAGATAACCAATCACTTCATAATGAGAATAATCGAGTTAGAACACTAAGAGACCACATGAATCCAACAAGAACAAGTGCATTCTAATGTAAAGTTTTCCCTCATGATGCATCTCACTTTAATTTTAAGCCAGACATTATTTAACTTTGACCTTCTTTTCATGGCTTAGATATAGAAAATCCATACTTGCATTTGAGAGAATTTGAAGAAGTCTGTAACACTTATAATGACTTAAATTGTAGCATGAACACTATCAGATTAAAGCTTTTTCCTTTTTCATTAAAAGATAAAGCTAAAACATGGCTACAAAATCTTAGGTCAGGATCCATTCGTGCTTGGGATGAAATGCAACAACAATTTTTAAAAAAGTTTTTTCCATCTCAGAACAAACTCTTTCAAAAGACAAATCATCACTTTCACTCAAAAACCAGGAGAAACATTTACCAATGTTGGGATAGATATCGAGACTTGCTTAATACTTGCCTTCATCATAGTTTTGAAACATGGAGATTGGTTTCACATTTTTATGAAGGGTTAACTCCTAGAGACAGGCAAATGGTTGAATTGGTGTGGAATGAAACTTTTGAGGATAAAGACCCTAATGAATCAATGAAGTACCTAGACTTGCTAGATGAAAATGCTCAAAATTGGGACACTATAGGCACTTATGAGGCACTAAGTAAAACCCAACCTCATACATCTAGTGGAGGTATGTACAACCTTAGGGAAGATCATGATCTCCAAGCCAAGTTTGCATCTTTAGCTAGAAAAGTCGAGGCACTAGAATTAAAAAAGAGTGGTCAACTAAAATCTATTCAAAACATTATATGTCAAATCTGTGAAACCAATGACTGTCCAACTTTGCCTTCTTTTAAGGAATGTCTCCATGAACAAGCTCATACTTTAAACAGTTTCCAAAGGCCCAATCATAACCCATACTCACAAACATACAACCCTGGTTAGAGAAATCACCCAAATTTTAGTTGGAAGAGTGGTAACAATAATGCATAAACTTCACAGCCACCGTTTCAAGCACACCATAATTTTCAAAATTCTCATGGATATGCACCTCCTTATGCTCCACCTCTTAGAAGAAATCTTGAGGAAACATTGCATGTATTCATTGAAAAGCAGGAGACAATCAACACTCAAAATGCTCAAACCATGGCAAATCTAAAAGATGCTCTTGCAAAATTCACTTCTCCTCAGTTTTCAAGAGAAAGGTAAGTTTCCATCTCAACCACAACAAAATCCCAAGGGGCAATACAATGCAAATGCAAGTAGTTTCGAAAGCCAACACATGGATCAAGTCAAATCAGTCATCACTCTTCGCAGTGGTAAGGTTATTGAAAAACCCACTCTTGAACCTTATGAGAAAGATGATGAGTTAATCTCCTAGGGTAAGGAAGGGGTTGAATCTGAACATTGCAAAGAAAAGACTGATTCCCCGCCAGCACTTCCATTTCCTCATGCCATGACCAAACAAAGGAAAATCTATCACAACTCTGAAATCTTTGAAACTTTCAAACAGGTAAGGATGAATATACCTTTGTTAAATGCTATTAAACAAGTACCTTCTTATGCTAAATTTTTAAAAGATCTGTGCACTGTGAAGAGAAAACTGAATGTGGAAAAGAAAGCATTTTTAGCTGAACAAGTAAGTGCCATTATTCAGAACAATAATGCTTTGAAATATAAAGACCCTGGTTGTCCTACAATTTCTTGCTTTATTGGAGAACATAAAATTGAAAGAGCTTTACTTGATCTTGGAGCTAGTGTGAATTTACTTCCATATTCAGTCTTTCAGAGTCTCAATCTAGGTGAGTTAAAACCAACTTTTGTAACTCTTTTACTTGCTGATAGATCTGTAAAAGTGCCTAGAGGAATGGTTGAATATGTGTTAGTACAAGTTGATAAATTCATTTATCCTGTGGTTTTTATTGTCTTGGATACACAACCTGTTGAAGCATGTAATTCAATTCCTGTTATTTTAGGACGTCCGTTTCTTGCAACTTCTAATGCATTGATTAACTGTAGGAATGGACTGATGAAGTTATCATTTGGAAACATGACATTGGAGATGAATATTTTCAACATTTGCAAGCAACCTGGAGATAATAATGATTTACAGGAAGTGGACTTTATTGAAAAATTAGTTCATGATCAATTTGAAACTATTTCCATTGAAATTGAGTTTAATGAATCTGAGAATTTGCAAATGGTTTATTTTCAGGAAGAATCAAAGGCAAGTAATTGGAGACCACAAATTGAAGAATTGCCACCACGATCAATTGAGTCTATACCTTCAAGTGTTCAACTACCAAAACCTAATTTGAAGCTGTTACCATTCAAACTCAAATACTTATTTTTTGAAGAAAATAAAACTTTTCCGGTAATAATCTCTTCCAAACTTAATGCACATCAAGAAGGTAAGTTATTACAAACTCTGAAAATGCACAAAAATGCATTAGGATGGACCATAACTGACATAAAAGGAAGTAGTCCTTTGATTTGCACACACATGATTTATTTGGAGGAAAATGCTAAACCCTCTAGAGAAATGCAACGAAGGCTTAAACCTAATATGAAAGAGATAGTGAGGAATGAAGTCATTAAGCTTCTAGATAATGGAATCATTTATCCTATTTCTGACAGCAAATGGGTAAGTCTTACCCAAGTTATACCCAAGAAGTCTGGAGTCACTGTGATAACAAATGAGACAAATGAGTTAATTCCAACTAGGACTATTACTGGTTGGCACATGTGCATTGATTATAGGAAACTTAATTCAATGACTAGAAAAGATCATTTCCCTTTACCTTTCTTGGATCAAATCCTAGAAAGAGTTGTAGGTCATGAATTTTATTGTTTCCTAGATGGTTATTCAGGTTACAACTAAATTGAAATTGCATTGGAAGATCAAGAGAAGACTACTTTCACATGTCCATTTGGTACTTTTGCATATCAAAGGATGCCTTTTGGATTATGTAATGCACCATCCACATTTCAAAGATGCATGCTTAGCATATTCAGTGATATGGTTGAACG
Source organism: Populus simonii (assembly GCA_007827005.2). NCBI lineage: Eukaryota > Viridiplantae > Streptophyta > Magnoliopsida > Malpighiales > Salicaceae > Populus > Populus simonii. Next base: position 4,420,877 of record CM017478.2, read on the forward strand.
TTTTCTTGAAATTTTTATGGATGATTTTTCTATTTTTGGCGATTCATTTGATGATTGTTTGACTAACTTAGAAAAGGTTTTGAGCAGGTGTGAAGAGAAGAATCTTGTGCTGAATTGAGAAAAATATCATTTTATGGTAACAAACGGCATTGTACTTGGTCACATTGTTTCATCGAAAGGAATTAAGGTTGACAAATCTAAAATCGAGTTAATTGCCAACTTGCCAACACCAAAATCTGTTAAAGATGTTAGATCATTCTTAGGACATGCTGGTTTTTATAGAAGGTTCATCAAAGATTTTAGTGTCATAACTAAGCCATTGTGTAACCTTCTAACAAAGGATACTGTTTTTGAATGGACTGAACAATGTGAAAAAGCCTTTGTTAAACTTAAAAGTTTGCTTACTTCTGCTCCAATCATTCAACCTCCTGATTGGTCATTACCTTTTGAAATTATGTGTGATGCTAGTGATTATGCTGTAGGTGCTATCTTAGGACAAAGAAAAGATAAGAAACCCTATGTGATTTACTATGCAAGTAAAACTTTGAATAATGCTCAAATGAATTACACTACCACTGAAAAGGAATTACTTGCAGTAGTATTTGCATGTGACAAGTTCAGATCTTATCTTGTTGGCTCACCTGTTGTTGTTTTTAGTGATCATGCAACTTTGAAATATCTTCTTTCAAAAAAGGATTCTAAGGCTAGATTGGTACGATGGATTTTGTTACTTCAAGAATTTGATATCACAATCAAAGACAAGAAAGGCACCGAAAATATTGTCGTAGATCATTTGTCAAGATTGACAACAGATTCGAGATCTGACACCACAAAATTGATGACTACTTTCCTGATGAATCCTTATTTTCTGTCTATAAAATGCCTTGGTTTGCTAATATTGTTAATTTTCTTGTTTCAGGACATTTGCTAGCTCACTAGAGCACCCAAGACAAAAGAAAGTACTTGAACGAAGTGGAACTTTTATTGGGATGACCCTTATTTATTCAAATATTGTCCTGATCAAATATTTCGAAGATGCATTCCTGACAATGAGGTAAGTAGTGTCATTAAATTTTGTCATTCTGAGGCATGTGGGGGTCATTTCTCATCAAGAAAGACAACTGCAAAAATCTTACAAAGTGGATTTTACTGGCCCACCATGTTCAAGGACACGCATGCATTCTGCAAGACTTGTGAAAATTGTCAAAAGTTGGGATCTATTTCAAAATGTCACATGATGCCTTTAAATCCTATTCTTGTCATTGAGATCTTTGACTGTTGGGGTATAGATTTCATGGGTCCATTTCCTCCATCATTTGGTTTCTTGTACATATTAGTCGCAGTGATTATGTTTCAAAATGGATAGAGGCAATTCCAAGTCGAAACAATGATCACAAAACAGTGATAAAGTTTTTGAAAGAAAATATTAAAGTCGATTTGGAATCCCTCGAGCCATGATAAGTGATGGTGGAACACATTTCTGCAACAAGTCATTTGAGTCTTTAATGAAGAAATATGGACTCACACACAAAGTTGCCACCCCTTATCACCCTCAGACAAGTGGACAAGTAGAACTTGCATTAGAGAGATCAAACAGATCTTGGAGAAAACAGTGAACCCTAATAGGAAAGACTGGTCTTTAAGACTTAATGATGCACTTTGGGCTTATCGAACTGCTTATAAAACATTATTAGGTATGTCACCTTATAGACTAGTCTATGGAAAACCTTGTCACTTACCTGTGGAACTTGAACATAAAGCTTATTGGGCTATTAAAGCTTTCAATTGAAACCTTGATGATGCTAGTCAGCTACGAAAATTACAAATAAATAAGCTTGAGGAAATAAGAAATGATGCATATGAAAATTCAAGAATTCATAAAGCAAGAATCAAAGATTTTTATGACAAGAAAATACTGAGAAAAACATTCAATGTTGGTCAAAAAATCTTGCTTTATAATTCTCGACTCCATTTATTTCATGGAAAACTAAGATCAAGATGGAGCGATCCTTTTATTGTGAAACATGTGTATCCATATAGGGCCTGTGATATCGAGAATCCAAAGAATGGTAATGTTTTCAAGGTAAATGGACATCATTTGAAAGTTTACTTTGATAATTTTTCAGTTGAAAATGACTATTGAATTGGGTGCTCCTGTATATAAAGATTGATTCTTTTTCTCACATTGTTTTTATGTTTCTTTTTGGTGTGACCTTTGTTTTGCTAGTTTCTCTCACCCGGTCAAATGGCGGATAACGGTACTCCGTGACTCTTAAGTCGGTTCTTTCAGTTTCCCATGATAACTGATATCTGCGTATATATTTGTGCAATTCTTTGCTCTTTCTTCTTTCTTTACATCTCTTTTCCACTTCTCATCTAAAAAAAATGGACACCACTCTTGAAAAATTGAAAAAGTATTTTCCCGCTTTGCCTCATAATGCAATTACAAAAAATTACCGTGCTAGGTGTGAAAGATTGAGATTGTTAATGAACCATGAAATTCCTGAAGATATTCACTGGCTAATTGAAGCAAATGTCCGATTATCAGGTGAGTACTCCAATTCTTTCATTTCATACATGCCTGGAAGCAAAGAAACGTCGTGCAAAATGACTGAAAGTCTGTCATAGATGTGCTAGATGGACTTGTAATGCAAAATGTTGTTCTTTAGGAATGGTATCTGTAAACCATGAAGATAAAATACAATTCATTAAGGATGGCCTGAGTAAGGGGTCTTTAGATAATCTTCTATTGACTCTTGAGATGCATCCTAGTGGAGATGTGCATCGTGCAATTCATGATTTATGGCCACAATTCCATAAAGAACATGCTCGACATAGTCTTGGGAATCTGACTAAAAAAGACCCTGTTTGCCAGTTTTTAAGAAAACTAGATGGGAAGCCTATCCTCGACCCATAGAGGGCGTTTAAGCCGTTCTTGAACGTAAAACCAAGGGAAGATGTGAGCCACAAACACAACTACTTGCACATACACATGTTTTTTTAAATAAAAAATAAAAAGAGAGAGAGAGAGAGAAAGAGAGAGAGACTCCAGCTGGCCTACATATAGGTGGTATGATTGCATTTTCAATTTCTCATCTATAAAATCTTCTCTTCCTTCCCTTCATTTCTACTCAACCCACACATTCAACTGATATCGAAGTGTGTAGAAATGCTAGGTTCCTCAAGTCATCAAATAAGAAATATTTGTGTTTTCGGTTGATCTAGTCCTGGAAAAGAAAATGAGTTTTTAGAATCAGCAAATCATCTTAGTCAGGTATTAGCTGAGAGAAAGATTCATTTAGTGTATGGAGGAGGCAGCCTTGGGTTAATGGAGGGTGTGTTAATAGTCGTATTTTTAGGAGGCAGTCAAGTTTTGGGGGTCGTCCCCAAAGCTTTAGCAAAATAGGACCTCCTTGGAAAAACAATTGGTGAGGAACTATAAGTCTCAACAATGTCTGATCGACTAAATACAATGTTTAAACATGTTGATGCCTTCATTCCCTTACCAGGTGGTCTGGGCACATTGAAAGAGATCTTTCATATTTTCTCTTGGGCCCAACTGCACATTCACCAAAAACTTATAGGTTTGTTAAATGTTAATGATTTTTATGATAATTTGTTGTCTTTTCTTGATCAAGCTGTGGAAACATAAATTTCTAACATCTTCGGCACGACAAATCATAATCTCTACTGCTACTACTGAACAATTGATTGACCAACTACAATCTTTCATCCCTATAATTGATCCCTCCATAAGTCGCATAAATTGGTTAACTAAGGAAAGCCGCAAACGCTTAGATTGAATTTGAGCCTTCGTTTGTTAAACCTTGTGTCTTTTGGTTTTATTAATAACTTATTATTTTGTTTTGTTATTTCTTATATTTGTTTAAGTGTGTTTCAGGTTTGTCAATGTTCGTTGTTTCAGTTGATGTCTTCTATACTCTATCTTTCTACCTTAGGACATTGAGGATAATGTCTCGTTTTGGTTGGAGGGGAAATGGTAGTAGTTGATACTTAAAAAAAATTAACTAATTGTATTTTCTATTTGCAAAATTGTTGTTACTAAGATGGCAGAGTCAAGGAGTTCTTTTGTTAAAGCGACTCTTGAGACGCATCTTAGTAAACATTCTTAACAAGGTCTATCAGAATACTTCTTGAAATATTCAGGTTTACAAACTCTCGCATTATTATCAATTGATTCTGCTTATATACTAATTTAACAAGTATTCTTAAACCTTCATTTTCACACACACACTTTAACATACGATTGTGGATCGCACATTGGATTATTACATTATTTATGTTCTTTTGTTAAAGGCAACAACTAAGGGAAGGGGATAGTATATAATTTGCAAAAAAAAACAAAAAAAACAATAAAAAACAATAAAAATGTAGATAAGTTTGGTTTCGTAGCCTCCATAATCTAAGCAATTAAGCTCGAAAGGGGTGTTTTAACACCTAATACCCTAAAGTCAACTGACTTGGGAGCTATTGGCCCAACGCTTGTTACATGGGTTAAGGAGACAAGATTAAGGGAATTAAACATTGCACTATCTATATATCAGTATCTGCAACCCGAGTTACTAAGCTCGAAGGGGTATCTCAACACCTAATGCCCTAAGACCAACTGGTTTGGGAGTTATTAGCCTAAAGGTCGTTACATGGGTTAAAGATTCATTGTGTTTTAAGTTATATATATAAAGAAAAAAAAATAATAATCCCAACCCGAGAAAGTTAACCTTAAACATTAGAACATAATATTGTTTTCTTCCAATAAAAGCCCTATTATCTATGTTTTCATACATTTGAGCACATAAAAAAAAGGTTTATTAATATTTTGTTTAAGAGGTATTGAGCAGATATATATAAATTTAATAAGAGTTTGTTTACTTTGATAGATTAATGAAAGTTGAATGATGAATGCCTTGCTTTGTGAAACTTGCAAATTGTTTTTCTATTTTAACGCTTTGATTACTAAGGACTAGTAATAAGCTGGTTGGGGTGTGTGATTAGTACTTAAAAGTGCATTTTTATCAAGGTTTTATATCATCATTTTGCACTTGAAGTATCAATAATTCCTTAACTAGAGCATGTTTTATAATAACAAGTTTGATAATATAAGATAGCTTTAATTTATGGTAAATGCTCATTTTAAATGCAGGCATATCTCATCAATTCAAATGATTGATTGATGTGATTAACTATTGAAAGTGAAAGGACAAAGAAAAGGCTAAGCTTAGAAAGGAGATACCGAGTCAATTCAAATTGGAACATTGTTCAGTTATTGGGTCATATCTGGAGCTGTACATCTTGCATTTTAGTTTGATTTATATGGCTGGAAAGATAAGAAATAGGCCTATAATGTTCATGAATAGTGGAAAACCCAAATCTACCGTTTTCAAATTCAAAGTTTGGCCACAAAAGAGAAGTCAGAATTTGTCCTGCAATCTAGCCCGAACACTGTTCAGAATTTTACCCATAGCTGGAGTTCTAGAAGGCCAAATGATGTGAAATTAGTGGGTGGAAGGAAAAGACAATTTCTAACAACTTTCATGAAGAAGACCTGCTCAAATTCTGATGATAACAATGACATTTCATCCAGACAAGAGCTTGAGGGCTATCCACCACGTCCACCAGAAGCACTACTCGGTATTTTAGCCATATCTCGAGCTCTAGTGATCCAAATTATCTGAAATTTTATGGGTGGAAAGTTACGATGATTTACAACAACTTTCATGAGGAACACTTTGCCAAATTCAGATTGCATCAATGTCATTTCATCCAGCCAAAATGCTTGAGTGTTGTTGTACACCAAGTCCACTAAATCAATAGTTGGCCACTACATCAATAATCAATTACCAAATGAATAGTTTCGAATTTTAGCCTATAAAAGGAGGTATTTGCCATTCATTTAGGAATCTCGGTTCTTCATATCAAGATCTTGCTCTTGCTCTCTTTCTTTGTAATGTTCAAGTTTTATTCCATGTTATATTTTTCTTAATCTATTGTTTATGCTTTTCATTTCCTTTACTATACTTAGTTAACTTATATCATGTTTATCTTCTTATATTGTTTATTTATGTTTTTCTTCTTCATAATGTCTAGCTAAGTTAATTATGTCAAGGTGAAAAGGTTTCACTAATGGTGTTAGAATATGTATAATATAAACTCAACATGGACTTTAATGTTTGTATCTAAGAAAGTTTGTTATTAACATGTCTTATCATTTTTATCTTATTAATTCTTACTACCTTGCTTGTTAAATGATTAATCTAGATTTGTATTGTATAACACTTGGTACATCAAATACTTGATCCTTCATAGTCTTCGGCCGACATCGTTGTTATGAGAGAAATTTGATTTGTTGTCAACATAAGTTAGCATCATGAATACCTGATAAAATTTATAAGTATGGTATTACGTAAATAAGATGATTAATATGATCATGTTGATAATTTATAAAGAGTTTATACTTTACTTATCTTTAATATTATTAGTGGATCCTCTAACCTTGACATTTGTTTTTATCATTGTTTAATCTTCATATTAATCTTACATCTCAAAGTCCTCTTTAACTCATCATCACCACCACCATCATCATCATCATCATCATTGTTGTTGTTGTTGTTGTTGTTGTTGTTGTTGTTGTTATTTATAATTTATATAGTTCACCTCCCTGTGGTTCGACCCCGGTTTTTGCCGGTTATTTATTAATTTGACACTCCTGCACTTGAAATAAGACATTAACTCTTTGATTGTGTCATCAAGATTCAATTATGAACCAAAATTTCTTAAACTAAATTTTTTACCTATGATTCTCAATTATTGGTCCAATTTCAACCTTACATATGTATTTTTTTTGTACTTTTGTATTTTTATTTTGCATATTTGTATTTTTTTATTTTGTATTTTTCATGATTATTTCTAAGCACGTAAAAATTATCAAAACAAAAAAAATGATTAAAATCTACTAAATTTACTAAAAAAACAATGCTTTTGGCTTTTATATTTTTATTTGAAATATATAAAAAAGGAAGGTCAAAATTTGGTTCTGACACATATAACACATGATGCATTTTAAAGGTTGTCTTCCACTCATCTCTCAACTTGATTTTGATTTTATAATAGCTACTTTTAAGGTCAATCTTGAAAAACATCCTAAAACTTGCTAACTGATCCAACATGTCATCTAGTCGTGGTATCAGATACATGTATTTCATTATGATCTGGTTAATGGCTCAGCTTTCAACACACATCCACCATGAACCATCATTTTTCAAGACCAAAAAAACAAAGAGAGCATACAGACTCATGTTATTTTGAATATACTTTTCCAACAACTCCATCACCTTTCTTTACATCTCTTTAGCTTTCTTAGGGCTAGGCCTATATGTTAACTTGGTTTGGTAGACTAAACATTGAAACCAAATCAATTTGGCGTTGTATATCTTTTATGAAAGGCAAGCCTTGGAGCAACTCTTTAGACGTCAAATCTGCAAATTCTATCAACACACCTTTACTTCTTTAAAAGTGTCATCAACATCATTTTCTTTTCCAACTGCACTGCTACACGGCATTAGGTCATGCACAACTCATTCACCTTGTATGTCTTCTATATATTGCGATAAAGACAATAAACTATCTACTTTTTTAAATTTTGGCTCAACCTTTTACAAATACTTATAGATAAATCCCCAATCTCAATCTCAATCTCAATTTCAGAAATTTTGATTTTGATTTTTTTTTTTTAAAATCTTGTTCAACATTTTATAATAAATTTTGATATAGAATTTGATAAAACATGTAGATATGATATATATATTAGTGAGAGAGGGTAGGAGAGTAATAATTGACGTAGTTGATGTTATATTTTTTCATATTTGTTTTTAGCTTAGTTGTTTTTCACCATATTTATTTTATTGAGAAAATATCTTTCTTTAATGATTTTTTTTTTAATTTTAAATGTTCATTCTTACCTTTTGATTATATTAAGATATTCTATTAACTTCAAGGATGAAATTGAAATTGACATTTTTTCCTTACTATTTCCCAGCAGACATGGACTAAAATGAAACGTAGAATAAATATGAAAAATTCGGGTTTCATTGAAATAAATCATAGATTTTAAGTGAAATTAAAAGAGCACATAAACTTGACAGGGTGAATTAAAATTACTGTAAAATAAAATAGATGTTATATCTTCAAGAATGTTACGGTTTGTTCAGTAATAGAAAACCATTTTTCTTTTCCTTTTTTAGATTTTTTTTCCAATAAAAAATTAAAAATCATGTTCATTTCTTGAGAACAAAAATAAATCTTTTCACCGAAAGAATAAGAAATACATCACAATTGTAATTAGTGTTCATAAAAAAATCATAATAATATTTTTTTATTTGTAATAATATAATTATAAAATATTTATTTTATTTTATTCAAATTAAGAATTATCATGAAAAAGTTATACTTAATATCAACTAAAAAAGGGGAAACTTTATATAATATTTATAATTAAAAATAAATTTATGACACTAACTAAATTTGAAAATTGTTAGAAAAAATAATTTTAATATTTTACATTGATAAAAAGTTAATTTCTGGATATAAAATTAAAATATTATATTATTTATGTTTTTTTTTTATTTTGAAAACAATAAAAAAATTATAAAGAAACTCATGTGAAAAACTTTTAAAATGAGTCTTTCAAATTATATATATATATATATATATATTTGAAAAATTAAAAAAATAGTTTGGAGAATTTTAACGAGGATTTTTTATTTTTCTTTCTATAACTTCAATTTTACAGAAAAATTGAAGTATTAAACGAGCCATTTCCTTTTTTCTTCTTGCAAAGATGTATATTTAACAACTAGTTTAGAAAGTAAGATAGAAAGTAGCTAATTAGAAATGAACACAAGTGGCGGGATGAAAAGCCGAAACAGATCCTTAGCTTCCCGTAGAAGCAAAAATATGCTACAGCGGTAGCCTGCATGCAAAGCATAGTTCATATATCTTGCTTGCACCAATCTTCTGTTCATGATCTAAAAGTTAAATCTTTACAAATCTTGCAAGACTTCCTTTCCAGGCTGTTGCTTATATATCACATAATCATATCATCAAACACCACTGCCTCCTAGAAAAGGCAAACAATGCAAGTATTTTGGCGTGGTGGAAGAATATTTTAACAAGGTAAAGGAGGTACCTTCAAACTTTCTCATATGAGTATGAGAAATAAAGTTAATTTGTATGATGGTTTCTGTTTATAATTTTTCTTGGTTGAGATAATATTGACAATGATGACATTTTCCGGTCCAGAGCAGCAAGAATCTAGCAGTGTCACGGAGAGAGCAATACCGCCTTGGCGAACGGAATCCTTCAGAACAGGTACTCATGGTGTTCCTACAACTGTATGTTTACAAAAGTTCTAATTCTACTACATATGCTGTAGTCCTGTTTTCCTGTGCTATATTAACATTCTATGCTCTTCTACATGGATTATTTATATGATTCCGGAACTAAAAGACTGAATTTGATGTTAAGAATTCATTCATGAGAGAGGTAAATTTAAATGACTCATATTCTAACAAACAAGTGTAATTACTAGCTATTTTGTAGTAGATAACAAGGGGCAGAACTGGTTCCGGAGGCACTTCTCTAGGCCAATGAGTCAGGATTACGATTTCCAAGATGGTGAGTTTGCGACTGCTGTTGCTGCTGCTGCATTTGTCATTCACTCACATTAAGAAGCTGAAGCAGACTACAGAAGAAAGCTGAGAGGGGATTTTGGTAAGTCAAAGGAAAAAATCAAGACTACGAAACAAGATTCTTCAGCTGGTTCTGTTAGAGTAAAAAGACATTTCTCTAGTAGGGAAGTGATAGTTGCAGGTAATTGTCAACGGTCAAAAGAAAATTCAAGCAAGAGTTTACTGCCAGACTGTAACAAAGGAATAATTTTCAGGTGAAACTTCAGCTAGAAAACCAACAGAAGAGGACAGAAGGCAACAAGAAAATGCTTTCCCTGCCAGAAAACCAAGTCGTTCCTCCTCTGTGAGACCAATGAACCGACAACCTTTAAGCCAAGTTGTGGAAACCAAAGCAGATTCTTGGGAGAAAGATCAGCTAAGAAAGATTAATAGAAGGTGACCCTTAGTTTATTTGAGCAGTTCCAAATCTACTTGAAAAAGTAGTTCAAACTCAACCATTTACTATTATTACTTCCTAGTCTGGGTTATAATAAGTTAAAACTAAATTTCAGGTATGAGAAAATGAAATCCAAGATTCTTGATTGGGAGAAGGCAAAAAAGATGCGAGCCAAACTCCATGGGGAAAAGAAGAAGGTTTCACTTTGATATTTGATATTTATCTAATCAACTTTGTGAATGCTAATGATTAAGCTAGCCATTATCCTGACATCTGGACCTGTAGAGCGAACTGGAGCTAAGAAGGGCAAGAAACATGCAACATTACCAAAACAAGATAGCGAGAATTGATTTGATTTCTGGAGGAGCAAGAGGACAGTTGGAGGAGAAAAGAAGAAATGAAGAGCTTGAGGTTAAAGAGAAGGCAAAGCACATGCGTTCCAAGGGAAGGAGTCCTTCGAGGTGTTTCTGCTGCTGAATGTTGCAAAGAACTTCAAAGTTATTCTATGCATGTACAGTATTTTATAAACTTGACACGTGTGTAACCATTTATTACAGCTACCAATGAATTACTTGTGTAAATGACTCTAATAACTGGTATGAGCGCTGTTGGGTTTCGCACTGGGAAGTCTTTCTGGCCTGCCAGCACAAAAACCTAAACTATTGATTCATATAATATATAAGCACCTCACTTTTCTTATTTCTATGGATGCGAGATTCATCACACCTCAGCGATCATCAAACACGTAATTTAATCAGCATCAGCCAGCGGGCTTTGGAATTTCCTTCACACCCACATATCCGGATGTCAGACTCTTAATGGTGTGAGAGATATTGAATAAAACTGTTCATGGTAGAAATTTTCCTCTTTTATGTATTATAGCTGCAGAGGATAGATTAATGAAAGAGATTGCAGGAAAGTATATTAAGAAGACAAGTTTTGGTGTGGGTTATGAAGAACATTTTCGTTAAGCTCAAGAGATCAGAAGAAAAAACAAGGCTGTAGTTCCGATTTTAATCAAAACAATACAGAAAAAATAGTCTGCGCTATATAACCAACTTAAAGGAATTCAAGTTTTGCTTCTACTCGTCCGCTGCGGGGGGAAACTCAGCTTCTCAGAGGCTTACAAAAACAAACTGTATATAGTCGGGGTATCAAAAGCCGGGTTGTAGACAGGATGGTGCTTCAGGGAGGGCCCTTGGCCCCCTATGAAGCTCCAGGAAATCTAAATCCTTGATCACTCCAAGCTGCAAATAGACCAGTTTATCTTTGTTTGGTCTAAAATTATATTCCATTTATTTTCCACCGTGTGTTGTTAATGAACATTTAAAATTTTCTGTTACAAGAGGAATTGAGAGAACAAGGAAAAGCTGCTGCATTACAGAATAGGAATAAGAACAAATCTTTTATTATGTAACTTGTATGGATTTATCTTAAAGGTAAAAAACAAATTTGTTGCAATGGTGAAGTTTTTTGCTAGAGAAAAAGAGAAGAGAGGAGGAAAATTTTCCACTAACAAAAACAGGCTAGGTATTTTGAGAAATGGCTAGACCATTTCTAGAAACGACCAGACCTTTTAGCTATTATTTTGTTGTAGCCTATTTTGTGTTTTAGTCTTTTCTTGGTTTTCTTTGAATTTTTTTTTTTTGTTATTCAAGGAAAATAAATGATTATTATATGGAAAAGAAGAATATAATGTGTGTAAGCATGAAATAATACTACAAGATTTCACAGTTTTACCGACGAAAAAATTCCGTCGGTGTGTGATTCAAAGTTCGTCGGTGACTATTTTACCGACGTATTCACCGACGGATTACTTCCGTCGGCTTTCCCTTCGTCGGTGATTCCCCATTCCGTCACTATATCAGACGGAATTTGCGCACCAAAAAAAAAATATCCCGCTTGAAATATACCGACGGATTTTTAGTCCGTCGGTATATGGCGCGCCAAAAAAAATATTCCCGCTTGAAATATACCGACGGATTTTTAGTCCGTCGGTATATGGCGCGCCAAAAAAAAATATTCCCGCTTGAAATATACCGACGGATTTTTATTCCGTCGGTATATTGTGATTTACCGACAGAAAATATCCGTCGGTAAAGCTGTCGGTGAGTGTATAAAATACATACAGAATATTTCTGTCTGTAAATTCATCGGTGATTGTGTTAAATGCCGACGGATTAAGTCCGTCGGTAATTCTGTCGGTGAGTGTTTAAAATACCGACCGAATTAATCCGTCGGTAAAATCCTTGGTAATAGTTTTTTTCTTAATTTGTGTTTAAAAAATTATTTAGGATATATAATATAAAACTATATAAATTAATTGTAATACAAACCAATTATGCAAATAAAATTTATATTAAACATAAAAAAAAAACAAAGTTAAATAATATTCATTACAAACTGAATATGTTTCAAGAAAAATAATAAATGAAGTTTTAAAGGTAAATAATGTTGATTACAAATTAATATAAAGATGATGGAGCTTGAGGAGGAGGAGGAGATCCTGGCGGAGGCTGGTGGTTATACGGCCAAAAAGGATTAGGGCACATGTTCCGCTATTTGACAATTTCATAATCATTTCGTAAAGCTGGTTATAAGCCGCTTTTTGCTGTTCTTGAGCCACTTCATACTCCGCTTTTTGTTGTGCATGAGACACTTTGAGTTGTGCATACTCCGCTTGTAGGTTATCGTATTTCTCGGTGAGTTGCTGCAAAGCCACAAACTCCTTAGATTGGGAGCTCGATATTGATTGGGAGCTCCCAACGGTTGAAACACTACGGGTTGACCGCAAGTTGTCGGCCGTAGTGTTGGAGAGCCCGTAAACCCGATTTTTATCGGGTCCACCTAACGAGCCAACCTCCATCCACAAATCCGGATCGAATTCCGGATGGGTCAAAGTATCGTCCCCGTATCTCTCCCTCAACCGATTATTATAGGTCTCCTGAAAATAAAAATAAAAAGTAATCATCATATTCAATACAATAAACATAATAACTTACAAAATAAATTACAAAATAAAATGGTTGAACAAACATACCACGAAATGCTGAGCACGGTTATCAACGAACTGTTGCGCCCCCTTCTGGCGGTCTTGACTCCGCACGTACGTCTCCACAAACAGCTCCATTGAGCTCGGCTCACGTCCAAGAGACGCAGCCTATAATGAAAAGAGATATATTAACAACAACTGAATTTAACGATATATTTCATTTAAATTAATCTTACCATCCGTTTTGCATGTGCAGCAAACGGAACGGAGCTGCCAGTGTGAGTTGTCACCCCGCCATGAATTGGCCGATTCCGGTTGCCAGCACCGGACTGTGAGCGTCGTGTGAACCGCTCAGACGTCACGTGCTCAAGATAGTGCGGCCATATATCTTCCGGGATGTATATCGGTTTGAAATCTCTCCAAACCGCAACATCGTTCCAGCCTTGGAAACCCCTATCCCTCGCGGTTTTTTTTGCCTTTTTCTGTGCTTCATACCAAAAATCACGCAACCTGCTTCATGCAACCAAAAATTACATTTCGAAACATAAATTTTTGCCTAAAAAAAATCTTGTATTGTTTTCGATCTTACCTAGTTGCCGCATGATTTTCCCACACCCTCCTCACAACAGTGTTATGCTCAATGTCCCAGCAGAATTTGTGCTTTGTATAAATAAACAAGTTTAAATAAAAATAATAATTTATTTACAATTATATTAATAATTTATTAGAAATAAGCTTAAAATTATAAATTAACACCAACCTGAAATCTGCCAAACCATGCATTGATTTGAGGCATCCATTCAGGATGCTTGGATATCTGACTCCATTGAAACAATGGAATCTCCATCGACGATTTAAACGCCGATGATATTACTCGGGCGGCTTCAATGTTTGTGAACCTGAAAATAAATGAAATAAATTCAATAGTGATTACTTCATAAATTATGTTGTAATTTAAAAAAAAAAAACTAAAACCTTAACAAACTTACATTGAAAGGTCGTCCTTCCACTGTGCCTCGTACTTGCGGCTAAATTGATTCCGCTGCGAAGGCATGCCGCCTCTACGCTGTGAAGTACCGCTGGAAGAGGCAGCATCGGTTGATGGCGCAGGTGGTGTAGGTGCCTCTTCTTGAGCGGCACCTAAGGAAATATCATCATCGCTGCTAGACGAATTAGTTGCGACCTCACTTGAGCGACCAGCTCTGGTTTTCGTTCTACGCATCTACACAATTTGATACAAATAATTATATAATTAAATTCAAATGTAAAAAAAAAATTCGACAGCACCTCCCCTATACCGGATACTACCCAAATCCACAAACCTGCACATATTAACAATAGCCACAACCAATTTACCCAATCTATACTAATTATTCCAACATATTCAATTACTAATCCTAAGGTAAATTCAACATTAAGAATTACAATTCAAGTAATTATTCAATAATTATGCCAATACAACAAAACAATAAATAAAAAAAAAACTCTAGAATAACAATCAAAATAAATGGAAAAAATTAAACACAAAGCATGCAATAATAGAGTAAAACTAATAATTATTCCAACATATTCAATTACTAATTTTACGGAAAATTCAACATTAACAATTACAATTCAAGTAATTATTCAATAATTATGCCAATACAACAAAACAATAAATAAATAAAAAAACTCTAGAATAACAATCAAAATAAATGGAAAAAATTAAACACAAAGCATGCAATAATAGAGTAAAACTAATAATTATTCCAACATATTCAATTACTAATTCTACGGTAAATTCAACATTAACAATTACAATTCAAGTAATTATTCAATAATTATGCCAATACAACAAAACAATAAAAAAAAAAAACTCTAGAATAACAATCAAAATAAATGGAAAAAATTAAACACAAATCATGCAATAATAAAGTAAAACTAATAATTATTTCAACATATTCAATTACTAATTCTATGGTAAATTCAACATTAACAAGAAAAATTCAACAAATTAACTAATAATAATTATGCCAATACAACAATAAAAAATATTCAATAAATTCAAAAAAAAAAAACTATAGACTTTATCTACATTACAAAAAATACACCAAATCAAAAACAATAACCAAAAAAATAGCAAAAAAAAACTATTAAAGTAAAATAAAATAGAGGAAACACTAACCCTTTAAACTGATAAAGATGATGAAGAAAACTTGCTAGAGATTGGAGGCCAAAGCTTTGAAGAATGGAGAGGATTCACCGAAGGAGAGAAACGAAGGAGAAGAAAAAATGAACTGAACGGGCGGTCACTTGAACTTATATGGCAGTTTTACTGACGGATTCACCGACGGATATAAAATTAATTATTATTTTAATTTATTCCGTCGGTGATGTGTTAAAAATCCGTCGGTAATTTTGAATTTCGCACCAAACTATTTAATGACCCTCCATATTTTTCGTGGTCCCTTGGTAATTCCGTCGGCAATATTAGGCGGTTAGAGGCGCATTTAATGCGCAACCCTTTGAAATTTGCGCGGTCCGTCGGTAATTTTATCGGTAAAATTGACCGGCCGACAACTTACTGACGGACTTAAGTCCGTCGATGTGGCCGTCGGTGATTGGGTGGCACGCCAAGTAATTATTTTCGAACTCTCTGTGAAATGCCGACGGAATTAAGTCCGTCGGTGTGGCCGTCGGTGATTGGGTGGCATGCCAAGTAATTATTTCATGTCACAAAATATATCATCCATGATCAATAATTATTTCAAGTAATTATCTCATAATTGTGGCATTTGAACTAATTATTTCAAGTAATAGATATTTTCTGTTTCAAAATATATATATCATTCATAATCTAAATTACATGAAAAAAGGGTTTTACATAGGGCTTCATTTTGGTAGTTAGTCAGAATTTTCTTCTTGTTCATCATCAATTGAATTGTCATCACCTTCATCGCAATCTTCAATATGAATATCATCTTCTTCATCGATAGTTGGTTGTCCGCTAGAGCTCAAAACAAAATTTAACTCCTCTGCGTCAACATCAACAAGACTATCATCGAAAACATGAAAATTTGAATTTTCTTCCAATTCAATCGAAGGAGCAACTCGATATGGTTCAACCACCTCACTAACTTGAAAGACTTCATCTCGCACACTTGTGTCTTCGTTCTCATCCTGAACAACCTCGACACGACCCCGGGGTTTTGTTTTTAAAACGGACAACCAATCCACTCTTGATCGATCCTTTCTAAATGAAGGGGTGTATGTGTAATAAACTTGTTGACATTGCTTTGCGAAAACAAAGACATCATTTATGTTGCGGAGTCTAGCTTTTGAGTTGATTTCGACCAGACCATAGTGCGGATCAACTCTGATTCCTCTGTCAGTCGTGTCATACCAATAGCATTTGAATAAAAACACTATATTCTGCTCGTTATGATATTGCAGTTCGACGACCTCTTCTAATCTACCATAGTAGTCAACTAGTGGATCCCTTAACACAAACACCACTGTTGTATGTCTTTCTTCCTTGCCCGTATTCTTCAGTATGGAAAACATATCCATTGAGAAAATACCCGTTGTAGCACTTACATTTTCTTTTAGGCCCCAGGCTTAGTGAAGACAATGACTTAGGTGCACTCCTTCCCATTTGATAAACCTAGTATGTAATGTACATCAATAAACAGTAAATGAACGAGAATCTCGTAATGACATGCATACGTACAGTAATTTTGCAAGCTAGAATGAGTTTGTGATAGTGCTTACATGTGTTCTGAACCACGTGGCAAACTGCTCATCTTGTAATTGAAAGATCTGGGATTCGGTCAGCTGTGAGTTATTGGAGAGCAAATATTGACGATGTTGCCTGCAAGTGATAATGAGTGTATGATATTACAATATATAATTAACAGTATATTACTAACAAAGTGTAATTAGTATAAACTTACTGAATAAAAGGTCTCAGCTCATCATAGTTAAATAGAACATAGTTGTGTGCTTGTTTGAACTCTATTTCCGACAAATATCTTCCTCTTACGGCATTTTTAGGTGTGGGTCGTCCAGTATTGGAGAATATTGACAAGTTCTCACTGGAAGGCACTTCACCGCCATCATCATGCCGTGGAACGCGATTGATTCTCGTTCTCAGATGAGGTTCGAAATAGTACGAGATAAATGTTGAGATCTCCTCAACAATATAGGCCTCACATATCGAAGCCTCAACATGCGCCTTGTTCTTAACCTTTTTCTTGAGATTAAACAAGTACCTGTATTGAATTAATTAAGTATTTTCAATTAAGAAAAACATAGAAAATACTTTTATATATGAATTACAGTGCAACTGTAATATCTAACCGTTCGAATGGGTACATCCATCTATATTGGACTGGTCCTCCAGCTTTTGCCTCGAACGGTAGATGTATAGAGAGATGCTCCATTGAGTCAAAAAATGATGGAGGGAATATCATCTCAAGTTTGCATAGTGTCTCAACGATATTCGTTTGAAGCCTCTCAATGTGATCAACATTCAACTTGCTGGAGCATATATCTCTGAAGAAATGACTTATCTCCGTGAGTGCATCCCATATTCCCTTTGGCAACAAATCACGAAAAGCTAATGGGATGAGTGTTTGCATAAACACGTGGCAGTCATGACTCTTCATTCCATACAATCTGCAGTCCTCTATATTAACCAGCCTTGATATGTTCGATGCATGTCCATCCGGAAAACGCAGACTCTTAAGCCATTTGTAGACTAGCAGTTGTGCGTTTTTCTCTAACACGAAGCTTGCTCTTGGTTTTGCTACCCGTGACTCATCATAAACCAACTCCATATTTTTACGGTTACAGTATAAAGCTATATCCAATCTAGCCTTGATGTTGTCCTTTGTCTTCCCCTTCACATCCATGACGGTGTTGAAAATATTCTCAAACATGTTCTTTTCGATGTGCATGACGTCAAGGTTATGGCGGAGCAGATTGGTCTTCCAATAAGGAAGCTCAAAAAAGATACTTCACTTTACCCAATTATGGGTCAAACCAAAACCAGGAAACTTTTGCTTACCTGATTGAAGGCCAAACACAATGTCACCGTACTCTGAGACAACATCATGCAATTCTTCACCAGAAAGACGCGGGGATGCAACATCTTTTTCAACTCTGCCAACAAAGAAATCTTTTCTGTTCTTTCTGTACCTGTGATGAAGTGGCAAGAAGCGACGGTGACAGTAAAAAAAAAAGCTTTGCCTCCATTTGCTAGCGTGAATGCCTTGTTGTTTTCCATACAGTATGGACATGCGAGTTTCCCATGCGTGCTCCAACCAGAAAGCATTCCATAAGCTGGAAAATCATTGATAGTCCACATCAATGCCGCCCTCATAATGAAATTTTGTTTCCTCGATATATCATAAGTCAGAGCTCCAGAGGACCACAACTGCGCCAACTCATCAATCAACGGTTGAAGACAAACATCTATATTCCGCCCCGGGCTTCTTGGACCGGGTATGACAGTAGATAAAAACATGAACTCCAGCCTCATACACATTCCCGGTGGCAAGTTATAAACTGTGAGTATGACCGGCCAACAAGAATAAGGAGCAGCAAATGACCCAAATGGGTTGAATCCGTCTGTACACAACCCAAGACGCACATTCCTTGATTCAGCTGAAAAGTGAGGATGAACACTGTTAAAGCGTTTCCACGCTTCGCCGTCAGAAGGATGAACCATCACTCCATCAACCGCATGGTGTGCTTGGTGCCATGTCATGTGCTCAGCAGTCCTTGGTGACATGAATAACCTCTGCAGTCTAGGTGTGATCGGGAAGTATCTAAGTTTTTTATATGCCACTAGAGTCTTTCCCTGCCAGTTCTAGGTTTGTAACGGGAATGCCCGCATGTCATGCACTCGTTCATCTCAGCATTTTCAAGGTAGTATAACATGCAGAAGTTAGGGCACATGTCAATTTTCTGGTATCCTAAACCGAGGGGTTTCATCATGGACTTCGCAGCATAGAAGTTCTCTTTCAGCCTATTCCTTTCAGGTAAAATGCTTATTGCCCATTCAATAATCTTATCATACCCGGCCTCACTCAACCCGTGATCTGACTTGATGGTGAACACCTGTGCTACGGCCGATAATTTACTGTGGTTTGTGCAGCCATCCCATAATGGTTCGTCAGAATCTTTCAACAAATCAAAAAACCTAGCTGCATCTACATTAGGTTCTTCTTCTACGATTGGACATTGACTGCCATTACCTTGATTCATTCTCATTGCATCCATAACCATATTTCTGTAAGGATTAGTGTTGTCATTTGTCGTTTCATGCACGTTGCTAGCACTAGAAGTAGACCCAACCACCGTTTCTTCCATTCTCCTCTCACTCTCGCTAACAAATACTTCTCCATGTGCATACCAACACTGGTAATTCTCCATAAACCCTTTGTGTAGAAGATGCATCATTACAACATCTGGATGCAGATACTTTTTATTTTCACACTTCCTACATGGACACCTAATACCGCCTCCAGTAAAATTTCTGGGAATAGATGTTGCGAAATTAATAAAACCCTGAACCCCATTACAATAATCCATCCTCCGCAATCCTTGGGGTGAATCTTGATACATCCATGAATGATCATCCATGACTTATATCGAACCTCTATAAAATTATGATGACATCATGTATTAATTAACTAAGTTAGGTAAATAAACTTGTAAAAATATTACTTTACCTCGAGATTATCCAACAAACCAATCACAACTTCTCATAAATATTAAATATTCATTATCATTTATCAACGTCCATACGAATTAAAATATATAAATTTACAGAAATTACCACTCCGCAATACCATTGATAAAACTTTAAACGGACCCATTAAGCAAGCTATTAATTATTTCAAAATAGCACATGTAATTCGGTACTTCCATAAAGAAATAACAATTTACAAACAAATACAATCTTATAAAATCTAAAACAAACCATAACAGGTACAAAATTATACATTCATATACTACAAGTTTGTTTGAGAAATAACAATAAAACATGTACATCTACTAACAAAATACATATACTAAAAAAACAATAAAATTGACATGTAATTAAATCTTAAAGTTTAAAAAGATATAATTACTTACAAAAATTGATAAAATCCGTCGGTAAATCAGAACACGGATGCTGTGACCACAAAACTTCAAGAAATATAACTTGTTGTGCTGATATGAGGAAGATTTTTTTTTTGAGGGGGTGGTTGTTTGCAGATGGGGAGAGTTGGGATAAGGAAGAAGAAGCAGAAATAGGGGATGAGAGGGTTGGCAAAGCTATCATATATTAAATTTTGCCGACGGTTTCCCTGATGGAACATCCGTCGGTGATTACGTCAGTGATTCTGACGGAAACATAGACACGTCACCGTACGGATCTTCCATTTCAAATCCCTCGGTGAGTCCGTCGGCAATTTAAACGGCGAACCGGTCGCATCACTGTACGGGCATTGTACGGGCGGTCGTTTTGAATCCGTCGGTGATGCCGTCGGAAAACAATAACCAGCCAAAACCTCCACGTCACCGACCCGTCTTTTTTTTAAATTCGAAAAGTTTTTCGTCCGTAATTCAGTCGGTAACTACCGACGGAAATATTCCGTCGGTATTTACCGATTGAATTACGGAAGGAAAACTTTCTGTCGGTAATTACAGACTGAATTACAGACGGAAAGTTTCCGTCGGTAATTTCGACCTCAAAATTCCGACAGAAATATTCCGTCGGTAAAGCCGTTGGTATTTAGCGAATTTCTGGTAGTGTAAACTTACATTATAATATTGCTTATATTAGAACATTAAGAGTTGAAAATCTTAAATTTAATGTTTGATAATGAAAAAGTAACTGTATTCATGAGTAAAACATACTTAAATTGTTAAAAGAGTATTGAGAAGTTTATTCTTGATATTTAAAAAAGTGAATTTCATGTAAGACTTTGAGTGATGTAGGAGAGTCATTGCTTGTGGGTGTAACATCCAAATTTTTTTTCTTATCACATGTTATGTTCGAATAATATACTTATGTGCAATATTAAGGTCAAATATTTTTATTTTTTTAGTTGTAGATTCTACCAAAATTTTGACATAATTTCTCTTATATTTGAACCCTACCAAGTTATCGACATCTTCAAACCTACCATAAATATCATTATAACACATGGTCCAACCATCCTAGACCTTAATCCACATCAACACCATCGAAGGATTCAAACATCCAATTAATTTCCACAAGTCACAAACAGTAAAGTAAAATTCTCAAACATAAAAGTAATATAAAAGAAAGGAAATATATAACAAATAATAGAAAAGATACGTATATGTTTCTAACAGTTATATGTTTACAAAAGATTAATTACAAACTAGTTATTTACATGATTAAGGTAAAGAAATTCTACCAGTAGATTTCACTCTCTCAGCTATTTCACCTTATTGGTTCCATTTATAATAGAACAACAAATCATTGACTTTCATTTCACAAATAAGCAACATAATCATTTGCTACTTTATAATATTAGTGACAGTAAACAATGGCCTTTTTTTTGGACAGAAAGCAACAAACATCAGCTTTCTCTTACAAAAAAAAAACATTAGCTTTCTCTTACCTAGAAAACAACAAACATTAGCTCTTTTTTTCCAAGAAAACAACACATGTTAGCTTACATTCAATAATAAAAACAACATAATCATTGGCTTTCCTTCATTAATAGAAGCAACAAACATTGACTTTCATTCAATAATAAAAGTAACAAAATCATTGACTTTCCATAAATACTTTTTCAATATACTTTTACACCTTTACTTAGGTTTATCAAGTATAATAAATTGCAAGACTAAGATACAAAAAAAAAAAAAAAGGTGCAAAAAGACCTACCTAGTGTCTGACCTCTACATGTGACACCTTACTGCTATCCCACTAGTGCAACCTCTCTATACCAATAAAGACAGACATCACCAACAAATTCCACGAATAACAAAAATATTATATCAATTCTCATCAAAATTTAGAATTTTTATCTCACCACGCAGGACAAATCTATAAAGTTTCACATATGTACACAATGTTTTATTTATCATAATTTCTATAATGTCGAATTCCAAGGAAAGGTTGGCAATTAATTATTTTCATCATTCAGCCTAAGCCCCTCAGAACATTGTTTAATGTTTCAATTATAGAACTTGATTTTAAGTACGGTTTGTTTCATTAGAAAGAAAAGACATAAAGACACAACCTTTATGAGGGGGATGAACCCAAATCTACCATTTATGTATCAAAAAATGCTCATGACAGTAACATGTGGGACTGTCCAGTAGGTTTCAGGTTAGACCTTTCATTAATGTTTAACTGCTATCTAGAGTTTCATAGCTCCAAATTACGCAACACCAGTTGCATTTGAAAGCTAAAACCCATACCCATAACTCTCATGAAGATATGTATATCAAACTGTATTATTTGTAGAGTCAAATTATAGTTGGAAGTCTTGTGATAAATCTGTCATGTTTTTTAGCTTGTCACTTTACCAAACAACAAAATGTTTTAATGTATCTCTTCATCATTCAAGACACCCATTTCCTTCCAATATTCTTTCTAATACCATTAAACATGAATCTTACATAAATAAAACTAATAAAATCTACCCTCTATAGAGAAAACTCTCCCAATCAAACTATTATTCAATGACTACACATAGTAAACAACATCAAAACACACAACTAAAGTTCATAATCTCAATTTAACATACACTAACAATCTCAACATACCTCATATCACATCTTTATTCAATCTAAGCAACTTGGATGAAGTTTTTACTCTTTATGGATGATGAATCAAGAGACAAATACAAGGATAAACTAAATTGTCTTCACTTTCTCTTTTCCCCCTTTACTTCCTCTAAAACCCTCACTTACAACCTATACTCTCTCCAATCCTGTCGCGGGGTGCGCTGCAACATCGTTGGCAACGACGGAGGCTTTTATCATGCCTCTTGATGAGGTGTTGTGTTGGAAAGGTTTTTAGATTTAATCATAAAATTATGATTAATGTTCAGGAGTCGCCACCTAATATTATAGTCACTAAGAGCCTATGGTCTGCGAGAGTCTGGGTAAGGGACAAGTTGTGCAAGGGGAAGATGCATCACCCCCAGTACACCCTACCTAAGGTAAGCTGCATTGTTGTTTGATTGTTTTTCTAGGTCAAGTTTCTATTCGTTGGTCTTTTCTAAGGTTCAAGACAGATTTCTCTTCATGACAGAGTCACTACCTTATCAGATTAAATCCTAACCATTCTAAAGTCAAAATTTTAGCATCACATTTATCTTATGTATTGTATCTTTACTACCTTAGGGTTTACTTTATCGTGTAATTTTATACTCCACAGATATTAAAGTCTACATCTGGATCCTAAAAAAATATTGTAAAAGGATTTTTGATATTTTGACCAAACCCTAATGGATAAATCATAAACTAGTTACAATATTCATTTTGTATTTTAAAACATGAGAAAGATGCAATTTTTGTTTTTATGAAGATACGCTTAGAAAAATTTAAGGATTTGGCCGTATGCATGAAAACAAAATATTTTTTTTATTTTTGAAAAGAGAAATTAATTTAAAAGTTTTGAATTTTTTTTGAAATATTTCAAAAAAAACCAAGTATTTTAATACTGAATTTATATTTTACAGTGTAAATATACAACCCGATATTATGCAAAAATTGGTAGAAAAACATGGGACAAAATAACAAATTTTCCCAAAGGATTTTTGAATTTATATATATATATATATATATATATATATATATATATATATTATAATTGAATGTATATTAAATATTTACATGGGCTGGGCCATCCCAAATGACTTGGCCAGTCTCAGCCCAAAAAAGGGTTAAGTTGGGCCTATTTATAGGGGTTGGAAAAGGGTGATCTTGTCTACATAAGGGAAAAATTTCAGCCCTTGATTTAGTTGGAAAGGATCCCAACCGTTAGTTCAAAGTAGGCATGGTGAACTGTCAAATCTGACAGTTGAAGGTTGCCTGAGTTGGCCTCTTTAGGCCGGCTCTGGGGCCACTATGTTGTTAATCAGTCTTCAAGAGCCATACCCAAAGATAGAGGGATGTCAGGTGATCATTTTTGTGCAAGTTTTGTCAAATTTGATGAAGTTTAGAGGTATTAAATTCAGCTGCAAAGTAGGTAACCAGAACAGCTTTTCGGTGGAAAAACTTGAAGAAGATGAACAATAACATTAAAACAGCGTCGTTTTGACGTTTTTCTTTTTGGTCATATGATGTCTGTTTTATCTCATCTACACCCCTGATTGACTTCAATCTTTACATTCTGTGCAATTTTTCCCCTGGACGAACTTCAACAAAACCTTCGTATTTGCACACCTTTTTCAATTTGGTCCTTGGTCTCGGATTTATGTGATTTGACCACTAATTGACCATCAAACTTTTAATTTCTTCAATTTCATCCCCAGTTTTAATCAATTGAGCCCTCATAGTTTGGCGCCTCTTATAAAATGGTCCTTAGCTGCGAAAATATTCAATTTGACCCCTAATTGACCCCATTACTTTAATTTTCTTGTAATTTTACCCTTGATTTCCATCAATTAACTTGGAAAAAATCAAAATTGATCTCTTAAAATTTCAATCTTCTCAATTAAGCTCAAATTGGGCTCCCAAAGTTAATTTTTCACCAATTAAGCTCCTAATAAAATTTGATCCATCTAAAGTATAATTAAGTCTTTGCACTTAATTAAATCCTTCAATTGGACCCAAAATAATTCTTAAACATAATTAAAATTCAATTTGGCGCATGATTAAATCAGATTGACCTATTAAAAATTTAATTATGTCCTTTGATTTAATTTTTATGTAAATTCGTCCAATAATCATTTATCTAACATTGAATTTGCATTGTTTCTCTATTTTTAGGCATAATGGGGTACAATTAGGTTTTGAATTTCCTCTAAAATTGTAATTGTATTCCCTGGCCTACTTTCTCCACGTTGCCAGCTTTTCTTTTCTTTTTTTTATTTTTATTTTGAAAAAAAGTAAATTTTAGGGAATAACCTAGAATTGGGTTATGAAAAATCCCTTGAATTTGTTTGGTGTTTTTGATCTCCCAAATCCCCTAAATCTATATTTCTCTTAATGTTTACAAGAAATTTTCAAGGATTGCTCCTCTTTTTCTCCCATCAATAGTAAGTTGGATGTGGCTTCCAAAGGAAGCCAAGTCCCCTATTTATACCCCATAAATTTTTTATTTGCATATTTGACCCTTATAGTTTATTTATTTGCACATTAGCTCCATATGTTTTTATTATTTACACATTAACCCTAAATTTCCCCCTCTTTTTCACATTGACCCCAATATTTTGTTTATTTTTATGTTGGCCCACTAACTCTTTCTTTCTAGTAATTTAATGCTACACCATCTCTTTCCTCATTTTTTTTTTATCATTTTCTTTTAATTAAAGTCTTCTTTGGATTTAATCATTTATTTTCAGGTTAAATTATCTCCAGATCTACCATTGATTTATTCTCAATTTAAGCTGAGCTATTGCGAATTTTCATTGAATATATTCCAGTATCTTTTTCTCATAAAAACATTTTATTCCAATTTCCTAAAGATATCATCTTCCCCACATAATAAATTTTCTTCTATTCATTTAACTTTATTACAGTTTCCTAAAGACATCATATTCCCCACACAATAAATTTCTTCTATTCATTTAACATATTAGGTTTCTTGCCATTTATATATTTTCTATCCAAAGTATACATTATACCCTCCTTATAAAAATTTCATCCTCGAAATTTACATTCATACCTATTTGTGAAAATAATTCTTGATACTTGTAGCTTATTTCAGACTCTCTTAGTTAAGTTTCTTCTTCATTTAAGAAACTCCCACATAATATTTTCACTAAAGAAACCTTCTTATTTCTTAATTCCTTTACATTGATTATTTTTCACATTCTTACAACATGTATTTGGCCTAGGCAAGCCCATCAAAACACTAACAACAGTCTAAGAACAACATAAACAAAACAACAACCAAACTTAAAAAAAAACTACCATAAGGACTCCAATGACTATTTTGAACATCAAAACATGCTAACAAATATCTTAAACTAGCATTTCTCAACTCAAAAACAAAATTAAACATCCAAACTAAACCTTGAACAACATTTAAACACATATATGCATATTAAAACATGGTATGGTTAAACATAAAAAGCAAACACCTATTGCATTTAAACTAACAGAAGTCTTTAAGAGAATGCATAATGGACACTCAATACAGAAGATAACATTGAAAACAAAATGGAAAGGGAGGGGGTGTGCTCATTAAGCTACACCCCCTTGTCAAAGTTGAAAGCTTACCTTATTTAAAGATGTTGCCTCCTTGGTATCTTTCCTCAAGTTGTGATGGTGTGTGTGGCAATATAGTTGTGTCTGGGAGTGGGTAGAGAGCTTGGTAACGAAGGGTAATCTTTATTTTTACCATTTTGTTTCTTTTCTCATCCTTTCTTCCCCCCTCTGTGGTTTTTTACATGAGATTTTTAAAAGGCTATTGGGATCTTTTTAGAACCATGAACTGGACCATTCTCTCCTATTCATGTAGAAGAATTAATCCAAGCCATTCATTGAGGCTAAAGGTCAGACTTTTAAGTGTTTTAGAGCCGACAAAAGGGGGTACACTAGTATCCATATTTGGTTGAGGCATGTGTTTTAGCTTCTTGTAGCAACGCCTTCGAGGCTACAAAAGAGCTTTTATTTTGTCTAGGTTGGAGTACAACAAGCAAGGTTTAAGAGGTACATTCATTTTCCTATTTGAGGAAGAGATGACGGTGATTTTGGGCTTGGAATGTGGCAATGGAACCAACCTTCTCAAACTTTTTAAGGAAAAAAAAGATCTGCAGTGGTCAGACAACAAGTCATCTAACCCTCTTTTATTTATTTATTTATTATTATTATTATTTTAGATTGATCAAAACAATGTTGTTTTGAACCACAACCACACATTTTGGTCAAAATGCACTATTTCATTTAAATGAAAACGACATTGGTTTGATAACCTTTGGCTAATTAGGGTTCTAGAATTGGGGTTTAACCAAAAGTCAAATCAGTCTTTGATCTCTTAATTTATTTTAATTGCAACTATAATTACCTTATAATTATCAATTTCATGCAATTTCACCCTTATCAAACTTAAACACCAACCCTGAAGTTCAATGTCTTTTCTATTTTGATCCTTGGTTTTTTATTTATGCAAATTGATCCCCAATTGACCATTTAACTTTCAATATTTTTTAATTTAGCCCCTGATATCGCCAATTTCAATCATTTAAGCCTCGTGTGTTTTCCAAGTTGGTCCTTAATTTTGAATCTCTTTAATTTGGTCATTAATTGACCCCTAAACTTTGATTTTTTATGATTTTATCATTGATTTCACCCAATTGAGTTTGAAAAAATTAAATCTAATCCTCTAAAATTCATGTTATCTAAATTATGCCAAAATTAAGGTTCCAAACTTATTTTTTTACCAATTAAGTCCCTAATAAAATTAATTTGAATTATTAAAAGTCTAATTAAGTCCTTGCACTTAATTAAATATTTTAATTTAACCCAATTTAATTCTTGAACTTAATAAAATCTTTAACCAGGCTTATGATTAAATCAAATTGCCCTATTAAAGGTCTAATTCAGTCTTCATACTTAATTTTTATGTAGATTCATCTAATAATCATTTAATTTGACCTTTAATCTATATTGTCATTTAGTCTTAGGTATAGTAGGATGCAACTGAGATTCCAATTTTTTCCAAAACTCTAGGTTGGTTCCTACATGCATTTGAAACCATTCTCAGTCTGCTCTTGCAATGTTACTAGTCTTTTTTGTTTATTTTAATTTTTTTTCTTTTCATTTTAAAAGAAAATGGTAATTTTAAGGGAAAACTCAAAATTGGGTTATGATAATTGCCCTCTCTTTACAATGCTTACGACAAAAAGTCTTGTTAGAGACTTTAATATTAAGCTTGTAAGTAGAAAAGATGAGAGATTGTGGATTCACCAGATCAAGAAATGGTTGATCGATCCAAAATTGTTAGAATTGATAGCTTAAAAGCGCACTCAGGAAGAAAATAGATAGGCGTATAAAGCGCACTATCTGATGGATGAGGGGCCTGAAAATGCACTCATAAGAAAATGGATAGAGCTAGAAAGTGCACTCAAAAGGAAAATAATCGGGCTAGAAAGCATATTATTTGATATGTGAGGGCTAGAAAGCGCATTCGAAAGGAAAGAGATAGAACTTGAAAAAGAATTATTTGAATGATGAGGGCTAGAAAGTAACCTCAAAAGGAAAAAGATCTCTTTCCTTTCGAGTGCCCTTTCTAGCCCTCATCATTCAAATAGCGTGCTTTCAGGCCCTATCTAATGGATGAAGGCTAGAAAGCACACTCCAAAGGAAAGAGATAAGGCCTCAAAGTGCACTGTATGATGGATGAGGGTTAGAAAGCGAACTCGAAAGGAAAAAGATAGGGGCTGAAAGCGTACTATCTGATGGATGAGGGCTCAAAAGCTCACTCAAAAGGAAAAATATAAGGCCTAAAAGCGCACTATCTAAATGATGAGGGCTTGAAAGCACACTCAAAAGGAAAGAGATAGGGCATGAAAGCGCGCTATCTGAATGATGAGGGATAAAAAGCACACTCAGATGGAAATAAATAGGGTATGAAAAGCCCTATCTGATGGATAAAGGCTAAAAAACACACTTAAAAGGAAAGAGATAGGGTCTAAAAATGCATTATCTAATGGATGAGAGCTCGAAAGCGCACTCAAAAGGAAAAATATAAGGCATGAAAGCGTATTATCTAAATGATGAGGGCTAGAAAATGAAAGAGATAGGGTTTGAAAGCGCACTATCTAATAAATAAGAGCTAAAAAACGCACTCAAAATGAAAGAGAGGGCATGAAATAACATTATCAGATGGATGAGGGCTAGAAAGTGCACTCAAAAGGAAAGAGATAGGACCTGAAAGCGCACTATTTGATGGATGAGGGCCTAAAAGTAGAGGTGAGTAAAAAAACTGAAAAACCGATTAAACCGAAAAAAAAATAACTGAGAAAATCAAACCGTAAAAAAAACCGATTAAACAGATTAAAATTTTGAAAAAACTGCCCAATTCGGTTTTGGTTTTATAAGCAAAAAACCGAGAAAACCGAATCGAACCCAAACCAAAAAAACCGGAAAAAACTGAGCCAAACCGGAAAAAAATCGAGCCAAAATCGAGCAAAACCGGAAAAACTGAGCCAAAACCGGAAAAAACAGAAGCAAAACTGAGAAAACCGAGCCAAAATCAAGCCAAACCGGTTTGAACCGGTTTTTGTCCTAAAAAACCAAACTAAACCGAAACCGGTCGGTATGAACCGGTTTCGGTTTTTTAAAAAAAAAATTTCGGTTTGGTTACTTTTTTTGATAAAAACCGAACCGAACAAAAAATGATTACCCCTACCTAAAAGCGCACTCGAAAGGAAAAATATAGGGTCTGAAAGAGTATTATCTATTGGATGGGGGCTATAAATCACACTCGAAAGGAAAATGATAGGGCTAGAAAGCACACTATCTAGTAGGTGAGGGTTAAAAAGCACATTATCTAGTAGGTGAGGGCTAGAAAGCACACTTAAAAAAAAGAAGATAAGATTAGACGCATTATCTAGTAGATGAGAGTTTGAAAGTGTACTCAGAAAAGAATAGTTTTAAAAGCACTGTGTAAAAGATATATATAAAAAAAGAGGTTTCCTGATGACAGAGTAATATTTGACAATGCTTATAGATAAAATATATTGAATAATGATCTCTCTATATATTCGGAGGTGTAACATGAATCGTATCTTTGACCGGGTGAAGACATACTAACTAGGGAATAGGTAGGTGATTCCCTCCTTCATCTAATTCTGTTAAATTCTTGAGGTACTTTTATAAAGTATCATTATCCAAATTTTGTTATTTGATTAATCATGAATTATAAAGAATATTAAGATTAGCTTTGGTTAATAGCATCCATGTTGAATAGTTGAGAATAAGTTATAGGATTGGTTTAGGCTAATGGCATCTATAGTGGATAGCTACGAATAGACGTTAATAATTAGCTTTGGCTTATGATATCCATGTTGGATAGTCAGGAACAAATAATATTAGCTTTGACTGATGACATTCATGTTGGATAGTCATGAATAGATGTTAAAGAATAGCTTTGGCTAATGACATCCATATCGGATGGTCGGGAAAAATGTTCAAGATTAGTCTCGATTAATGGTATCCATGTTGGATAGTCGATAATAAATGACAAGATTAACTGCTTAATGGTGTTCATGTTGGATATTCGGGAGTAAAGGATATGATTAACTCTAGCTAATAGGATCCATACTTGGACAACCGAAAATGAGTGTTACGAATAATCTCGGTTGAAAGCATTTATCGATATGATGACAAAATTATAATGTGTTATTTCTGATCGGAAATTATGTTTAAAGAACTATATAAATTGCACTGAAGAATTATATATGTATAAGAATTTTTAGTCATCAATTGTTTGTTGAATATAGCTTGAAATAACATATTAAAGAGAGACTTAATAGAAAGTTATAAGAATAGAACTTGTGAAATCGTGTGATTTTGTAATAAATCGTTGTAGTGATAATTATTTTTTAACTGTATAATGTCAATATTCAAATTTAAGATATTTAAATTATGGTGTCTTGTTGAACTTTATATTTTGCACGTGGTGTTTAAGTACTTTTCTTTGCTGTAATACTATTGTATCTTATGTGAATATAGTCTACATGAACGTTTAAAGATGATTATATATTACCATGATAAATGGTATCATGAAATATACAGTTCAAGAAGAATAAAAATTAAAAATTATTGCATTAGATATTGTACTGATGGATTGTGATAAAAAAAAATACCGTTATTTTCTACTTATTACGAATAAATATTATATCGAAATCAATTTAATTTTGTGGGCTTGTTACAGAATGTAGTTTGAAGAATTAAAGATGGAATTGTTAAATTCAGCTTTGCTTTGCGAGCTGAAATGGGAAAAGCTAGCTAGATTCAGAAGGAAAGTTATAACTAATATTTATGTAATTCTCATAAACTTATTTATGAAATTGTAAAAAAAAAATTATTTTGTAGTTGATATTTTTTATTACATGATTTATCTGATGATATCTTTTGAATTATTAAAATTAAGAATTGTTTTATTTTTATAAATTATTAATATTATCAAAATTATATTAGTACTTGTTTATTCGATAATGTTATTTGCGTTGGTTTGATATTTATTTTATTTAAATCTGATTTAAGTTAAATGTTAGAATTTTTATTGGAATGTTTCTAGAATTTGTTTCTCTTAACATTCCAATGAAAATATTAAATTTCTTTTATCAAATATATATTTTTGAATTTCTTTCAACAAATATTTAATAAAA
Organism: Populus simonii; assembly: GCA_007827005.2. NCBI lineage: Eukaryota > Viridiplantae > Streptophyta > Magnoliopsida > Malpighiales > Salicaceae > Populus > Populus simonii. The sequence continues at coordinate 4,452,533 of CM017478.2, forward strand.
ACTTAATAAGAGATAAATCTACTTATATCTTCTTTATGATGTTTATGTTTTATGTCATTTCATATAAATATAAGCAATATTGTAACAAAAAAAATGATTTCTAAATAAAAAATAAAATAATTAAAATTATCTGTTCAATTAATTTCTATGAGCATTCTAAATAATATAATTGAATTAAATTATGTGGTTTAATATTTTATTCTAAATATAAAAATTATTATAGATTATCAATTAAATTCAAATTTGGTTATGAGTTGAATTGAATTTTACATGTGCTTTATTTCCAGGCATGTTGTAAAGAAATAAATTATGACCAGTATAAAATGTGTGATTTTAAAATGAGGTAAATTTATTTTATTTTGAGGTACAAATTTACTAACTTTAGATATCTTTTGATTTCAAATAAAAAATTAAAAAAAAAACAAAATTATAACTATTTTTATTGGTTTTTAAAATGTAAAATACACTTAAAATTTACTAATTTCAGGAAAATTTTACAGTACTAAATATAAAACTAGTTGTTTTCTATTAGTTGTACATCTTTAAGAGAAGAGACTGCCACAAAAACAATAAAGAAAATAAAATTCAGCACCGAGTCTTCTAGCCCAGCGGTCTTGACAGGGTTTTCTTGTCTATGCATCCTGGGTTCAAGCCTCAGCGTGCATGCCTGTCACCCCCGTGATGTTTTACCTGTCTACTGGGCTTGCAGGTGTTCAGTGGGTCCGGGAATTAGTCGTGGTGCGCATAAGCTGGCTCGGACACCTCGAGTTATATATATAAAAAATAGAAAATAAAATTCATAATCTATTAAAAATAATAAAAATATCTATATTTATGTATTTTTTTTATTTATATTTATCTTTTTTAAAAAGCAACTTAGAGAATAACTAATAATAATAGAATGCTTCTAATTACTTTTATAACAATATTTTCAGGTGCCAAAGAAAAATTGTTTAAAAGTATCTTTTTTGTTTGTTTGAGGTTGAGATTGTTTTTTTTTTTTATGAAATTTTGATTTTTTTTATTATAAATTAATTTTTTATTTTTAAATTGTTATAATATATTAATATTAAAAATAAATTTAAAAAAATAAAAAAATTATTTTAATATATTTTTAAATTTAAAACATATTAAAATCACATTCCATAATATTACGACACCTAATTCCCGGACAGTTATTAAGGGCCTGTTTTGAAGTGTGGTTTGGTTGTTTTTTAAAGTGTTTTTTACTTAAAAATATATTAAATTAATTTTTTTTATTTTTTAAAATTATTTTTGATATTAGCACATCAAAAATGGTTTAAAAATATAAAAAATATTAATTTCAAATAAAAAAATAAAAAATTTAATTTATTTTAAAATTATTTTTAAAACACAAAATCAAATAAACAAACAATGCAGTAGAAAAAGCGGGAAATTAGAAGAGCAAGACCCTGAGCCCCCAACCGAAACGCAATGGACGATTCAGGAGCGATTCTATGTCAAATCTCTTCTCTAAAAGACATGCTCGATCAAGTATTTGTCTTCTCTTCTCTTTGACGCAATTGTTTTATTACCCTAGCTAAGCCGACGGGTTCTTAATTCTTATGACTACAACAAGAATTTGGTGTTTTTTCTTAATAAAAAATTCAATGCTTAGGTAAATGAGGAAATCGAAGCTAACATTCAGATAACTCGAGAGATCGAGTCAGAGATCGTCAAATGCACTGGGTTCGAGGCCGATTTGTCTGCCAGAGAATCGGACCTCACCAAGACGCTTTATTTCTCGCAATTTGAAATCAATGGATTACTCTCTGTTGCCTGTAATTCATTTTATTATTATTTTTCATTTGTTTTGCTTCAATTTTATTTTATCTTTTTTTATGATTTTCAAAAAATGCGCAGATGAGTCGAAGAAGTCTGTTAAATTCTTAGAGGAGGAGATTTGTGGTCTAAGAAAAAAGAAGATGGAGATGCTTGAAAGCATGGACGACAAGCGGTACTCACTCAAATCTTTATTTATTTATTATATTTGGATTCAATCTAATTTTTTTTTGGTAGACCATCAGGTCTTCAATGTACACATCAATTAATTATGCCTTATTGTTGTTGTTTTGTTTGAGAATTTATGAAATGGTAATTTGTTTTATCTTCTTCATGAACTTGGAGTTACGTATTTTCGGATGTAGTTCCACTAAGGTTTTTTTTTTTTAATGAGAATTGAGAAAGGTGTTTTTTATTAACCAGTGGCTAAGCGGAAACAACATCAAGGGGATGGTCTTAACCAAATCGAACCGAACGAGTGATAAAAATGTAGCAGTAAATATAAAAAATAACAAGGCATGGAAAACAGAACCTGATAGATTAAACTTTCTTGCAAATGAATCACAACCAAGTGCTCAGTGTAATCAAGCCAAAAATATCATCCCAATCTAGAACCGAGTTATTGAAGATTGATTGTTTTCTGCTGACCAGATGGACTGAAGTATCCGAAAACATCACTGAAAACAAAACCTTTCGCTGCATTTATCCTTTAAAGGCCAATGTTCATATAGAGTAAATATTGAGCTAGGGGCTCCAAATTTCCCAAACTTTACTGCCGTGTAAAAGAAGATGTAGTGTTGTTTCTTCAAAGCTGTTGCAAAAAGGGGAAAGCAGTTCCTTATGATGCTCCTGCGAAACAGCTGCTCTATGGTGCTTAGCTTGTTTATAGATGCCAGCCATTTAGGTGGGGCAATAGACATCCGAACACTAGTGAATGATGGAGCATTGTTAGAAAATAGAACATCATTTGTTATTCTGCAGCATGAGTTCACCTTGCATCCTCCATGTATCGTGTATCTTTATATTATTCTGTCAGGTTCATGAGGACATAAAGAAATATTAGAGAGTGAGGACAGTAGCTGATTTCTAAGATCTACATCCCTTGCACAAACTGTCCCCATCTTATATTCCAGAGCCAAGTTGTTCCGTAACAATATCTCATGTTTGAAACAGTTTCATTTCTATCCTCATATTTGTTAAAAAATTATGTGAATGAGTAACACAAAGGTTTATCATCTAACTAGCTATCTAGCTAGAATTTCATTGAAGACCCATCACCATCTGATACCACCCAAAACACCTGAGAAAACTCTTGATTGCAGGATTGGATCAGAATAGGATGGAATGATTGCTCTGGAAAGATTGAATTTCTCTAGGCCATAACAATTCACTTGCTGTAGTTCAGCATTTATTTTATCCTATATTTTTAAGTCATGGAGTTTATATCTTGTTTGAAGTGCTTTCACTTTCTCCAAAAAGAATTTACCATATTAGTATGAAAAAATCATGTTTTGGTTATTTGGATATAATGCCACTTTTTGTTTTTCAAATTTGTAGAATCATAACTTGGAATAAAGTTTCTCATGACTTTTGCCTACTTTTGCAAGATATGATTGCTCCTCTTTTGGTAGTTATTATTTATCCTCATTTAATATTTAACATTACTAAATGTTAATTGATTCTGCACAGAGAACAGTTTGTCATGCAATGCCTAGAATTTCAAAGGGACATCGACAAAGGTGAAAATGAAGTGGTGAATTTGTTGTCAGAAAAGGAGTTTCTTGAAAATGAAATCCATCTCTTGGATGAGAAAAATAATGCTTTAAAGAATTTGATGTTGGCTTTCATGGATGAAATTGTTCAAGATCTTCTTGATTGCAACTCCGGTACATTTTCAACTTGCCCATGCCTTTTGCTTCTTCTAGTTGAAATCATTGTTTCATTAAAATCTTGTTTTTGTTGTGCTTAAGCTGCTTATCTTCTTTCCTTGCATCAATGGTTACTCAACATCCGTTTTGATTTATAGTTTACGCTACTTTATCAATAGATTACTTATTTGATATGGCATGCCAACATATACACTTGCATAATTTGCAGTTGCACGTTTTTAAGCTGATCTGTTAGACCATGTTTTGTTTTGTTATTTAATGAGTTCTTTATTAAGAGATTTATTGCATAGATGATTTACGCTAAGATCATTCTTGGAGTGCATGTATGGGTAGTTTTTAGATAAATAGTTAAATAATATAAATAAAGCAAACTTAAATTCTAGTATCAAGCTCCAGTGTGAGAATATCTTTTAGATGAATACAGGAGTTGATCTAATAGTTCTTCAACTTCCATTACTGCACTTGGACCAAAACCTGTGATGAGAAACTCATTGGTTATTTTCTTCCCTTATTTATTGAAGGCTTTAACATGATGAGAACTCAACTTTGGATATTTTGACTTTAGTTTTAATTTTTTTTTCATCATTGTTGTAATATCTGTAACGTCCTCTAGCCTTGAGTTTTATTGTTGATGTTCTATTTATTTGTCGACTAAACATACGTTTTCCATTCGCACAAGTGTCTAGTAATCTTTGGTTGGATTAGATAGGGACCTATAAATTGATCTTTGCGTGTGAGCAGCTTGCTCTCCATTTTGACAGGCCTTTAATGTGAACCTTTTGACCAAGTTACTTGGCTCTTTCTGAAAATATACCCCATGCCCTATGCCAACTACCAACAAAATGATGCCTTTCTGGTACTGCTATGAAACTCATTAGAAAGGCCCATACAATGTTGTCACAAGGCGCCCAGGTGCTCGCTTAAGTGCTGGAGGCGAGATGCCTTTCTTAGCCTAAGGCGATGGAGTTTGAAGAGGCATTGCCTAGGCAAGCGCCCGTGCATGGGAGGCAGGTGATAAAGGCGTCGCTTGATGAAAATTATCTGACGCTAACACTGACACTGAAGATTAGTTTGAAGAGGCGTCTCTTCGATTTCTGTTTTTTTATTAAAAAAAAACATATGTTTTGTCTTGTTTATCTCTTTATCTAGTCTTATACAAGAAATAAATTAAGGGTAGTTTTGTTAAAAACATAAGAGTCAAGAGTGAAGACTAAGAACAACAAAGGTATTTCTTCAACTTTTTTTCTTCTGTCATCTCATCTTTTTGTTTCTTAATTTCTCATATAAAAACTCTACTAAGTTATATCATATAAAAATTCTTTAAATTATTTTATGTTGTTTTAAAGGTTAAAAATGTAACTTTATATGACTATATTATGGTATTTTATATTTTCTTTTGATTTTCTAATGATCTAATCATAATTGGTATATATTTTAGATTTATGTATCATAATATAATATTATACATGTAATTTTTTATATCATATAGGTTGAGCGCCTTAGTTCATTTAGACGAAGTGTCTAGGGCATTTTCCAGGCTTGGTGCTTTTTAGCGCCTTTCATCTTTGACAACACTGGGCTCATATCATTGCAATCTTCTTATAACAGGTTGAAGAACAAGGAGTTTCACAACTCTTGTTTGGGTTGATTATCTTGTAGTTTGATGGTAGAAACTCATAAATCATAATGCCTCTCTTGGAAACTTCTTGCAGTTCTAAAGTTGCCTTACAATGCCAAAATCTACATATGACTCAAAATTTAGAAAAAAAAATGCCAAATCTGAATTTCAAAAATGAGTTTACCCCAACCTAAGGATTGAAGCCCTGAAACAATATAAGTCTTGCCTTCATTGAACATATCATTTGAGATCCACTAAAAATAATCCCTAAGTTGCCAAGATAAAACCAAATGGTGAATTACAACTAGATTCCCTTTTTTCTCTCAAGTTTTATGAGACTACGATTCCTTTTCCCATGTATTTGATATCTCTTTCAGGGGTAGACTGTGGACCTTGTTTCTTCATATTGAGACCTTTTAGGGAAGTGCCTGTATTTGTGGCTGCTTTTGTGCTTATTGCATATTTAATCATATAAATGGAAAAAAGACTCAACCAGTATTTAGCTCACCATAATGATGGCTAAATATATTTAGCTTCTGTCATTGACTGTTGTGGAAGAGTTTGGATTAGATCCGTCTTGCTGCCACCATGCTGGGGAGAGGAAGTGGAACATAAGAGTGCTAGTATTGACCATTCTTTCTTTCTTTCTTTCTTTTTTGGAGTTTGTGCTTCTCGCACAGGCTTTCCTTCCTAGTGTTTTTGAATTTCGATCAAATATCTCCCAATGGTTTTAGAAAAAGGAGATCATATGCTTAGGATATTTTGGGAGCTCCATTAGTCTTACATTTGAATTAAGTTTGTATGGACTTGGAATTACCTTTTAACATTTTCTCAGTGAAAATTGACCAGTGTTATTCAACATCTGTCCAAAAATGGTTCTTGAATAGTGAGAGAGAAGATATCACAATGTTGTACAGCATCATCATTTAATGAGGCTTAGCTTCATAACATATGCATGCGTAATGGTGTACTTATCATGTCCTTGTAACATGCCAACCTCCAGCTCTGCATTTAAAAATATGCAGAATACAAACAATGTTGCTGCTTGTGAACGTCATGTCTCCCTTTGGGTGCGCTGTGAGATTGTCTTTAGACTAATCTTTTTGTCATTTTCTTAATCATTCAGTAAAATTTTAAGCAGTTCCTCGTTTTTTGGTTTTGCTGCTTGATGTGTGTTCTTGAAGTTGTGATGGTGGACTTCTTTTTCCTTTTTTTTTTTTTTTGTCTTCTTATATTTCTCAAGCCATTTATTGAGGGGTAGTTATAGGAATTGAAAATAATTAGCTTAACTTCAAATCCAGTGTGGATCATTCTTCAGTTATTTTAGTGATTTGCTGCGAGTTGTTATTGCAGCTTTAGATGTTGAGACACAGAGTAGGAATCATGAGAATGAGAAACTGCTCAAGGATATTGATGTTATGAAGAGCATGTTGCATTCAAGTATCAATCATTATAATTGTTAGTCATCGACAGTAAGTTTACTCTGAATTTTAACTACTTTATAGTTTTTGTCTTTTCTATTATATGGCTGTGTTTGATCTTAGGGAAAATATAATCTGAAAATTTTAGTAATTTTTATTTGCCTTTCTGCTAATGATGGAGAAGTAAATTTAAAAGTTAAGAGAAATGCAACATGGTATGTCAAGGTAAAACTGCAATGATATTTTTTGATGAACTGAAATCATATTTGCATATCCATATGATTTTGGGCATTTGCAAGAAGACATCTTGTACTTGTATTGTGTAATAATTTTTTTCATAAATTCTCTGAATTGATCATCTAGCTTTTGTACTTTACAGTCAAACCTTGTATTGCTATTCATTTCAGGCAATTTTCTCCGACAAAGTATTCAAATTCATTTTAGCCATATTAATAACATGAAGACATGATTATAGCAATTTAATCTACACTGCTTTGCAATCTAGGGTAAGATAACAATTGAAAATGAAAAAAAATAAGAGAATGTTCAAGATCAACCTCTTTTGGTTTCAATCAATTTTCTGTATTTTATCACAAAAACCATATGAAAGCTTATAACATCCTTACTGCTTTTACAAAATTAAAAAGATTTTCGCAATGTTCTTGTGTCTAGTTGTCCCAATAAACTACAGTTAAAAGATCATGGTGTGATGCTGTTATTCTACCATTTTTCTCCAAAAACAATATCAAGTAATTTTCTTTAGATCTTAGCAGCGTACTACCAGAAAGCAAAGTCCATAATATATATCTAAGCAGAAAAGAAAAGAAAAGAAAAGTGAATATATAAAGTAGTATTAGGAAGAACTCTGGTAGCAAAAGGCATGTTGACCTAATTTATGAGATTAGTTCCAACTTCATAGCTTTTAAAAAAGTTCAGAGGCCTGAGAGCTAGTATCAGGTGAGTTATTGTACGTATGCTGTTCTGTGTATTTAATAAATCATGGCGGGTGCATCCTACAAAGATTGATAGTTGTTATCTTTCAATCCCTTAATAACATCCATTTTTGTGAATTATGTTGAGATTTTGAAACAATGCACCATGATCCTCACCTTGAATGCTGATTTTCAGAACTTTTGTGAGCACAAAAATGGTTGTCTGATAACCAGAGGCATGGTTATCATCCAGTGTGTTTTTTACTCAGAATGGACTGTCTTGCAAGATGTACCAGGGCTGCTCCGTGATACATCAGGTAATGCTACACACACATTTTCTGAGCTAATTGATAAAAGTAGCCTTATAAACTGTGACCAAAGGCTTGACAATGCTGTACTGTGCTTCATTAAAGTTGGACTGTTTCTGCTCAAACTTTGTTTGCTGGTTAGAACCTCCGGGGAGAGGAGCTATCAAATTAACAAGCTTTTGCAGTGATACAGAATTTGTAGACAGTTGGCATTTTGTCACATGTGAAGAGAAGCCTAGTCAAATTTTTTATTTACAAGGGTTGTTGCAGATATAGTTTTTGTACTATGAACTTTCTTTTTTAATTGTCAGTTCTGGATAGGGGTCCGTTTCGGTCCTCACTGGAAGTTTTCGTACATTCTCACCAACAGCATCTTTGTCTGGTCACTTTCAGGTAGGGGGTCCGACTTGGTTAAAGTTTGGGTGCTTACTTTACCGATAGAGAACAAATTCAGGTACACACAGAAGTTGATTGGCGCAGTTCTGGATTTGTAATATAAAGTTGATATTCAAGAAAAGGACTTAGCCTAGGCCTCTTCTACTGTAACTGGCATCATTACTTGAGCCAACTAGAAGATATAAATAAGTATGCTGAACCTGCTGATCGTTATAATATAAAAAGGCTGGAAACAATTAGACTTGTTTTCCCTTAGATGCTGATCTCTCGGGAACAATTATGAAGCTTATTTGGTAGCAAGACTTCTCAAACTCTTCTATGCAAACTACCAATTAATTAAGAAGAATTATTTGGAACAGTTGACGTTTAGTGCAATAGATTGGTAATTTGATCATTTTAGCCTCAATTAAACTGTTAGATTCTGTAGCGTATAGACCAATATCTTTCTTTACTCCTAGCAACACAGTTCGATCAGATAGAGTGTAAAAAGCTGAAGAGGTCTGTTCTAACATAAAAGGGAAAGCGACCGGAAGGTCTAGTGATTGTAAAGAAACCCAGACATAAGCAGAGGTTACGGTATAAGAAATAAAAGAACGTGGTTCCAAAAGATATCATAAACTAGGTTGTCCATGTCACGGACAGAGACCATGTCTGTCTCGTGAACATCACGTGCACCCGTGATCTTGTCGGTACCATGCAGCTAGCTCTTTTCTATCACGCGTGAAGTGTAGACCATGCAGCTAGCTCTTTTCTATCACGCGTGAAGTGTAGAATCTTTGCTCAACTTCGGAACCTCTTTGTGGCCAAATGAAAACCACTCACTTTAACCATCTAGATGTTGTAGGTAGTGGCTCAGTAATAAAAGTTTAGAATTAAAATGTTTATTTTTTTTATAATTTCAGGTTCGAGCCTTGTGGTTGCTCATATAATGATCACTAGAGGTTTACAATATCATTAATTTTAGGACCCATAGAATTAGTTGAGGTGACACCTACGTAAATTAAAAAAAAAACCACTCACTTTGGACACCCATGCTTTCTGATGTTCTCTCATGTAAAACCCTACAATTGACTCAGAGTTGGTAATGAACAATGAGAAAATTTACTAAAAATAAGAGGAAAAAGCTGAAAGTGCCTAGGTGGCCCTGGTTTGTGATCAACACGTAACTTCTGAGTGGAAGTTATACAATGTTGCACACCAATTTAATATCTCATACGTGTTGATCCTTTACCTTTTATACACGTGGTAAGAATTGATTTTGGTTTCGTTAAGAAACTAATTTGGGAGAGAGAGAGATACTTTTACATAACACGAGTTATGTTGTCACCTAACAAAGGCATAGTATACGGATAGATTGGCACTTCTACTTTACGTCCTTTGGGACATGTGAGCATTTACAAGTCCTGCTTAAATAATTTCAAGGTAGCCCCCCCCCCCCCCCCCCCCCCCCCAACACACACACACACACACACACACACACACACACAGATATATATATATATATATATATATATATATATATATATATATATATATAATTGAGAAGAATTATTATTAAGAGGTGAATTCACTATTCATCTATTAATTTTCTTTTTAAATTTATTTTTCAATATTAAATTTATTTAAAATTAAGCTTTATAATTTGTTTTAATTTATTTTTATATTAAAAAATTAATTCAACTTGTAGTAATATAACGAGAATGAATGCTTTTATTAACAAAAAAAAATGAATTTTTTAAGGAAATTATTGTGGACCTACCTCCATAACACTATTCATTGTAATAGTGAAATGAAAAATTTGTTCTTTAATCATAAAATCTTTGAACTAGACATTGATGACAATATAGTATTTTCACCATTATTCAATTGTTATTTTCAAATTATATGGGGATAGAATAGTCTTTTAGCTTCTTCTTTTTTTTGCAAAATAAAATTACTTAGCCACACCTAAAATAAAAAAAAAATTTCATCCAAGAACTTTTTAGTTTTTTAGCACAATAAAATTAATTAATTACCTTTAAAGAAAAAACAGACACTACACTATCTTCTATAGGCTTCTTTTATTCATCATGGTTTTTTTTTTTTGTTAATATCAAGTTGACTCATGTGTATTTTTTGAAATATTAAATATTAATAAAAATCTTGTTGACGAGTGTAGCGTATACGTCAACAAATGATTGGTGTGTGTGGGGCCGTTTGGTGACCAAATTTTTCTTTAAACAACGGTGTTTGTCCTCCATGATGAGGCGATGTATGTGGCCAATATCTCTCCAGTTTGGCATTGGTGACCTTTCTTCCTTTTCTTTTTCTCTCTTCTTAATTTCCATACCTTACTCTTCAAAACTTCAAAGCAACCTTTTAATTTCTTATTCCTTCATATTTGATTTTTATTTTTTTATTAATATTTAATTTATTTAGAATAATTTATAAAATTTGTTCTTTTCAATTTTATCCCCCTTCATGTTTTTCATTTTTAAAATTTGATCCTTATTTTTTTTATTGCTATTTGTTTTATTTGAGATAGTTTTTAAAGTTGATTTCTTTTACAATTTCATCCTCTTTAAGTTTTTTCTTTCCTATCAAATTTAATCTTCATTCTTCTTATTGCTATTTATTTTTACTCTGACAATTTTTTAAAATTAATTTTTTTTATTTCATCATTTAATATTAAATTGGTTTGGAATTGATCTTCTTTATTGAGTTTGGGTATAAGATTTCACATGTTGTGAGTTTTAGAAAGTAACCCAAGTTTAAGAGCTTTGTTCATGTTTGCTTGCTTTTTTAAAAAAAAAAAACTCATGTTTTCTTAGTTTCATTATTCAACATTTATTCAATTGAAGATAGAGTTATGTTATCTTTATTTATTTGCCTTGTATAGATTTTTTGCACAAAATCTGAAAATGACTCGGATTATCTTGGTTTTTTTTTGTTGTTCTTTGTTGAATTTATTTTGGCAAATTTTTTATTTATTTCATCCTATAATATTAGATTGGTTAAAAATTAATTTTCTTTTTCAGTTTCATCTTTCAAGGTTGGAGTTTTTTGCTATTGGGTTTTGTGATTTTCTTCTATTTCCTTCCTTTTGATTTGTTTATTCCGCTCCCAACAAATCGTGTTTGACGAGTAAGCCTTGGTTAATTCATGTTTTTTTTTTTGTTAATTTTATATTTGTTACGTTATGTCCTCTAATATTGGGTTGTTTTGGAATTGAGCTTAATAATTTTTTTTGATTTGTTTTCTATTGAGTTGTCTCATTCGCATGATCTGAGTCATAGAGTTTGATTAACTTTCCAGTCTTGCTAGTTTTTTTTTTCTAATTTCATCAATTTTAGTTTGATTTGTTTGGAATTAGAGTTTGATTTTATTTTTATTTGCTTTTTGTTTGACATATTCACTTAGGTTGGTTCAAGTTTTTTTTTTTTCATTTAATTGACAAAAATCTTAGCTTCATTATTTTTTTTGTTGTGATTTTTTTTTTCAGGTTTCGATGATATTCTTTTTGTTTATAATGGATCATTATGCACATCCACTGTGTCACTGCCAAAGATTAGCTGGTGACATGGTGCGGTCATGAGTGGCACCCAATTGGTCATTTCATATATGCATGATCCACATGTATCGTTAGATATTTGTCCGGTTACAGGCAAATGTGCCTTTTTGTACTTTTCTTTTACTCTCAAATGCTAAACTTGCTCAAATATTGCATGCACATTTTTTGTTGGGAGCGGAATAAACAACTGATCAATGTGGAGATTCTGATCTTCTGGTATCAACTGTGGGACCAAAACTAGGGTTCTTTTGTTTGCATTTATTTGTTTCTCGTTTTAAATTATATATAATTTTTGTATATAAAATAACGTGCAAATCTACGAATATATGATCAATGTGGAGACCTTGAATTGTTTTAGATGTTGTGAATACGACACATTAAATGCTTCCCGGATAAAATTTCATAAGCAAAGGATTTCATAAGTCTTGTTCGAGATATAAAAATTTAATTTGGTACATCTAAGCTGAACTAAAATATTTTTTATAACAAAACACAAATTCTGGACTAAGATTCCTATTTTTTATTAAAACACTCCAATTTCATCATTGTTCCTTGTGTGTGTATACTTTTATTTTACTTTTTTATTTCAGTATTTGTAGTATTTTTTAACATTTATCACTATAACATTTAACAGTTTTACCAACAGCATTATCTGTCGATATAAGCTTGCCATTCTATCCGTAAAAATTTTACTGACTAAATCACCGAAGAAATAAGTCCGTCGAAATACCGTTTATCGGTGATTTCATGTTTTGTCGCTAACTCTGTTGGTAACAAAAAAAAAAACGATGGTTTTACAAACGGAAAATGTGCGCAAAAAAAAACATTCTTGCTAGAGATATACCGACGAATTTATTCTCTCTACAGTTTCATTGGTAAAATCACCGACGGAATAACGACGTCGGTGATTGTGGCATGTGCAGTAAATATTTTACAACTCTCTGTGAAATACCGACGAACTTATTCCGTCTGTAGAGATGTCAATGATTGTGGCATATGCATTAAATATTTTGCAACTCTCTGTAAAATACCGACAACATAATTCTGTCTTTAAATCCATCGGTGATATTTTAAAAATATTTTTAAAAAATAAAATTGTGTAGAATAAATAATATAAAATTGTATAGAATAATAGTAAAAAAAACCAATTAAGCAAATAAAATTGTATAAAATATTCATCCAAATATTCATTACAATTTTATAGTGTTTCCAAAAAAAAATTGAAATAGAACAATCGCGGAACCAGAGGAGGAGGAGGAGGTTGATCGTTCCCGAGACCATACAACAAAAAAGAAGGCGCACACATACTATCCATCTGTGAACTTATGTTTATGATGATTCGGCGGAGTTGTTCATAATTTGCCGATAGTTGCTTATATTGCTGGGTGAGATCAGCCTTGTGTTGTTTCATGGCCACGATCTTCTCAGACTGAGTGCTCGATAATGATTGGGAGCTCCCAATGATTGAGACACTACAGGCCGCCCACAAATTATCGGTCATAGTGTTGGAGAGTCTGTTCTTTGTTTTTATTTTCCTGTTTTATTTATTTATTTAATGTTGAATAATGATTTTTAATTTGAGTTTGTTTTGGATCATTAGATATTGTTTAGGAGTTTATTTGATTATTAGATTTATGTTAGTTGATTACTAGTTTAAATTCATTAGCTTACGACCTAAAAAAAATCCATTAGAGTTAGTTAAATAAAACTATATTATGTTTTTTTCTTAAGTTTGGACAGCAAGTTGAAGAATAACATGACCTTTTCTTTTATTTATTTGTAGCAAAACAACCTTTCTTTGTATATAAAAATATCATACACTGATCTATCAAAGATTAATTGGTTTCATAGCCTCATTTGTATACTTAGAGTTCTTAGATACAAAGTTATCTTTAGATCAAAGTCTTTTTCAATACCTTAGTTTTTAAGTACATAGTTATCTCTAAACCACCAGGATTCTATCAAACCTGATTTTCAGCTTTCTAAGTTATTATCTATTTTATTGAAAATTGTGTGACCACGTGATCAAGAAATTTACATTAAAATTTATTAATAAAATATTTAATGAATATTAAAAATAAATAAATCTTTATTAATAAATTAAATATATTTATATTAACAAAATCATTATCTCGTATAACCATCGCTTAGCTTGAAGATATATACACTTCAAAGACTGATCTCCCCCGTAGGTTTGAACAATCAAATATGTAGGATTGCAAAAGAATTGAGTTAAAATGGGGAGGAAACGACAGCTGTGACACACATCTGGAACAAAATTCAAAACAAGGGAAATGATAAGTAAATCAGATTACTGTAATAAGTCAGATATATATTAAGGATGTAGTATTCTCACCAAGATGAAGAAATATGTCCCAAGTGGGAGAAAATACCCCCAATCCAGGGACTCAAGGACACTACAACACATTTACATGCTGTGCTGGTCTTCAGCAGCGTGAGAAGACAACATATAACAAAGCCCCAAATCCTGATCCATGCTTTGCAATTTATCTGGATAATGTGGAAGATACAACTCCAATTTGTAAGGATGGGCGGCCAGGAAGTTTTGTTGGCTCCGAACTTAATTGTAAAAGAGCTGCTCTTTCAGGGTTCATAAACAAAAGCTGCTGCATGTCTTTGGGAAGGACATTGAACACTGCCTGCAGATCTTTCTTCAATTTCTGGCAAGTTTCTGTAAAGTCAACAGCAGCCCTTCCTAACTTCTCCATCTGATGATTGCATAATGAAAAATCAAAAATATTTCTCTGCTATAACCTAACACATGAACAAAGATAGAGGATTTTTTATTTTTATTTTGAACGTGACAGAAACATGGCAAATTAGACCATGGAATGTGTATATACATATAAATATGAGATCAGAGTTCAATAAAGAGCAGCAGTGTGAATAAATATTTGTTTTTCCTGAAAATAGAAATTCCAATCATTGGTTTACCCTGCTCAAAGAGGCCTGCAAAACAAGCTGTGAAAAATTTGCTGGAAAGAAGCTTTGCCAGGAAAAAAAGCCTCTGACAGCATCACTAATTATACCGCATAGCAGCCTTTAAAGCAAGACATAATTTCTTCTTTCTCTGACAATCTAGAACTCACACTATTTATGCACGTGTTACAGAGACATTTACCTACAGTAAAATGGAAACTAGGTTTTCAAACTGCCATGTTAAGTTGTATCATCAAAGTGGTAATTACTTCTAAATGCTAGTATCTAATTTTCATGATGGCAAACATCTTGGCATGCCTCGTAACATAGTTAAAAGAACAAAAACATTTAAGTAAACACTGCGTTTCATCCAGCAGCTACAGAATTGCAATGGTCACCTCTTTCAAATCATTCTTGCCCTAATTCCCATTTCTTTCTGTTATTTCTTCTTCTGGAGAGACTTGTGACATAATGTGTAGATCTTAGAAAATTTTTAGAACAAAACCAATTCTGAAACTCACCACATTATAGTTCAGCATAAAGAGGTATACAGGTCTAAACTACCTAGGCAATCAAATCCCTCCACAAAGGATTCCATACCCCTCTACAATGGAAAACCAGCAAAGCCTGGGGGGAGGGGTTAAACTATCCTGAGAATCACCTCAAAACCAAGACTTCTGCTGGTTGTTTGTACATTTGTAGCATTTTTCCCTAAAATGTGATGCTAAGTTCAGCAGCTGCATGCATATATGTAACATGTGTGCTCAATGCAAGTGTGTGCTGTTTCTGCAGCTGCATGGGATATGTAACATGTGTGCTTGAATGCATGCATGTGCTGTTTCTGCAGCTGCAGTTGCATGCATGTATTAGTAATTGATTGATCCAGGGCAATGGCAAGGCAGTCCTATGTCCTTTTTGTACATCTATGTGTGTGTATTACAGTTCTTTTACTTTTTTCCATAGATGAGTGCAGATTTAGCTCCAATTACAAAAAAAAAAAAAGTCATGTTTTTTTCCCAATAAATGCTGACCAAAGGTTAAACCACGTAACTCACTTCTATTTTTGTATTGTTGTTCTTATTTATAAACTACGAAACCAAAGCTTAGATGTTTGCAGGCATAGAATGTGTTATTACAAAATTGTGACAGATTCAAAAGGACAAAGGCATACAGTCTGGACATATTGCCCTAGGAAATAAAGATAACAGGAGAAGAAACAGAATAATTTACCTGAATTTCTCCATGGAGATGTCTTTCAATAGCATTGAAATAATCAACAATTTCCAATTCTGGCATTTTGGATATGAGTACCTTTATGTCAGCTTTCATTCTTGCCTGCCTCCAGAGTCTATGTTGTTCTTGTTCAGCAACTGTGAGCCTTCTTTGAAACCATGGCATGAAGTTTGGCCCTTTCAGGAACCTCCTGAACAGCAATGTAAACCATCCTTATGTCAGCAACAAGCATTGAAAACATGACCAAATTTGAATGAAGGACTCAGAAGCAACAAAACAAACTGAAAAAAGAAAGTCATAAATAATATTAATAGCAGTTTAACAATTATTACTTGTATAAATCCAGCCAATTAGACTTCATCCGCTTCGACAAAAACTTCCCCACACCTCTTGCTGATAAGTTTGCCAGAAATTCATCAGCGTCAAATGGAGGAAGAGGGGGAGGGTCAATGAATGGAAGAGATCCTTCAGAAGGAGTGGTGGCCCTAAAATATGGGCCAAAAGGAGCCAAAAAGTTGGTGGTGAGCTCTAAGAAATGACGGCGCAATATTTCATTGTTAACAACTGACATTGACTCCTCAACCCTTGGTAACATCCCAGCATCAATAAGCCTATTCAAGATAGAAGTGTCAGGCTTAGTTGTTGCGACATAGGTGCTCCAAACAGCTTCCTTATGTTCTGTCATGAGGCAAAGAGGACCATCTCTCCTTAACTTAACAGCACTCAACAAACTTGAAGGAGAAAACTTCTTCAAGGAAAGCTGCTGAAGACCAAATCCTTCTGGTCTTCCATGAATTCTGCCAGCAGACCTACTTGCAAAGGGAACCTGATTTGAATTAAGAGCAGGGCTGCCGACTGAAACAATGTGGGGAATATTACGAAGAGCTTTAAGGAAAAATAGATTCGTCACACCCAAAATCATAGGAGGGAAAGTGTCTCCTTCTCGAAGTGAATTCAAATGCTTAAAATCAGGGTCATGGATGGTGAAGTATGGCCTAAAATCAATACTGCATGGCAATGGAGCAACCAAACTGACTAGACTAGCAACTGCCTCACAACACTGGGGAGGTGTTGGTCCTATGATTAGAATGGGTTCACCAATAAGTAACAGTTCCCACAACAACCAGAGCTGCAACAAAATGCTCCGGAATGTACCAAATATATCTGAATCATGAAACAGACCCTGTGGAATTGACTGATTATTTGGAAGAAAAGGTGCCATGGCAGAAGCAGATTCTTCAAACATCCCAATTTCAAAAGACAGACTATGAGCAGGTGGCAAGCTAACTTTAAGCAAGGCATTCCCAATAGGAAGCTCCATGTGTTTACCAGGTACAGGAGCAGGCCACATCGAAACATAAGCAGCAATATGCTCAAGAGCTTTCTTTCCTATATCAAAATATAAAGGACCCATGATTTGTAACAAAGGCCTAAACACACTGGAGTAAGGATTGTGTGATAATATCACCACAGATTTTTGTTCTCCACCTCTTCTTAGCCTCTCATCATGCCGTTGCCTGTTAAATACATAGCCATACAAGTATTTCAATTGTTTGGTATCATTTCTAATTTTTCTTCTATTAATCAACTTCTCTTTCATGGAATTTGAAGATACTTCTTTATCATCAATTTCTACTGTCTCCGACGAATTCACATTTCTTTGTTCAGAACTCTTCCGCCTTTGGATGCGGAAAAAGAATATGCAATCATGAATGCTTGAACGGTTCTGGTTCTGGGAAACAGAATCCGGAAATGAACTAAAAGCAACATCAAGTTCCTCTTCATTTGAAAGAGAACCAGGTGGATAACACTCTTCAATAAGCTGGCCTAGTTCAAGATCAAATCTAATAATGCAAAAGGCAACAACCCATTGCTGCAAAGATTCCAAATCAGTCTTTAGACTAAGCTCCTGTTTAACAGCAAATGAAGGTGATCGACTCATTTCCTAGAAAATCAGCAGCTTTTTTCATCCATAAAAAAAAAAAGAAGCCAATTCTACTCATCTACGAGAATCAAACTTGAGCTACTTTTCCAGCCAAAATCTTCGGGGATTTTCGGCTGTTAAACAATCGTGGTAACAAAATCAAAGCCTACATAGAAAACCAAGAAGCATGCTTTAATTTACAGATCAAAAGAAGTCCCTTTAAAACAAACTTTAATGGCAACGATTTGTTTGGCAACCAAGAGAATCCATTAAAAAGATAAGTAATTAAAATTGTATACGCTTGAAATTTAACAGAAATCACTGAACTGAATCCAAACAACCATAGACTGGCAAGCAATAAAAACAAAACGCAATTTCAAACATCTAACTTTAAAAGAAGATCCAAGAAAATGGGTATAAAAGAAACACCTGGCTTACCTGAACTGGAAAACCAAGATTCAGTTCTTGCAAGAATCAATCCAGAACAACCAAAAGAAGGACACCCAATTGGCCAAAAACAAATGGGTCTCTTTTAAGAACCAGAAAAGTTTGAGATCTTCTTGGACTTGCCTGTGTAGCTGTATGAGTTGCAGAGAGTTTGTGAGTGCAGCTTTGGAAGTAACTACAATCAAACGTTGTTGGTAAGGCTGTAGATTTGTCAGAGAAATATAAATAGCAAAGCAATTATTTGTTAAGAAGATCTCCTTCAATTCAAGTACTTGGAGCATATATTTTTGCTTGAATTGGGAAAGCATCTATATCTGGTAATTATTATTTTCTTTTGTCCTCTCCGGTTCTGTCCATCTAGTTTTCACATCACATGATTCAGATTAGCATTTTTCTATTCATTTTTTTCCCTTTCTTGGGTGTATTTCGTTAAAAAAATAAAATGTAAAGCCATGTAAGTAAATGAAACAGTATTTGACAGTAATTATTTTTTAAAATACTTTTTATTTTAAAATATATTAAAATAATATTTTTTTATTTTTTTAAATTTATTTTTAATATCATTACATCAAAACAATACAAAAATATTAAAAAAATATTAATTTAAAGTAAAGAAAAAAATAATAAATTTTTAAATTTTTTTAAAAGTATTTCCGAAACACTATATATATATATATATATATATATATATATATATATATATATATTTTGAGACTTGATTATTAGTTAAATTAATAATTTAAATAATATAAATAAAAAAATACAGTAATAATAAATAAATTAGAAAAAATAAAATTGACAACAAAGTTTTTTAGAGGGGCTTGCAAGGAAAAATTAGATTTTATTAAAAAAAAAATAGAAGAAAATGGATCGTTGTTAAAAACACGGATCCCATCTTACAGTATGGTCTTTATAGAGAGTGGCAAAGTCATGTGTCTTGAAGAGTGGTATTGTAGTAGCTGTTGTGGTTGTTGTTTGAAAAAAATTATTTTATAAAAGTACTTTTAGTTGAAATTGGTTTGAAAAAATAGGTGTTTGGTTTTAAAACTGTGGTTGAAATTGAGGTTGAAGGAAAAGTAGTTTAATGTGTTTGGTTAAAAATGCTTTTGAAATTGAGGTTATAAAATAATTTTAAAAAATATATATTAATATTGATGGTTTTTAATTTAAATATTGTGGATTTAACTATTGCTATTACATTATGAAATAAATCATACTTTATATATATATAAAAATTATTGTTACATTAAACTATATACAATTCCATTACGTACAAAATTTATCCGACAAGAACTACAAAATTAGGTAAAATATTATTATGAATAAAATTGAGATTTCAATACGAGTAAATTTAATTCACATTAAACTATTTAAAAAAAAACAAAAAAATATTGTTCACGTTCATGTGAACAGTGTGAGTAAAATCAATTAACTGCATTGATTTTTTTGAAAAAAAACTGTTCACGTGAACAGTGGATGCATGCCTCCACTGTTCACTGAACAGTGAAGCACGGTTCAGCATTTTGCCGTGTAGGAAGCAGCTCCTAGTTGCTTTCCTTTTTCTTGCGTTTCAAACGCAGTAGACCATGGGATTCATAAACAGTAATAAGCGTTTGTTTAATTAACCAAATAGCTTGTAAAATGAAACCGCGGGAAACGTGGACATTACCACATTACCAAACGGGTTATAAAATGTTTGTTTGCTTTCTATCATTGAACTCTATTGATTTATTATTATTATTATTATTATTATTTATAATGGCAGGTGGCCTTGGTTATCTCAATTGAATTAGGAGACTTCATCACCCTTCCACGAATACCCACCAAAGAAGAGAAGGGGGAAAGATTGTAAAGATAGAGGCAGAGGTTATATATGATGAGGATTCTTTAGAAGAGATGGGAAGAAATATGGGTGCTTTTAGTGTGAGGTTGGCCAACTACATGTAAAAGGAGACTAGCACCTAAAGCTTCATGTTCTAAACGATAGTCTCTTCGTTAGTTAAGACTACTATGGTTGACACTATATAAGCTTTTCATATAGAAAAGGTTGGTTGGTTTTAGTTCTCGATACCAACACTAGAAAATGTTGGTTCCAACACCATCAATTATTAGGATAAGCGACTCCCTCTAACATTATATAGACTAGAAAAGAGAGATGCTATGATGATATGGTTAAGGGATAGCACTTTGAAACTTTGAGAAACTAGAGTAGAGATCTTTGGTGTTATAATTTATTTTTGAGCTATTTTTTTAATTTTTTTCTTTTCATAAAAAAATAAAAAATAATAGCAAGAAGACTGGTATTTTAGAAAAATCTGGTTTAGAAAAGATTTCATATGTAGAAAAATCAAGTTAGATGGAATCGGGAGCTTAATTATACCATTATACTCAAAACTAGAGAGATAATGCAGCTTCAAAGTTAAATTAAATGATCATTGGACAAATCTACATAAAAATAAGTCAAATGACATAATTAGATTCTTAATAAGCCAATTTAATTTAATCATAGATCAAATTTAAGGTTTAATTATGTTTTAAAATTAATTTGGGTTCAGTTAAAGGATTTAATTAGGTGCAATAACTTAATTATACTTTAAAAGGGTCAAATTAATTTTATTAGGGGCTTAGGTGGTGAAAAATTAAGTTTGGGAGCCTAATTTGGGCATAATTGAGAAGATTGGAATTTTAGGAGACCAAATTTAATTTTTACCAAGTTAATTGATTGAAATCAAAGGTAAAATTGCAACAAAATCAAAAGTTTAGGGTCAATTAAGGGTCAAATTGAAGAAATTCACAACCAATGACCATTTTGAAAAAGACGCTGAATTCTAGGAACCCAATTGATTGAAATCATGGGTGAAATTGAAGAGAATTGAAAGTTTAATGGTCAATTTGCATAAATCCAAGACCAATGATCAAAATAAATAAAAAATCACTGAAATTCATGGCTGACATTGAGGTTCGACAAGAGCAAAATTGCATAAAATTGGTTTGACATTGTTTTACACCCTAAAGTAGGTCTTACTGACCAACTGCCCCTACAGCTGCCACGACGTCGTTCCAAAGTGGTCAACCTTACCAGCTTTAGCTCCAAACTTTTTCAAGTCATGATAGCACCTTTGAGTTAACAGTTGGGATCCTTCCCAAACGAATCAAGGGCCAAGATTTGTCCCCAAAAGAGACAAAGTGTTCCTCTTCCACCCCCTTATAAATAGGGGTGAATTCCATGACTTAAGGGAAAAGAAATCAAGGTTCAAAGATGGTAGTAAACCATCCCCTCCCCAGTTCTTACACCACTTTTTCTCTCTCTCCATTTTTGCTCCCATCTAGCGGCATTGCCATCTCTGGCCACCATGCACGACCTTCTCCACGGCAATAACCACCTCACCTCCGCCGGGTAGCCTCCTTCTATTCTCCTTCTCCTTTTTCTTCTTCTCTTCCCTTGCATGCATTTTGCATGCTAAATAATTAACATGATCACTGGGCCAGACCAGTGACCAAATGGGCTTGGGTTGGACCTGTTTTAGCTCAGCTTATATGGATGGACCGAGTCCAGTCCAGACCAAAACAAATGAGGGAAGGATGTTAGGACAATAGTTAGCCCAACCCGACTTAGTCGGGCTAGACCAATCTCGGTCCAACCCGATTTATATTCGCAATAATAATAATTATTATTATATTATATTATATTATATTATATAATAATAAAAAAAATCCAAAATTTTTAAAAAGTCCTTTCAGAAACTTTGTGATTTTCTCGCATGTTTTTCTACCACTTTTGCATAATATCATACCATATATTTACACTATAAAATATAGATCAGTATTATAATACCTAGTTTTCTCCAAAACTTTTCTAAAAAAAATTTGAAAATTCAAAAAAAATTCAAAAAATTGAAAATTACTTTACTCTTTTAAAAAATAAAATAAAAAACAGAAATTATTTTGTTTTTGTGCATACGGCAAGATCCTAAAAGTTTTCTAATCATATTTTTATATATAAAAAAAACAAATAAAAACGCATCTTTCTCATGTTTTAAAAATGCAAAAATAGATATCATAACTAGTTTTTGATTATCCGTTAGGGTTTGGCCAAAATATCAAAAACCTTTCACCAATCATTTTGTTCACTTTATATTAAAGTGTTAGGGTTTAACTATAAAATTTAATATTTGGGGGTGTAAAACTATATAGTAGAGTATATCCCTCAAGTATTAAAGATACAAAGAAACAAATGCGATGCTAAAATTTAGACCTTAAAATGCTTAGGATTTAACCCAATAAGGTAGAGATTTCCTCATGAAGGGAGATCTACCTTAAACCTTAGATAAAACCAACAGATAAGAACACGACTTAGAATAACAATCAAATAACAATGTAGATTACCTTAGGTAGGGTGTATTGGGGGTGATGTGTCTTCTCTTTGCATAACCAGTCACTTACTCGAACTCTCGTAGACCATAGGTTTCCTAGTAACCATAATACTAGTTGGCGACTCTTGAACCTTATAATCATAATTTTATGATTATACCCCAAAACTCATTTCTAACACACCACTTACAAGAGGCAGACCCGTCGTCACTTGACGCCCCATAATTTCCTGAAATCCTCAACATGGAATGCAAGATAAACCTCTCTAAGCATTTAAACATTACTCAATGAATGACATTCCATGTGAGTATCATTAGTTATATTTTATTTGTACTCATTCTTATATCATATGTCTTTCTCTCTAGAGGATTTTCAATTGCAAGTATTATTTGCTAGATGATGGGAGGTAAAAGATCATATATGACCCAAGTTATGGATGCGTTCAAATTATAAAGCCTTTTAGATTTGGTTCCTAAAGACTACACAAGTTGGATGGATGGTGTGATTTCCAAGAAGCTTAATTTACCTCTCACACATCAATTTTCCAGTGATAGGTTTGCCTGTGTTTTTCCTTTGGATATAAATTTGTTGGCTTCTAGAATTGATACTAAAATTGTCTAACTAGGCGTGTTAATCTATCTTTCACTTTAATAATCTCTTAATAAATAGGTTATCAATTAATCAATTATACATTCTAAAAAGGAGAAACTACTCTATAAGAATTTAATCTAGAGAGAAAGTAGGTAGTAACCTTATAAAATCAAGCAAGGTGTTGGGATCTAAGACCTCAAACCCCAAGAAAAAGTGATAAGTTTTAGTTTAACACTATACAAGGAAAATGACAAGTTTATTGTAGAAGGAGAAAGAAAGGAATTGTAGGGATTATAAAGTGTAGAAAAAAATAAAGAAAATAAGTAAATAAAATGCAAAACGATAAACAATACTGAAATTAGTAAAAAATAATAATTAAAATTGCATATATAGGGCTGGCCATCATTCATAGTGACAATATAACCCTTTATATATTGGTAGAAAGTTTTAATCCTAACTAAACATGTAATACTATACAGATGTTGGTATTAGATAAGAAGACTTTATTGAATCCTAATACAAATTAAATTCCTTCTCTTAGATATTACATGAATCCTCAGCTAATCTTATGACTTCTAATTAGTTATTTTGTTGAGAAATTCTGCTCTAAATATAACTAAATTTTTTGGTTCATTCAAACTTTTATGGTTGATCATGACTCCTAGTCACTTGATGGATTACTTCTTCAAATCTCTTAGTTGATTAGGACTCTTCCAATACGATTGATTCCATTATACTTGTCTTACTTGTATGGCGTCGCGGCGATTGCCTACACTCTCATATGTGGGTAATCAGGAAAATAGGGAAGACAAGGAATTCTTTTCTTTTATCCGTGAAAAGCGGGAATGGGAGTTGCTACCTAGTATTTTGGTCATTAGGAACCCTAACTGGTCTTAGAGATCGAGCACGGGGACTGTTTGCATAATAGAAGGTATTAGCACCCCAAATACACTCTACCTAAGGTAAGCTGCATTGTATGATTGTCTGATAAAAGTTAAGGTATGGTTGTGTTTTCTAGTTGTTGGTATGTCTAAGGTTTAAGAAAAGTCTTCCTTAATAAGGAGATCCTTATCTTATCGGGTAAAACCTAACCGTTCTAACGTCAATAAAAAAAGAACTACCTTTTTAATATCTGGAATATGTTTTACGTACAAATTTGTAATCCTAGATACTAAAAGAAAACAAACTATTTTTTGGGTATTTTTTGAAATGTTGGCCTAGTTCTCATAGCTTTAATAAACTAGTTATTAAAGCCAAAACGCATGCTAAAACATATAGTGTTTGAATTTTTATTATATGAAAATATGATATGATTTTTTTAATTATTATTGAGAGACTTGGTTGTATGCATGAAAACAAGACATTTTTTTTATAATTTTTTGCAATGTTTCGATGAAAAACGGGTATTTTAATAACAAATTTGTATCTTTATGGTATAAAAATACAAACCAATATTAAGCAAAATTGATAGAAAAATACGCGGGAAAATCACAAATTTTTTTGAAAGGATTTTTTTTGGACAAGGCCAGACCTGACCCAATGAACACTGGAGAACTCTCCACTATTTACATGGAAAGTGGAGAGTGAATTAATTCACCCTCCATAGTTCACTTTGTTGAATAGTGGAGATGATAGAGCAGAAGAAGAAGAAGAAGAAGAAGGAAGAGGAGAGGGGCGGGGGAAAATGGATCAGGCGGTGTCTTGTGGCGGTGTTGCTGGTGGTGGCAAACGAGGTTGTAGACGGTGGTGTTATGGTGGAGAGAGAGATAGAGAGATGTTACTATTCTTATCTTCTTCTCTGTCATTTTCATATTCTCAGCTTTCTCTTCTCGTTTACGCTTCCTTTCCTTTTCTTTCTTATTCCCCTCTGGTTCCTCTTTCTATTTCTCTGCTATCTCTTCTCCTTCCTTCTTTTTTTATGTTCTTTCTTTTTTTTCTTTTCCTTTTCTTTTGTTTCTCTCTTTCTTCTGTTTTTCTTCGTTCTCTTCTCTATAATCTCACCCATTTTTTTTTCTTCCTCCCTCGCTTCTCTCTCTCCCCTGGTATTTATAAAGGGGAAAAGGGGAAGAGAGAGCTACTACCCCTGTCTAGTCATAGTGCAGGGGTAGGGTGGCTGGGGCAGCCTCCTATTTTTTTCATCATAGAGGGAGAGAGACAAACGGACGCTGCAAAGGAGGGGAAGAAAAACCTTTTTCCTTTGCCTTTGCGCGTCAGAGAAAAAGAAGATGCACAGTGTCGTTCAAAACAACACCGTTTTGGGCCTTTTTTTTAATGAACAGTGCATGAAATGATGTTGTTTTCAACAAAATATGATGTTTAATTTCAAAGAAAATGACACCAAAATGTGTTAATTTCCAAATCAGTCTTCAATTTTTTATTTGTTCAATCAAATCCTCAATTGCAATTTTGATTTTAAGAATAAGTCCAATTGCGTTCTTGCCAAAATCGGATGTCAACCCTAAAGTTGGTTGCCTATTTCACTTCGGTCCTTGGTCTCGAATTTATGCAATTTGACCCTCAATTGATAAAGAAACTTTCAATTTCTTCAATTTGACCCCTGATTCGGACAATTTCAGCCCCTCTATTTACGTGTTTTTTCCAGTTTAGTCCGTGGTTTCGTAATTAGCCATCAAACTTCAATATTTATGCAATGAAGCCCCTGATTTGACCAAATTAACTCTTAAAAATTATAAATTGACCCCTAAACTTTAATTTCTTCCAATTAAAGCCTAAATTAACTTAAAAAACAATTTTTCTTGCAATTAAACCTTTTATAGATTCAATTAAACCTTCAATAAAATTTAATGAAGTCCATAAACATCTGATTTTGGACTTCTCTTTTTCAAATTAAATTTTCTTTATCAACAGGGCTCTCATCGATCAAAAATATATTGTTAAATTTCATTTTGGCTATTTTTTGGACTCTACGACATCCTCTTTTCACTACTATTATTTTTTGGTTTTCTTATGAATATATATATATATATATATATATATATATATACATATTTTATTTTTTTGTATTTTCTCATTTTTTGCTTGGGGACCCAAAAATGTGTAACAATAGATGCCCCCTCTTTACAATACCTACGGAGGAAAGACTAGTTGAGTGCTTTGCATAATAAGTTTTGTAAAGATAAACAAAACTGAAATTTTGAAGCTTGGTTGATCTGAAACTTTGTCTTTACAACAATCATCTTCAACTAGAAATTAGCAATCAAAACTATGTATATCTTGGTTATTCTGAGATCTCGATTTGACGATCCTATAAATTCTATCTTTGGTTAGGTTAACCTGAAATCCCATCGAGCGATTCCCTTTAACCAAAACAAAAAAATGTTCTTCCTGATGGCAGGGTTTGGACTTTCTTTTTTCTTTTGAGAATTTTCTAATGGTAGGGTTCTTCTCACTTTTCTTCCAATGCTAAGATAATGTTGGTGGCTCGGTCAACCTGAGATCGCATCTGGTAATTTTCTTTAACTAGAACCAAAAAATCTGTGTAGCTCGGTCAACTTGAAATCCCATATGACGACTCCCTTTAACCAAAACTAAATTCTATGTGTGGTTGGGCTAACCTGACATCCCTTTTGGTGATCCCTTTTAACCAAAACCAAAGTCTGTCTGTGTGTAGCTCGGTTAACTTGAAATCTCATTTGACGACTCCCTTTAACCTAAGCTGAATTATATGTATGGTTGGGTTAATCTGAGATCCTATATGGTAACCCCCTTTAATCAGAACCAAAGTCTGTGTGTGGTTGAGTTAACCAGAGATCTCATCGGGTGACCTTCTTTAACTAGAACCAATAGTAAATGTATGGTTAGGCTAACTGGAGATCCCTTCTGGTGACCTCCTTTAACCAAAACCAAAATCATGTGTATGGTTGGGCTTACTTGAGATCCCTTATATCAATCCCCTTTAACCAGAACCAAAGTCTATCTGTGTGTAGCTTGGTCAACTTGAAATCCCATTTGGTGATTTCCTTTAACCAAAGATAAATTCTATGTGTGGTTGGGTTAACCTGAGATCCCATCTGGCGAACTTCTTTAACCAAAACCAAAGTCTGTATGTGGTTGGGCTAACCTGAGATCCCATTTGACGACCTCCTTCAACGAAAACTAATAGTAAATGTGTGGTTAGGCTAACCTGAAATCCCTTCTAGCGACCTTCTTTAACTAGAAGCAAAATCCGTCTATGTATAGATTGATCAACCTGAAATCCCATCTAGCAACTCCTTTTAATGAAAGCTAAATTCTTTGTATGTTCTTCCTGATGGTAGGTTTGAACTTTTTTTTTATCAAGAATTTTCTACTGGTAGGGTTCTTCTCTCTTTTCTTCTTGATGATAGGGTTTGATCAAGTTTTTCACTTAATGATAATTTTTTTCTTCTTTTTTTACTTTCATGATTTTGCAGGATTGACCTCGGTTCTTCCTGATTGCAGGGTTAACATCTATCCTTCCTGATGACTGAAATTAATTGGATTTTCCTGATGACAAGGCTGGAAAACTTGGTGCTTCCTGATTGCAAGGTTGACTTGATAATTCTCGATCGCGAAGTTTTGGAAATTCAGTGCTTCCTAATTGTAGGGTTGACCTGAAGACTCTTTTTGCTGACAAGGTTGATCTTGATCTTCTCATTTCTTTGTGATTTTCCTAATGGTAGGGTTTATCTCATCTTCTTTGATGGTAGGCTTTTCTTGTTCTTCCTGATGACAGGGCTTGAACTTTCTTTTTCTTTGAGAATTTCCTAATAGTTGGGTTCTTCTCATCTTCTTCTCGTTTTAAGGTTAAAACCGTGATTCTTTATTTATCATCAATTCAATGATTCTTTCTTTGTCTGCAATCTTACTGGATTTCATTGAGGATTTTTCCTATAACAATTAAAAAATATTTGCAATACTTTGAGGTTAAATGACATGCATGCATCCTTACCTGGTTTGAAATATAAGTCTCCTCTATTTGATGTCCTATCGTCATAGCGTGTCTTTGTTTGCTATTCAAAGCATTCCTTGTTCTTTTGTGTGCTAGCTCATTCGTGTGCTAGCCTTCCACTCAAATGTAAGTGTAATACCCATTACGGGCTATCCATGATGATTGTCTTGTATTTTGAAAAACAGAAATTGACCCATTGTAAGATTAAAATAGCTTTTTGTGTGGTTCTTTGTGTTAATTTTTATCTCTGATCTTGGGTACAACATTTGATGGTACGTGATGAGGTGACTTTCTGTGAATTTTAGGGGAAACAAGATGTTCAAGTCAAAACTCGAGCCTTTATTAAGAAAGGTTGTTTCTCTCGAGCTCCTTTTTTATCAGCATGCATAATGACCAGTAACTTAATTCATGAAGTCACGATCCTTATGGAAAAACTCTTCAAATTTTGAAAGTGTTATTTATCGGTTCAGATTGCTTGCTTGATTAAAAAGGGCTTTTCAAAACATGTAATGCAGGCTATGGTTTATGGCTATGAAAGAAAGGAAAATTCATAGGCTCAAAAAGGTGTTTAAGGGTTTCAAAGACCTAGGATCAACATTAACTATTCATTAATTCTCTTTCTCTTATTGTATTTGTAGAGGAAATAACATATAACCATATTAACTTGGAAGAATTCTCTTAACACGGGTCATAATACAAATCCAACTTTTCCTTTGATGAATAATCAGTCTAAATCATTTGATGATATTGGAGGCTTTATCATAGATACCAAAAGTTATGTTTGTAGCTCTGTATTTTTTCTTGGTGTTGATTTTTGACATTTGTTGTGTCTTTCCTTGATTGAAACTTCTTTTGCCTTTCCTAGACTTAATAGGCATTCTCCTTCTTTTATCTTTGACTTGCCTTTAAGTGTAGGTGATTTCCATATTTTTGGGCTTTCACATAGCCTTCCTCAAATTTTTCTTACTTACCCCTAGTCTATAGCCCTTTCTCAATTATTGGTCTTCCTTTCTTAACATTATGCGTTGAGTTTAACATTGTCTCCTTATTTTTAACCAAAAATTCTCATTTGCCCCTAATGTGGGGTGTGATCCATGTTAAAGTTCTTTTTTTAAAAGAAATATTCTATCAGGCTCAAAATGGGATTGCAAAGATATATTTTAAGTATTGTGAAAAGAGTGAACAAAAATGACCCTTTATCATTTCAAGCAAGGTTAGTTAGAACTGGTAAATTTTGACCTCGTCTAGTGTAATGATTTGGATCGGTAAAGAGTCACGATTCGTGAGTCCATAACTACTGAATCCCCTACCTGTCATTATGCATGCTGTTAAAACTTAACTATATAGTGTGTGGTTCACCTCATTCCATTTTAACGAACTTCAAATCATTTTTTTAATCAAAATACTTTTAAAGCTTTCAGGATTAATAAGCCTTAATTTTACATGTAGAGGTTCGATCAAAATATTTTGTCAAAATAAACTTTGAAAGAAACATCTCTTTATTTCAAGACAATAATAATACAAGGGACAAAAGCATAATCCATTAAAAGGTGAGATATGGTCCAAAATAAAAATAGTGAACAATAAAATTGACAAAACAACATTTCTAATCAACTTCTTCAACAATCATCCATATCTTGTTATCCCTCGTTAATGATGACCTATTGACAATATGATTGTTGATATAATCCTTCACAAAAATCCACCTGCCTCTTGCTCACCAACTTTTAGACTTGACCCTCGAAGTTCTTGCAATTCTTCACATCTCATATGGATTATTCCATCTAGAGAATGGTGCTTTGGGGCAATGAAAATTCCAATGTTGGGTCCAACTGTGCTTTTTCCTCAATGCCAAAGGTAAGTTGGAATGGGAATCATCCATATAGCAAACCCTTCTCTAATCATAGCGTATCAATGTTTCCATTCTTAAAGTTGAAGAATGTCATATCAGAAAAAATATTCTTTTATCAGCACAACATTAGCATTGTAAAATGCCAAAGGACTTACATTGGGTTCTTTCCTTGTTAAAACCCCTATGTTTATCGAATGCCTCTTGTTCCATTGTTTTCTGTTATGATCCTTCATGATCTATAGTTCTATGAAATTGCTCTCCTTGTCTATGCAGGTCATGACGGGCTTCCCTTTGTATTCAACAAGTTCCATATCTTTGTTATCACTATCCTTAGAGGCTAATAGGGGAAATGGAAACAAACATTGACTCTACCTTTTCACATTAAATGCAAAGAAACTTTCTTCCAAGTGAACCCATGAAGTGAGTCATTCACGGATACTTTTGTCATGCAACGAAGGGACTCTTCATGAGGAGCTTCCATTTCCAAGTTGCTAATTCAAATAACTCGACTCTAATGCAGTGGTATATATAGAATTCTTTATGTGAGAGAAACTTGGGCTTTGCGAATCTCACAATCTTGTATTGTAAAGGCTTTGACTTTTCAATCATTAAGCTAGATTCTATAGTATCATATCGTGTCTTTGGATTCGAGATCTTTTGTCATTGCTGGATAGAAGGGTTACACACATAATAAATGGTTCATTATGTGCGCGACAAAGTAGAACTCCTTGATTTGTTGATGACACAATCTTCACGTGTCCGAGAAGAAAATCAAAGGGTATTTTAGTACGAGGCTTCAAAGCGTCAGTTGAAACAAAGGAAACCTAATATTCGTTCATGATGATGCGTTGGATAAGGAAACTAGAGACAATATTAGTTCTCTGGCTGTGTAGCTTTGGGAAAAGGGACTCATAGGTTAATTTGTTGTACTCCTTAGAAAGAAGCTTACATTTCCCCATAGTTTCCATTGATAAGCGCATCAGAACTTCATAGATGCCATCTTGGTATAGGTCACAAGCTAAGTCCATGGCAGAGTAGAGAATCCTATTACCACAAGCTATGTTTCTAGATTAGAGGCTTGAGCAAATCCTTTCTGACATTGTTAGATGTCAGCAACTCTTCACTCTGGAAAGAAAAACAGAATTGGAGGACCTTTATTTCAAACTGCGAGCATGCATATTTAATGTATCAACATGTTTTTATACAATGAACTTTCCCTTCAAAGGGTGATATATGGTCGTAACTCTTGTATGATGAAACAAGAATTTTAATTCTTGCTCAAACTCTATAACAAAAATTTCCTGAGTGACGACCAATGTGTCACCCACAAGTCTTGAGTTTAAGATGCTTCAAGAAAGGCTTGCCTTAATGCAAAATGAAGGTAGCACATACAACCTAAGGATATGTTCTATTGATTAAGTGAACATGTGTAGGTTTTCTACCTAGTCTCAAAGGAGTCTCATATCTTCCTATTGATGATCTTCGTAAAGACAGTATAAGAGCGTTGTGAGAAATGGTTAAGGCACGTATGCCTACCATTACCAAGCAGGCATTCAGATATGAGTTGGGTGTTTCATGTATCTGAACCCTAACCAATAGTCATAAGGTAGATCGCTAATCCCCAACCTAACTTAGAAGCTTGTGTATGCTTGAAAAATAATACATGTGATGCGTGAGACAATTCTATACAATGTATGAACAAATATGTACAAAATTCAAAACATATAAGCAAATAACAAAAGGAAATGCATATTAACAATAAACACACAAAACCAAACAATAAAACATAAAAATCAGATAAAAACAATGTTTAGTCCACAAGGTCCCTAGTGGAGTAGGCATTCTGTCAAACGTTTGTGGTGTCGCGGCGATTGTGTCCACTCTCGTATGTGGGTAATCAGGAAAATAGGGAAGACAATGAATTCTTGTCTTTTATCCATGAAAAGTGCGAATGAGAGTCACCACCTAGTATTTTAGCCACTAGAAACCCTAATCGATCTCAGAGATCGGGCACGAGGACTGGTTGTATAAAGGGAATGTATTAACACTCCAAATACGCCCTACCTAAGGTAAGTTGCATTGTTTGATTGTATGATAAAAGTTAAGGTATGTTCGTGTTTTCTAGTTATTGGTCTGTTTAAGGTTTAAGAAAAGTCTTCCTTAATAAGGAGATCGTTATCTTATCGGGTAAAACCTAACCGTTCTAATGTCAATAATAAAAAAAAGAACTACCCTTTTAATATCAGGAATATGTTTTGTGTATAAATTCATAATCCTAGATACTAAAAGGAAACAAAAAAAATTTGGGTATTTTTTGAAATATTGGCCTAGTTCTCATGGTTTTAATAAACTAGTTATTAAAGCCAAAATGCATGCTAAAACATATATTTTTTGAATTTTTGTTGTATGAAAATACGATATGATTTTTTCTTTTTTATCTTTGAGAGACTTGGCTATATGTATGAAAACAAGATATTTTTTATATATAATTTTTTGCAATGTTTTGACGAAAACCGAGTATTTTAATACCGGAATTATATCTTTACGGTATAAAAATATAAACCAATATTAAACAAAATTGATAGAAAATACGCGAGAAAATCACAAATTTTTTCGAAAGGATTTTTTTGGATTTTGTTTTGCTTTGGGCCAGACCTTGCCCAACCATTTTGGTCTGGGCCGGCGCTGCCCAATCCAGTGAACAATAAAGAGTAAATTAATTCACTTTTCACTATTCACTTTGCTAAATAGTGGAGATGACGGAGCAGAAGAAGAAAAAGGAAGAGGAGAGGGGCGGGGGAAAACGGATCGGACGGTGCTACTGGTGGTGGTAGTGGTAGAACGTGGCTACAAATGATGGCGTTGTGGTGGAGAGAGAGAGAGAGACTTAGAGATGTTACTGTTCTTATCTTATTCTCTATCTTTCTCTTATTCTCTTCTCATTTGTGCTTCCTTTCCTTTTCTTTATTCCTCTATAGTTCCTCTTTCTATTTCTTTGTTATCTCTTCTCCTTCCCTTTATTTTTTTTTCTTTTTTTTTCTCTCTTTCTTTCTGTTTTTATTCGTTCTCTTCTCTATAATCTCACCCCTTCTTTTTTTTCTTCCTCCCTCTCTCCTCTCTCTCCTCTGGTATTTATAAAGGGGAAAAGGGGGAGAGAGAGCACTACCCCTGTCTAGTCATGGCGCAGGGGTAGGGTGGCTGGGGTGACCTCTATACAGCCGTCCTAGAGCCGCCTGCAGGGCATGACTCTCACTGGCTTTTTTCATCATGGTGGTAGGCCATGAGGGGGTATGGCTAATCTCATTCTTCTTTTCCCCCTCCCCTCTAAAAAAAAACATTTTTTAAGCCTCAAGTTAGGCCACTAACACCTCTTTTCTATTGTTTATATATATATATATATATATATATATATATATATATATATATATATATATAAAGATGAGTTTTTCTCATTTATTTTTGTTTATTTTCAATGGTGAGAATCTTTTCAAACTTGATTTCTAAGTTTGATTGTTTAACTATGTAAAAGTTTTATATCTCCAAATCTAGAAGATTTTATCATTTGAATAATAAAAAAATGATTGTATCTTATTGTATAAAATTGATTGACATTCATACATAGTTTGGGACATTTGAAATTTGTTATCAATGATACTTGATAGTATGGCTTATTCCTCTCATGATCATGATAACAAGATATTTGGTTAAAAAAATTCAGGGATTCAGGGATCTTTGAGTATTGTCAATGAAAAAATAAGATATTTAATGTATCATGATTTATCAATGTTGTAAAATGTTTTGTTAATTCTCTTGTAAGTTTCCATTTTAATGTTTTTCATTTAAGTAATATAAATATAGTAATTTATTTTGAAGTAGTTTAATATTAATGAAATTATTACTCTTCTAAAAACGCAAACCATTCTTAACATAGCAAAATAAAAAGTGTTTATTTTTATATTATAATCAGTTTTTTAAAATGTGTTTTGTTTGAAATATTAAAATTAATGATTTTTTTAGATGTTTTTAGAAGATTTTGATTAGTTAATATGTATATTAAAAAAAATCTAAAAAAAAGACATCACATGTTATTTGTGTGGTTTGAAGTCTGTTTGGGATTGTGATAACGATGACGGTTCAAAATGCTTTTCGCTTAGAAATACATTAAAATAAAAAAGAAAATTTTTTAAAAAATTATTTTTAATACTAGTATATCAAAATAATCTAAAAACATAAAAAAAATTATTTTAAATAAAAATTTTTTTAAAATTTTTAAAAATGTAATTTGCATTTGCATTTTCAAACATTCCCGACAGCGGAGTAACTCGAATCCCTGGTGGCTGTTGGTTCTGGTATTCGCATTCTAGTGTTTTGACCCTTCACTGGCAAGCTAGGCAGAACTATAACATTTGGAATCACGTGAATTGGGTTAGGTAGCGTGACGGGGACTGATTGCTAAGACCAACCAAACACTCTAACACGTGGAAATGAAAGAAGTGGAGAACACTATATATATATGGTACGTGTGACATGCAATTTTGTCAGTTTCTTTCTTCTTTTTCCTTTTGTTTCCCTCCAACTTTTTCTCTTTAATGGATACATCCCAATCACAGCAAAATGCATGCAGCAAAATGAAGTCTCTCATTTCGTCTCTGTAGCTAATTAAAAGCAATGGTTTCCACCTGTTCATCAAGTTCTTTTTCTTTCTTTATTCACAAATCACAAGCACAATTAGTCCACCTTCACCACCAAAATTAAAATGATAATATTTGGATGTAGTGGTAAAGAGACTTAATTAAAAAATAAAAATTGAAGAATATAAGGACAAATTATTGGTAAAACCCATTGTACCTATTTTGAAAGGTTGGCCAGCAATGAAGGGCTCGTCAACAAGACTATATTTAATTGTATTTATTATCAAATGACAATTATAACAAATATAAGTATTAATAAAATAGAGATTAATTACAAGCCATCATATTAACTAGTTAGTAAAATAGTGTTAATAGAAGGCTTCAATATGTGTGTGTGTGTGTGAAATTATCATCCTATATCCAATTTCTAATAAAATTATATATAAAAAAATATGTGCTCCAATATTGTTGACTTACGTAAAAATTGATTATGGATCTTAATCTTAGTGTGCAAAAATTACTAACTTTTATTTTATTTTCTTAAAAAAGATGAGAAGTTTAAATTCAAGACAAAAGACGGAGAAATACTAATATCATTTAAGCTATAACTCATTGATTAAAACTAATTAGCTTAAGAATACCTTAATGTTAGAACAACAAAATGAACAAATACGTACCTATTAATCTTCTTTTTTTTTGTTTTGTTGGGCGTAATTAAGAAATATTCCGATTAAAAAATGGCTTTAGCTTAAGATTTAGGTTCTTTTTATCGATGTATATTGTTTTATGATAAATTCAACTAAGACAAAAACAAATCCTTTATGTACATATATTTTAAACAGATTCATTAAATTTATTCACCAAGTGACTATGCGTGATGCGATTAATGCCTAATTTTGAATGAGTTAAAAATATTTTTAAGTAGTCATATATAATAAAGAATGCATGGTTGTTTTAGATAAAACTAGCTAGTTCGTCCACTACTATGGGAACTTTTTTTATTTTTTTAAAATTCTATCATAACTAAATAAATATTCATAATAAAAAAAATGATAATTCTATATAAAAAATGTATCCCTAAAGTAAAAAAAAATATTACTCTTATATATGCATTTCTTTTCCATTTTGATGAAACAAAATCTTCTTTATTAGTAGCATCATGTTTCTTTTCTAAATAAAGCCATTTAAAATAAATAAATATTCATAAGAATTTTGAAATTTTAAATTGAGAAAAAAAACATGGGTTTTTTTTTAAATCATTATGATTTGAAAATCAAGTTTTAATAAAAAATAAAAAATATATATTTTTATAAATTCACTGCAACCATATCACATAACTAAAATAATATTTAATATGAGAAAACTATATGAAAATGACAAAAAGTAATTGTTATTATTAACATAAAAACTCTTATCTTAATTCAAATTTATGGCAAAATCAGATAATTCCCCAAATATAACCTTAATGATTTTATTTAAAGAGTATTTTACTATAATAAATAAATAATTCAAAAAATTAAATTAAAAAAAAAACACCAAAAGAATGAGGCTAGACCTGCGTACTTGGCCAATTAAAAAAGCCAAGTGTTTGTGGGCTTCGAATGTCAAGCCCACGCGTCTAGCCTATTGAAAAAAGCATAGGATGTCTAGGTCTGGAAGATTCGACTCGCACGTCTGGGCCTCTTCTTCTTCTTCTTTTAAATCCAAACATATGACATATCGTTTTTTAAAGCAAACATTGTGTCGTCCTCTATAAATAATTAAGGTCACCTTCGTTGTATAGTTTCAAAACTCGAAACTGACCTAGCCGAACCTGGTCCTGGACCAGTTTGGGTTGAAGAATAAATGGGTGTTGGAATAGACTCGGCTTGACCCAGTAAAAAATCCAGATTGACTCGCAAGTTGGTTAACCTAATGAAACTTTGTCCAAATCTGATCTAAAATAATTGATAGATTTCTTAAAAAAAAACTAGGTTTTCGACCTATAACAACTTCATTAATGTCAACATAATTCAATAAGCTTTTAGAGAAGGGACAGGGGCTAATCTTCCTTTTACTTTTAGGTTGATAAGGAAAGAATATGATAGATAAAGAAGAAACGAAGAAGTGGCTAGCCATGTGAGAAGGGAGCGTTTTAAGCAACTCAACCAAGATAAGCTAAGTACCAAAGCTTTATTAGGGAGACAAATTGAAATATTCAAAGATGAAGGAAGATCAAAAATAAAGAAGAAGAAGAAGAAGAAGAAGAAGATTGAGTAAAAGAGATTTGTAGAGGTGTTAGGAATTAAAAGTGAAAATCTTGATAAAAATATATATTAGGGTTTTATTTGGGCTTATCAAGCCCAACAAGATATAAGTGGGTTTACAAGCCCATGTTCTTATGGTTTTGTTTGGGTTTTTACAAAATCTCTCAATTGCTAAAAGTATTTTTGGATTTTAAAAAGTATTTTTGTTTGCTGAAAAATCAAGACAAGGGTATTTTGGATTTTAAAATCCAAACTTTAACTCATTTTTTTTTAGCAAAACACCTCGAATACATCATATGAACTTCAAAAACCTTATTTAGAACCCCAAAATACCCTATAATCATTCTAAAAACTCAAGATAAAACTGAATTTAAACAAACTTTATGGTTTTTGATCTACTTTTTTCAAAATAATTAAAGGATCAAACCACCTCCATCAAACTCCTTTCTTTAAGATGAACTCATTACTACCAAGATGTTAGTTTTTACAACCAAAAAGTGGTTGACCAAAACATTCTCTCCTCAACTTTTATGAAAAAATTCTCTTTTCTCCTAACTATCAGAGATTCAAACATAAGGAAAATGAAATTTAGGATTGAAACATAAACATGAAAAACTATACGGACTAAACATGAAGAATTCTAAAAATCCAAGGAAAAAAATATAATTTTTTCTGCAAAAAAACCTCAATTTGGTATTTTTTTTATTTTACTATTTAAATAAACAGGAAAAGATCTATACCTTTTAGTTTACAGTGTATTGTGATGACTTTAAATACACTCATATGATATGTGCAACTTGTTAAGCCTAGTTAACAATTTAATTATATGCTAATTGCGTGCTCTATTTTATGTTTAACTATATATCTATATGCCTTCATTTAGTATGAAATATTTTTTTTACAATATTAATATTATACTGACCTATTAATTATCAATTAAGAAAAGCATTGATTGATAATTAAATCAAGATTTTATATCTCCTAAATTACATGAAAAATTGAATCAAACATCATCCTTGAGCATAAAAGATGATTGCTGGTTGAAGAGATATTTGTGATGTGATTGTATCTATGATTGTTGGTTAAGGAGATATCCTTAACATGCCCTTGTAATATGGTGCTTCCATCGAAAACACCGATCTTGATCTATAAAAAGCCTAAAAGTTATCGAGAGGGAGGCTTTTTAATGCATCAGTAAGTTCATTTTTGGTTGAAATATGATTGATTAGAAGTTGACCTTGATTAACCTTCTCACAAACAAAATGGTAATCAAGCACTAAGTGTTTCATTCTTGAGTGAAATATAGGATTGGTATAAAAATACATGGCACCATCATTATCACAATAAATGATAGATGACTTAGTACTTGAGAAACCAAGTTCACTTAGTAAAGATTGAAGCTAAACAAGCTTAGTAGTTGTGGCAGTAATTACTCTATGTGTTGTTTTAGTAAAAGACTAAGCAACAATGTGTTGCTTTCAAGTACTCTAAGATATTAAATTGGAACCAAGATTGATCAAATGAGCCAACGATAAGGTAAAATTATCCTTATCTCCATTATAGTCTACATCAGTATAGGTAGTGAGAAGGAAGTTGAGATTTTATAAGTTATAAACCATGAAAGATAGTTGCTTTGAAATAGCAAAATAGGTATTTAATAGAAGCCATAGTGATTGTAATGAAAAAAAGATCATCGATAGTCTACATCAGTATTTATTGTTTTGTCAAAACAAATATAAGCACTTTGAATTAGAATAACTAATAAAAACATAAAGACAAGATCTAGCTTGAAGTTTGTTTTGAGTGTAAGGTTGAAACCAAGGGTAACATATACAACCAAAAGTGCACGACTTTTTAGTGCTAGAGAAGGAAAATGAGAGTTAGATAAAAAAAATTAATTTATTGTTTCGTCTAAACAAATATAAACACTTTGAGAATTAGAATAACCAATAAAAACACAAGGACAAGATTTAGCTTGAAGTTTGTTTTGAGTGTAAGTTTGAAGCCAAGGGTAACATACACAACCAAAAGTGTTTGACTTTTTATAGTTAGGCAATTGATTATATAGTTCTTCAAAAGTAGATTTTATATCTAAAAGTGGTGTTAAAAACATTTATTTACATGCATTGCTATTTAAAAAGTAAAAGCCTAGAATATTAAAGGCTTGGTGAAGTAAGGGGAGCCTAATGTCAATAATATAACGATGTTTACGTTCAACAACATCATTGTATTGAGATTTATTAGGTAGTGTGATAATATAGGTAATATCAAATATAAAAAATAAAGATTTTAGTTATTAATGCTCGCCACCACCATCAAAGTAAACTATAAATTTTTTTAATGAGAAGTAAATTTCAACAATTGCCTTGAATTAGGAAAGATAATGTAGATATCATACTTGTTTTACATAGGATAAAGCTATGTTTTTTTATTAAAATAATTGATAAAAATAACATAGTAGCTAAAACCATCGATTGAAGTTGATAGGGTCATCACTATATGCTAGATCAAGTGGATAAGAGCTTGTTTGAGATTGTGGTAGTAGTGGCGGTTCAAAGTTCTTTTCACTTAAAAATGCATCAAGATGGTGTTTTTTCATTTTAAAAAAATTATTTTTGTATCAGTACATCAAAACGATCTGAAAACATAAAAAAAAAATCATTTTATGCCAAAAAAATGAATTTTGAGGGAACGTGGTTTGCATCGCGTTCCCACCACGTTCCCAAACATGCTAAAAACTTACAAGTGTTAGAAGTACCAAATGGAAGTTGATAACTTTTATTATATAAGCAAGACTCACATGAAAGAGACTTAGTGGGTGTTTGGCATTGCGGCTGCGGTTGGAAGCAAACGCGGGATTGAAGTGTTTGGTTAACTTTAACCACACTTTTTATTTCACATGGGTCCCACTTAAAAAATGAGGACCAACCTTGGTTCTGAAAAGCAATTTACAATTGAAAAACAATTGGGATTGGAGGATATGGACAAAGTTAGTTTCTAAAACTGGTGTCGGCTGGAGTAGTAAATTAGGAATAATTTCAACTAGCAATGAGTGATGGAAAGCAAAAATTCAGGTTAATTCCTCATCATCCTAACAATTTCATTTCTTGTTGTCAAATTTTGAAAAAATATTCAATGCATGATCCTACATTACTTACTTGTACTTATTATATGTAGGAAATTAGAAGAGCCAAAAAATTCAGACATAACGGTATTGAACCGTCTTTAAAGATTAAATTTGACTGAATATATTCAAACATTATCGCAACTGGAGAGTTTGCTTGACCTCCTTCGTCAGGTGTACTTGATGGGAATGATGTCAATCCTGGCACAAGCAAAGTCAATATTGATGGTGTTGATTTCGAAGAAGGAAGTAGTGATTCAAAAGAGGATGGGATTTCAAATTTGGACACTAACATGTCTCGAATGGTTGGTGGGGTGAATATGTCAAGCAGCAGCAACACAAAGAGCAATGACAAAAGAAAAGAACAAGATTCTTTTGATGTTCGAGGTAAAAAGAAAAAAAACATCTGGAATTGGTGTTCAGCTGCTGTTAAGGTGGGATCAACTACTTGAAAGTATGTTGACTAAGAGTGATTCAACTTCTTTGAATATGGATCAACAAGGTTGTAATATTCCTGAGGTGATGGATTAGCTCCACTCAATTTCTGGAGTTTCAATTGATGATGATTTTCACGACTTTGATACGGAGTATCTTAGTTTAAGAAGGAAAAGAGAAATATGATCCAGTATGGGTGATCCTGAACAAAAGTTGAAATGGTTGTAGCAAATGTATGCACGAAGTAAACGTGCTTAGCTAACATGGTATGATTTCATTTTCTTAAATGTTAATCAATTAACTAAAGTCAATTGCTAGCTCAATGTATTGTTTGATGTGATTTGACATGATCGATAATTTATTTCTACATGTTTATTTTATTTTTGCAGAATAATGTGATGATAGTTTTGAAAATAGTAATTTGCAGTTGCAGAAGTTCGTTCGAGTCATTGTATTACTCCACATTTGGTGTTGAGAGATATGGGCATATCCATTGTGATTAGTTTTTTACTTTTGTTGTATTTATGGACAACTTTTACGTGAGATAGCGGATTGTTGTGTTGCGGGTATGTTTTTTTTTAAATTAATATTTCAGAGATTGGTCGGTGTATTTATCAAATTTTTATGTTGGTTATCGGACTGTTGAGGTACGTGTATTTTTTTTTTGAATTAATATTTCGAAGATTAGTCGATGTATTTATGGACTTTTTATGTTGGTTATCGGACTATTAAGGTGTGTGTATTTTTTTTAATTAATTTTTCAGAGATTAGTCGATGTATTTATGGATTTTTTACGTTTGTTATTGGACTGTTAATTTGCATGTATTTTTTTTCAAATTAATATTCCAGAGATTAGTTGCTGAATTTAAATCAATGTAAACGGGTACTATTAATTGTCAGTATAACTATTTACGATAGCAGAAAATAAATGGTACATCAGTTAAAGATAAAAGCTGCAAATGAAAATAATGCATTTGATGGTTTCAGATTGTAGAAATTAAAAACATATAAGGACAAAAAATGTAGAATAATGGAAACCAAATAGTGGGGCCAAAGCATCTTGAATAATTGGGAGAGGACAATAGCTTTGTTGGAATCACATGAATGTTTGAAAATGTTGCATACAAAAGAACATGTATATATACTTATTACAGCTCATACATGTTAGAACACAATTATTTTGAAAGCACAATATTTCAAAAGAGACGTAGACATCATTTCAATTTTTCTATATAAGGGATGTGTGTTTAATGTTTTGCAATGACATAACTTCCTTCAGAACAAACCTCTCAATTGCATTTCATACAAGCATGTGGAACACCTTCCTTTTTGGCTTTACAGGTATGTAATAAATGATTTCTCACCAACTCTTTTATTTCAATTTTTTTAACTTAATGATATGTAATTATTTGTAGTATTTTATTAACAACATACCAATTTTTTTTTATTTACATGTAATTGAAGATATGGATGATCCACGATTTAATATTTGACGAAGATTTTGATGATGCTTATGATAATATGATGAATCACATTGCAGACCACATTAATTATCCTAGTTGTGAAGGTGGTGGTGCCTTAATTGCTGATGCTGGAGATGACGGTGATGGAAATGACGACGACGACTACGACAACAGTAATGATGATGAAGATGACGATGACGATGAAAGTGATGATGATGAAGAATTTATTTTAAGGAGGCAGTTTGATATGAATAAATTAATTATATGCACGGCTGGAGCTATAAATATATATTATATTAATTATATACACAAAGAACCATGTATGGTTTCATACAACACACGGATGCGTTGGTTGAATGAGGTTCTAAGAGGTCATTGAAAACGATGTGTAAACATGTTTAGGATGAAAACAACCACTTTGTTGAGTTTGTGCAATGATTTAGAAACGCATCATGGCTTAAAACCTTCAAGAAGAATGAGCGTTATTGAAAATATGGCAATGTTTCTATTTACAATAATAGTAGGGGCGTCAAATAGGGAAGTGCAGGAGAGATTTCAGGTTCTAAAGAAGTCCTGAAATCATTATGTTTGTTTGTT
Source organism: Populus simonii (assembly GCA_007827005.2). Lineage (NCBI taxonomy): Eukaryota > Viridiplantae > Streptophyta > Magnoliopsida > Malpighiales > Salicaceae > Populus > Populus simonii. Next base: position 4,495,234 of record CM017478.2, read on the forward strand.
GTAAAAGTCATAAAACTAATAGATCCACAATCTATGAGCACACCAAGAGAAATTACAATTAATTCAAGATATATGCCGCATTTCAAGGTAAGATGAATTTCTTTCTAATATGAAATATTTTATTAAAGTTTATAATTACTTTTTTTTTTCCTGTAGAATTGTGTCGGTGCAATTAATGACACACATGTCCGTGCTTGCATATCAGCTGATAATCAAATTTTATTTATTGGGAGAAAAGGTGTGCCAACATAAAACGTCATGGTCACTTGTAGTTTCGACATGCAATTCATATTTGTGTGGACAGGAAAGGAAGGCAGTGCACACGATACATGTATTTTGTTTAGGCTATTGACAATAGCAGTATAAAATTTCCAAAACCACCAGAAGGTTATGATTTGAAATAAATTGCAGACTTGGTAGATGGAGGCATATAATTTATTTTTTTAGTTTTGTAATAAATTAACGTGTTGTGATTATTTACAGGGAAATTCTATTTGGTTGATGCTGGATATCCCAATGAGTATGAGTATTTTGGTCCTTATAAAGGTAAGAGGTATCACTTTCAAGAATTTAGGCATCGTGTACAACCAAGTGGTCGTGAAGAAGTGTTTAATTGTGCACACTCATCACTACGTAACGTGATTGAACGTTCTTTTGGGGTATGGAAACAGAGGTGGAGGATTTTGCAAAACATGCCTGCTTATCCATATAAAACGCAAGTTGAGATTGTAGTTGCATCAATGGCACTACATAACTATATTAGAAGGAGATCGCAAGATGATGAGGTTTTGTTCGAGTATAATCGTAATCTCAATTTCATTCCAGATGACTTTTTACTTGATATTGTACCTCACTCAGATATTCAAGGATCACATTGGCCTTTACGTATGGATTTTATACAAGATGGAATTATAAATAGTTTGATGGGACAATAAATTTTTTTTATTAATGTAAAAGGATTATTCATTTCGCCATTATATATATAGACACACACAACCATTTTTATTCTATTATATACATGGTATTAGAGCCACAAAGCTGCAACGAGCAATCAAAATCCATGTCCTTGTTTGAATCCAATCAAATCTCCACCCAACACCTGCTAATAATTTTTCACTTCCAACACATCAAGTAATCTAGTTACTATAAATGTTGCTTCACAACTTCCAATGAAACCCGACGACACAAATTGTTTTTGCCTAGAATGCACAGTTTCAGTCACTTAATTTTTATTGAATATGACTCTCTCAGCTATGTTGATGGTTCAAATCCAAGTCCATTAGTGGACAGTCCTGCCTAAGTTTTATGGTTTAGACAAGATCAACTTGTTTATGCTAAAATGGCTTCTACTTTTTTAGTGTGTTGTCTCTCTCTCTCTCTCTCAGCCTCATCCAAAGCATCTCAAGAAGGTTGACAAAACCTAAATAACCTTCTTTTTTTTTTCTAACTGATCAGGATCTCATGTTAACTTTCTCGCACGTGGTTCTCACTTTGTTGCAGAATATCTTCAATCTATCAAGTCCATCATGGATGAACTTGCTATTACAGACACCCTGGTAACTGAAACTGATGTTGTAATTCACATCATTAATGATATTGGGAGTGGATTCAAGGAGTTTGTTACTGCTATTAGAGCTCGGGATACTCATACCAGTTTTGGGGAGCTCTAGGTGAAATTTATTGACTGTGATGAATTTCTTAAGAAGGAAATTAGAATAATTTATCTACCATTACTGTTAATACATCCAATAGCTAGCCAACAAAGCAATTTTTGTACGTAGCACTTTTAATCGCAACAATCTTTCTTATAACAGGCATGCATGTAATAATGTAGAACAGACTGCTTAATTACTCCATCATCTAAGATGATCTACATCTTCACGATCATTCTCCAATAATAGACGCATGTTTCATAGGTGTCAATTAATATTGTGATCAGTTGCGTCATATTGCTAAGAGGTGTCCCCAAATGCATGTCTCTCTGCACCCAAAATATTGTTGCAAACCACACTTATTCTGGTCCTTCTTCTTCTAAAGGTTGGCTCTGCTGCATCTTATCATATTACACACGATCTTAGCAATCTCTCTCTCTTCACATGCACATTCAAGTTCAATAAAACTCAATTCTCCATCTTCCTCTTTCTTTCTTTCTAATGTTCTTCGTGTATTTATACTATGCAACAAAATCTCATATATGTGGCAATTTTTTGCAAGACTAAACAAACACCGGCCTGTTGAATTTTTTTTCCTTCTCATTTTCATGTGAAGGATCTAAAAACAAGGGAAATATTATCTTGTGGTCGGAATAAAGATGACATTGGCTAAAAGTTTCGAAGTGCTTCCCTCGTACTCTCCAGTGACATTAATTAGCATGAGTATTCCTTTATCTACTTGGGTAAAATTTTTAGGTCACTCTTCCTTTCTTATCTTGCAACCATTCATATCTGTTTGATATTATGCTGTTTAATTTTATGGTTGTAATTTAAAAAAAAATAATTTAATAAAAAGTATTTTTTGTGAGGTTTATTTTTAATTTTGATATGTTTGACTAAAATTATAATTAAAAAAATAATTTGTTGTGTTTAGTTCAGATGTTTTCAACATTTATCTTAACATGAAATTTGAGAATGAATACGAACTACCTTCTTAAATTTGAAATCTTTTTTTTTTGGGGATTTTGGAATGTATATATTTATGGTACTAAACGACACATTTTGTTTGATAAAGTCGTTTTTTGTGGACTTAGCTAATTAATAAAGGTAACTAATGCAATTCTAAGAGTCTACCATATTTAAATGAATGGAGCAAAATTGTATAATAATATTGTCAAGTAAGAGGCAAGAAAAGCGGCCGAGCCATTTTAATCTATCTTGATTTACGATACCAAAACAAACAATGGTATAGCTTTTCAACCAAGAATACCCTTTGTTCTTGCTTTTGAAGGTTCATAGATTGCAAAACTTAATTATCAAGCTGTTCTGTACGCGCAGTAACTTTTCGTTCTCTGGGACCCTTTATTTCCAATTTGCAGCGGACTGCCAAAACTTAATTATTTCGTCCCCAGAAGTACTATTTTAGTTCAACGCATCAAGTATTTATTTATTAGGCTGGGAGGGACGTTATTTCCAGAGCCATGAATGATTAATTTTATCGGATACAGCGAATGGTCAATCTAATAAATCATTGACAAATTATAATTTCTTGTTGCTGATCGAAAAATGCTTTCTTCGTCGTTGCCTTCTAACTGAGATTTGTTTTAGCTTCACTATCCTTATTCTTATTCATATGAATTTCCTCCTCCACTTCTTCTTTTCAATCCAGTCTTTTTTCTTTTTTTTTTCTTTCTTTTTTTTTTTTAATTTTATTCTTATTATTTTTTAATTCTATCCTTTTATTTTTTTAACAATAAATCAATTTTCTTCCGGACTGATCAAATCTATTAGATCACATTAGGGTAATTTTCATTCGATTAAATTTTAAACTCGAGCAAAACAAAAGGTCAGGTTGATATTTTTTTTCTCCAGTCAATTTCAACATTTTTCTCAATTTTATCTTTATATATTTTTACCAGTTAACCGGGTTGCTTTTCAACCGATCAAATTAACTGACTCATGTCAAACCAACTCTCACACGGCATAATTTTAAACTTGAACAAGGCTAAGAGAAGAGTTGAGAGTTTTTTTAATTAATTTCATCATTTTTTTTTTCAAATTCATCCTCATATTTTTTTACCGGTCAGTTGGTTTATCTTTAAATCAACCAAATCGACTAGATCATGTTAGAGCAACTTACACACTATTTAATTTTAAATCTTGATCAGGTAAGATATTACGTCAAAAGTTTTTTTTTCTGTTATCTATTTTTCTTAATTTTATCTTTAAATTTTTTTTACAGTAAAGCAATTTTATATTGTTTAATTTTAAATTCAAATGAGGTAAAGAATCAAAATATAAAATTTCAAGATTGACATGTATAGCTAACCTTACTAATAATGTAAAGTAGTTCTTCATGACTTATATTTTTTATTATATTTGAAATTTTTCTGATTCAACCGGTAATATAGCGCTGGCTAGGCTGTGCACTAGTTTCTTCTAAAGCTTCACGTTCTCATCTGCCAGTCGAGGTACAAACATGCATCGATCAAAGCCCAGCTACTACACCTACCAATCTTTACAGATACATACATAATTTGAACCAGCCTTTCTTTTGGCGAATATCCCATTAGACAGTCTTTTGGTATTTTAGCCACCCCTCTCTCCCTATATATATATATATATATTCTCTATTCCGGATAAGAGGGTGTTTAATATTATTATTTTTATTATACAAGTGAATTGCATTAAAAAGAAAAGGAAGAAATAGAAACATCTTTAGCAAGAAAAACATGAATGGTCATTCTCCAAATGCATGGGAAGGCAGTCGGGTCATGATTATCGGTTCCATGGGGTTCATTGGCGGGTTCATAGCCGAAGCTAGCCTCGAATGTGGCCACCCCACTTACCTTCTGATCCGGCCTGAACTGGCTTCCGTTTCTAAGGCGTCCACCATCAAGTCTCTCCAAGACAGGGGAGCTACCACCATATACGTAACCAACGCATATCTTGTGGCCATTTTTATTTTTACTTGGTCTTTATTTTAATGCACACACAGCCGCAGGTGTAGATGTTCGTGTGTGTGTGTGTGTGTGTGACTCGGGTGATTGTGATATCAGGGCTCTATCAAAGATCAAGATTTAATGGAGAAGGTGATTAGAGAACACAAGATTGAAATTGTGATATCAGCTGTTGGTGGTGCAAGCATAGCAGACCAAGTCAAGCTTGTTAATGCCATCAAGGCAGCTGGTACTGTAAAGGTAATGTCCAAACTCTCGAGTATGTTACTTGACTAGTTACAATGGGCAGATTTTGTCAAAGTTACACGTGCCAACAAACGAACACTATTGCCCGTCGTCTATATATCTTGTATGTGTCCTTTTATATGCATTCCCAGACATCTGAAATTAATGGAAACTCGCAAACGTCGTTAGCAAACTGTGATCCCAACGTATTTGGGAAGCCATAGATTTGAGCCTCTCTCTTTTTTTTTTCTGGCATAAACACCCTCTATTATAATTGCAAGCGTAGCACCAACCAGTATTAATAGTTTTTTTATTCTAATAGATGAACATCAACAGGTCTTGAATTATTTTCTAATATCATCAGTTTGAATCTCATAATCTTTAAGGCTATAAAAAGTTTAAATTGTCGTTAACTTCAAAATCCGTAAGATTAATTAAAATACACGCAAGTTGATTCAGACATCCATGTTAATCTAAAAAAAAATTATTTCCCATAATCTTCGTCTTAATAACAGATTGGCAATCAACGTCCACACATATAAAGGTTGTTAGCTTGACATGGTATCTGTTTGGTCTTAATTTGGAGGGGGGGGTGGGGGGGCGGGGGCGGGGGCGGCGCCCAGCCTTTAAATGATTATAAGAGAACCAAGTCTTTTGATGAGGAAATACAATATCTGCGCGCAGAGATTTTTGCCATCTGAATTTGGCCATGACATAGACAGAGCTGATCCAGTGGAGCCAGGGCTTACCATGTACAAAGAAAAGAGACAAGTTAGACGTTACATTGAAGAGGCTGGGATTCCCTACACTTACATTTGCTGCAACTCCATAGCTGCCTGGCCTTACCATGATAACACTCACCCTGCTGATGTTCCTCCACCATTGGATCGGCTCCAAATCTACGGTGATGGAACAGTTAAAGGTGCATCCTAACGGCTATATATTCTGTTGATTTTATTTTTGTCAAGGAATATGATTCGAATGATTAATATGGACTTATAATTCACAGCATATTTTGTTGCCGGTTCTGATATCGGAAAATTCACAATAAAATCAATTGATGATAATCGAACACTCAACAAAACTGTTCATTTTAGACCTCCAAGCAACCTGCTAAGCACTAATGAGCTTGCCTCTTTATGGGAAGAGAAGCTTGGATACAAGCTGCCCAGAGTCACCATCACAGAAGATGATCTACTTGCTGCTGCTAGAGGTTGGTTTTAAATATAACTGCCAGTATTGTCTTCTGGGATAAACTTGTTTTTAAAGATCATTTTAAGAGCAAAACCAGAGTCAAATATCCATTTATCAAGCATGTCCCAGTTGTTTTCACAGCCAGTTTTCATGAATGCAGAGATGCGGATTCCACAGAGCATAGTTGCTGCCATTACTCACGACATTTTCATAAACAGCTGCCAAATAAACTACAGCATGGATCAGCCAAACGATGTTGAGGTGTGCTCGCTCTATCCAGAGTTGCCATTTAGAACCGTTGACGAATGCTTCAATGATTTTGCCGTAAAGATGATCAGCAATCCGAAACTCGTTAACAAGCCAGCGAACAAGAATGGCACCATGATGCCAAATCCTAAACCAGAAGCTTTATTTATTACAGCATGATATTCGGGAGAACATATCCCTTTCATTCTCGTGTTTTTATGTTTGCGACGGGAAATCTATTGATATATTCTTCCTACCTAGGATAGGGAGATGCTATCAAATCTAGCAAAACCTGTGTCTAGCAGAATTTTGTTTGTATGTTATGAGGGTGCGGTGCTGCGTTAGCAATATACTGCATTTTTCTATTACTATTTGGCTTTCTAAACAGTTCAGTCTACGAAAAAGTTGTGAACCTTCACATGGGCATGCATCAAATTGTTTATAAAGAAAAGTCATGTCCCTGTCGTCTGCAAATAACGTGACAGGCAACCCCAGCACTTGCTGATGAGAAAAACATTTCTAATGGACTTCTGGCATTAATATGAAGGACACTGGGTAACAAATTGGTTTAATGCAAACACTAAAGATGTCAAGCAGCAGCTGATAGTACAGATTAAGCAAACAAAACACACTCTTGTGCTTACTGCTCCAAAATTGACTTCTAAATTTGACAGTAGAGTAAATTAAAGACTAGACTTCAGGTCTTAGAAGAATGCCTGATGGCTAGTCTTTGGCTGTTTTGTATAATAAACTTGCATAGTTGGGTGATCTCATTTTCTGACATCCCTAAAGAGGAAAGCAGATTTTCTTTTTTTTACTTGCTTCTCGCAGTATAGGTCAAAGGTGGCCATCAATATGATGCGGATTCTCAAACTATCACTAGTAAAGGTAACATGCAAATCATGCCCATGAAATCAAAGTACCAAACAGTATTTACATTACAACTTAGAAGAGTATTTCAAGCATCCACTGCCAAAAGAAAATATACACAGAAATAAGTTCTTAAATGTTTAGTGGGTATATGTGGCACGGCAAATACTTTTCAGCATCTTGCACCAATAAAAACAAACTATTTACATTTTTTTTCATGGAAAAAAAAAGGAAAGGAAAGGTGCTGGCAACCGTGTTCTCTACATGTCCTAATGCACAATTATGTTAATTTGAACAAGCAGAACGCACAGAAGTAAAAGTTCTGGTCAGCTGTAAAAAGAACTTCCCTGCTAAAGCTGTTATACCTTATCTGCACACTCCAATTCATCATCCATATTACAAAACGCTGGAAGCTAAACATCATATACAGATAAGCGCTCCTCAACAGAGACACGACAAATTGGACATTTTTTACACCTCTCACAGCAGGTGCTGCAATGCATTTAATAATCAATCAGCATTACAGTAAGGGAGGGGAAAAGAAAAATGAACTTCATATTTTAGCAGACATCAAGATAGAAACCATACCTGCAAAGGATACGATGTCTACAGGGGAGCAGAACAACACTGATCTCTCCCTCAAAGCACACCCTGCATAAAACTTTTTCCTGACCAGTACAACAAAATAACATTTAGATATCTCACGTAACAGACAACATACTAATGCAAATTCAAGTAACAGACTATCTCAAGCAAACTCCCATAATTTACAGACAGAACACATCAGGATCTTTGGCAATGCATGAAGCTTTTTCATACTTTATTTCAGACAATTATAGTGTTTGATACACAGATGCTCCTTTGAAGATCTACGCTTGAGAAATATTCATTGGAGACCTAAATTCCAAAATATTATGTGCACTAGGATGTATTTCTGTTTAATAACTAATTGGAGCTTGGCACTAAAATTTCGCATGATGCAGATGTTTTTTTCATGTATGCATAATGTTTTGACAGTATTATTGCAATTATTGTAATGCAACAAGTATAATGCAATTGACAAACTGGAGACAGAATTTCATGTTCCAGATTAAAATAACTTTCATTTAGATAATCAATTTCAGTTAAACCAAAAGGAATTCTGTTTAGGAAAACAAAAGTTTGCAAAACAGGGTGCTTAAATTGATGCATTTAATATTGCCATCATCTTCAGCATAACATCCATGTTCTGAATAACTATATGAAATGCTTCGGTGAGATTAATTTATAAACATAAACCACATATTCTTCTCTATATTTGTCTCAAATTACAAGAATACACATACCTGCATGCACTAAGGAACAGTACATGTTTCTTTCAGGCTCCTCTTCAACTTTTATTTGAGGACTAACTAATGTTCACTAGGATATTATGCCAAAATTCAGAATTACTGCTTTACCCATTTTGAAATCATTTTAGTTCATCAATAAACCTAAAAAATTGACATGGATTTACATATTACAATTTTCAACCCTTGGGTAAAACATGAATTGAACTGATCCACAAGGCAGAACCAAGTAATGGAACTAAGAATGTTCAAAATCATAGAATAAGGGTCCTGCCCTAAAAATGAAATGAGTGATGCTTCCCAAAGAATAGAAATTATAGTATTCCTGTGTTCAGGCCATGTCCCTTGATTATGAAACTATAAGTAAAGCATTGGGGTATTACATTTTGAAGTCTTTCAAACTCCTGCTGGCTGTATTTGGTGATTTCTGTCTGCTCACCAAGAGCTGCTTGAAGCCTCCATACCTGAAATGTAAGAGAACGTGCAAGAATGCAAAGGTGGACTATAAAGGGTCAAAATCAATGTTCGCATTGGCCAATAAAAATCCATGGTTGGATCCAAGAGTAAACAAAGAGAGAGGGAGAGTATGCTTATATATATAAGTGAAACCTTGTCTTTGCAACAAATAGAATACAAAGAAAAACAATGAGGGCTTTATTACCTCCTCAGCAAGATCCTTTTTAGGCATTTTCTTCACTATCTCAGGAGGATAACCACAGAAAGTATTATAACTACACATCAATGAACCAAATGTACAAAGATCAGAAACGAGCACCAATTTGTAACTTTTTATGAATTTATAAAAACTTAAAAGATTTAATTCAACAGCTAAAGCACCAAAGCAACCCACTGAAATGGAGAGGGAGGGGGAGAGAATATAACACTTGTGGAGAAAATTCAAAAAAGAAAAATTGAGGATGCTTGATCAATTGGGATTTGAGGATATCTGGTGTCAACAAAGACAAGTAAAGCAGTGGTGATGCTACCTGTAAAATTAATTGCATACATACTATTGAATCTAGGTTTACTGAGCTCTTGACTACGATTTAGGGAATGGGTAGGTCAAGGCAATCCACCCAACCCAGAATACCTACAACCATAACTCACTCCGCACCTGACCTGATCGGGTCAAGTCAAGCGGAGGGCTTTGTCTACTCATTAGGTACCCACCAGGTATCCAACCCGATTTCTAAAAAAAAAAAAAAATCATTATTTGAAATCACATTAAATCATATCCTAAACAAATAAAGCAATGGGTACAAGTTGGGTGATGAGTCAGGTGGAATCCACATCCACTCCAGCACCCAGCCCTGGTAAAACCAGTTGGGTTTCACCTGCACCTGGTTTGACCCTGGTCAAACTGTGTAAAAACCTGACCCAACAGCTTTGAGTGACACTGGATACCCGAGGGAAGTTGCCATTCCTACTTCTATTGCTTTTTTCCCCCCACCATATGCAACTTTCATTTCATGATTCTCCATACTTCTAAACATTAAAAAAATCTAGCAGTTCTCCTAAACAATTTTCATATTGCAGTTCACCATTCAAATTTAAACAGGTTTACAGTTTCCAAGATTGAAATAAGCAAAATACAGTTTCAATGATCTCAATCCTATTCTTATGTCCATATCTTTCTTTGACCTCACCAAAGGATATGTCATCCAACATGACACATGCTCAAAAAAGAAAGAAATATTTTAGCAGCGTATGAACCATTATAAAATGTACAGAAATAGATAATATACTAACCTGGCATCACCCATGTGGTACAATCGGGCCTGTTCCTCTTGACTTCCCTCATCAATTGACCACCATCCCAGTAGCCTGTATCAAACAAATTGGGAGATACAGAAGGTTATTCTGTTAGTAATCATACCACATCAAATACTTCTGCTGGCTCAGTGGAATCATGACCTTTCCTAACAGATTAGGCTTCTGATGGAAAGTTGGTGATCACCTGGAACCATGGTGCAAGAACCCCAAGCAGTCATGAGCTCTTGAGGAAAATGTAAAATATCTTCCAGTGCCAGCTTCACTCCGTAATAAAAGAACAAGCTTCTCTGCCAACTTAGAAGCAGCAAATAATACACCAGCACCTTGAAGCAGGAAAAGCGGAGAGAAAAGAACCAGAAGTGGTATATTTCTAGCACCAGCAGGTGTTCCCTGAATTAAAAAGCCATTATCTATTAATAAGCGAATCCCATCCAGCAGGCATGAATAAAAGTCAATTATGTAAGTACCTCTAAATGCATACAAAGGAGAACTTGGAAACCAATCAAGGGAATTTTCATGATATGGCCACCAATATCTTGTAGACCACACATTCTGTCCTGGTGTTGATTCTCCTCTGGAGAAACCATTAAGCCACCATTCCAATCAAGATATCTAATCGTCATTGAAGATGAAGCTTCTCTTGTCCGAGAATTTCTATGGATCACTGGATTAGACCATTTAGTACAGACAAGAAAGGCAAAGCACTCAGCAATGCTGCAGAAAAAATGTTTAGATTTATCATTTCGTTGTGGCACTAAAACCTTGAACATACCTCCAGCTTTATTATGTCTGAACTATGAAGCAGTACAGAAAAACAGCAATCAGAAAGAAAGAATCAATGCAACCTTACCTAAAGTTTATGAACAAGTCCCACCAGCCAAGTGCACCCACATCACCTGCAATATTTTAAGAGAGAACCAGAAACCAGTCATTATTTTGATATAAGCCATTACATGTAATGATTCAGTATAGATAGGATCACCCATATTATACAAAAGGACAAGTTTAGTTCACATTGTGGTCCATGGAAAAGAAAAGTGAAAATCAATTTCCACTATTCAGGACTGCTCGGGAATGACCCCCCCCCCCCCCCCCCCCCCCCCCCCAAACCTCCAAAGTATCAATCAGAAAATTGAAAATAAGTAATTTAGTTTCTCTCTACAGTGTAGTCACATATTGTTATATAACTGACATTCTGTAGCCCAGCAAATGACCACCACCATTAAAGACCTGAAAAAAAATATGTCTTTCACAAGCAATGCAAAATTTTGATGTTTAGGTCATGTTTGAATGTGCTTGTCCATATATTTAGCATTCTTGAAGAACCATGAAATTCATATCATTGAAAGGAACCTTCCACCCTGTCAAGCCACTTAATTCAATTGCAAATTTATTATGAAAAGCGATCCCCAATATAGCAAGAATGGGAACAAATAAGGGATGCCAGTAAGGAAGTGTTGGGATCCAATGAAGGGAGGAATGCATGTCTTATCCGCAGCAGAACACAATTTTAATGAAATGTAAAAGCATGTATTTCACGAGCAGTGTAAAATGTTGATTTTAAGATATGTTCCAAAGGACAACAGCTTGTCTATAAGCTCAGCATTCTATACAACCATAAAATTCCAATCATTGTAATGAACCTTCAATCCTATCTAGCAACTTAATTTGGGATGCTAATTTATAATGAATGATGATCCAATGACATTTTCACCTGATAAATTATCTTTTTTCATGAGAGAGAGAGAGGGAGGGAGAAGGAAAAAAAAACTCCATGATGGATACACATAACTTTCAATAAAAAGGATCCAAGCTAATGGATCATGTATCTTGTTATCACTATAGCATTTTAAGAATAGAGTTTTAGAATCTGAAAATTTATCTAATACAGTCCCACTGCTCCATATCTCTTCCCCAAAAACCTTCATGCACTAAACATTCAATTCCTCTACAAAGCGTAAATTACCCTAGTGACCCCAACAGCTCCAAATGCCAACTCCAATTCATTAAGCAGTCTTTGCCTGTTCCAGAGGAAGTTAGATTGTGTTTACTCAGGCAACAGCTTTTAAATAACTAATCACAATTACTTATGAAACAAAAAGAAAGATTTTTTTATGTCTAATTACTCCATTCTCATTCCACATAAGCATAATAACAATAATAACCATGTAAGGGAACTTTAAAAAAAAAATAATAGAAATTTGAGAAGTGAATAAGACTATGAAAAGATGAAATTATAAATGCAGATTCTGGAATTGAAACTAGATAGCTGGGAAAACAAATCCCCAATTACTTTGAATGCACCAATGCAATTGTATTTAAAAATCATGTGAAATTAAGAAAGATTACCGCCCAGCTTTAGAAGGGTAAAGACTGTAGCAGCCACAAAGAAAACCATAGAAATTGCAACCCAGAAGTGCTACAAAAGTAGAGTGGAAGTTCATTAATCCTTGAACAAATTCATATACAACCTAAACCATCATATGAATTAAAAACCAACAAGCTTGAAAATGCCAAATTTGTAATAATGGCACCTGGATCTTAGGTAACATAAAAAAAATGCATGATCGCAAAAAATGTCTTATGTGACATTTCTGCATGAAAATAGTGTCTATAGCAAGATACTCATTTTGGAATTATCCAAAACCACGAAATACAAAGACATCTCTCTCTCAGAAACAGAAAATCATAATTTTCAAGATACTGCAAAAATTACAGCCATGAAACTTTATTTACTTTCAACAAATTAATTGAGCCCTTGAGGTATAAACTGTACTGTATAAACGTTTTTGTTAACAATTTCAAATAACTACTCTCTGTTAAAGAAGTTATTATGTTTGTTAACAATTTCAAGCAAGGGATACATAAATTCATTGTATGTTGCTAAATTAGTTCCAAGCCACAGACAAAATACTAGACTATGGCATGCTTTGAACAGCTCTCCAAGTTAGTACAATGACAAACTTACAGGCAATGTTTCCCATATCGCTTCATCACTAATGCTTTCTTCTTCTCCTGGCATAAGAGCCTTACACATTCTGTAGAAGAAATGAAAGTCCGTTAACAATAGTACAGAATACAATAGTAATTACCAATTGGGAAGGAAACTTGGATATGGGAGGAGGAAGGGAGGCTAACTGAAGTGCCATGTGTAATTCGGAAAAACAGAAATGATACAGTAATTGCCAGTAGAAAATTGATGGCAAACATATTGTGAACAGAACTTAAATTTAGTTGAAAATTTTGGACGTGATCCTTTATATAACATTTGGTATAATTATCTTTTCATATTCTAAAGAGGTTGAACCCTTCGGAAGAAGATGCATTTAGTGTAAAAAGAACAATTAAGGCAAGCTTAGGGCAAGTTGTGCTCATTTAAGCCATTGGCGTTCTATCTCTCCAATAAGAATTAAGGAAAAGTTATAAGGTGGCCACTACAGTAAAGTATTTTTTTCTAACAATGGAAATGACTTAGAACTAGCATGTTAAGGAAGAACAAGCATGTCCTGTTACAAAGGTTCTCTGTGCCAATATGCAGTATGCAAAAATAGTATGTGATGTTAACTGCGTATCTGTAAGGTAAATTACTGAGACTGATTAATATGCCAAAGGAAATACCTGAAATTGTCAATTAGAATAATTACTTCAAATGCCAACAATGGAATAAAGACAATCTTCAAGTTTACAGCAGCAATATGATAAACTGCAAGAGAAGCATTAAGAAAGTTTGAAGGTCCAAGCATTTAAATGATTATAAAACGACAAACAGAATAACTAGGAGACTTGAAAAGGATGTTATCACTTGTTAATCCTCAACAGCATAAGAATAGTAGAAGGGGTTTAGTGTATACCATAAACACTTTCGAGATATATACAAAGAAGCAGTTCAAATGCAATAAGCAATGGTGTTGCCACAACTGCATGGCATGGCGCCCACTGTCCAAGAAAGAAAATCTCAACACTTTATATCCACAAATAAAGATTGCTTTAAATCTCATGGACACAAAATAAAAGAAGGAAATATTACATGGCGATTACGTGGAACTGATGGAGCAGGTAATGAAAATCTTCCTCGAGCAACAACTACATGGAATGTCCAGAGTGGGAAGAAAATTAACCTGAAAATAGAAGACAATACATATACATTATCCATTTTTCAGGCTTCAACAAGCACAGCATTAAATACTAGGCATCTAAATCACAACATAGTAGGAAGGACTTGAGATACAAGCATGTTTAAGGGGGGGAAAAGGAACCCATAGATAGCCTTATTAAGGGCAGATTGCTAAGAAAAGAAAATTTTCCCATTCCCCAACCCACGGCATTCCATTTCATTACCTTTTATCATAGCACGCATCTTCTCCAACTAAATTTACTACAACTTAACTGAATAAAAGCGCAAAATCTGGACATCCAACCATTAAACCTTCTTTAGATTAGCATAGATTTTCTAACGCCTCTTTGTTTCATTGCTTCAACAACTGTTAGCAATTTCAAGTTTTGCACCCATTCCAACAGAACCGAGAAATCCCCCTGCCACGATAGAGACTTCCGAGAACAATAGACAATAAAAAAAAAAAGCATCGCATTTTCAAAATCACGAGACAGTAAAGAGAAAGAAGGGCCCCTTGTAAATAATACAAAATAAAACCACAGAAGATGATATATCCTCATCAGTTGGAGATTTTCTATGTTAATAACCATGATGGATGCCACAGTCGGACTCGGAGTCATAAAATACATCAATTCGAAAAATAGCAATTTACCCCAAATGGTTGGATACACCACTGGTAAGAACAAAGCTGAATGCTTCTGTTGTTGTTCTTTTTATTTTTTATGGAGAAAAAAAAAGACTTGGGAAATTCAACTTCCCACAAAACTATACCATGTAAGCAATTCAAGTATGCATTCTCCAAAGAAACTTGTGAAATTCGTAGAATCTACAGTACCAATTACAGAAAAATCTTAAATTCGAAAATCCATACATCAATTCATGCACAAAACTGATAAGAAGAAGAAGAAAACAGACCACCAAGAGTAGGAGACGACGTGATCAAGCTTGAGGACGAGAAAGAGAGTGAAAGAGAAGAGAAGACAGTGTGCCGCTAGTGCCTGTACTGATTTCAATACTCTTCTCCAGTTCATCTTCTTCGCTCTCTCTCTTTCTGGTTTTTCTTTTTTGTGTTTGTAGGCTGCGGAATTGAATTCCTTTTTTTAGTTATATTATTATTATAAAGTGAGAAGGTTTCCTTCGGGTTTCAATGGGGCGATACTGAAGAACACCGATACCTATCCCTTTTTCTTTTTATTTTATTATTCCCTCTCCCTTTTCTGTTCTCTTTGTTTTCACGGCGAAGTAATCATAATTTTTACACGGCATGAAAAATATAAAATAAATTTAGATAGTAAAAATATATTATAAAATTATAAGAAATTTTAAAATATTTTAAAAAAAAATTAACACTTCAAATAAAAATTCATATATAGTTCAACCACCTTAAACTATAATTCATACATAGTTCAAACATCTTAAAATACATGGTTCAAATAAAAATTCATACATAATTTAAATAATTTTTCATTAACTAATAATTAACAAACTTAAAACAAGCAATCTGCTGGTGTGTCATGTAAATTAAAATCAGCTTCATTATATTTATCTTCCTCATTATTCCTCAGACATTTATCAATATCATTTGCATCAAGAGGATTATTAGTGTTACTACTAGTACTAACACCAATATTATGAACATTAGTGCTACTATTAGCACCAACACCAATATCATCAATTTGAATCTCCAAATCACGATTCAAGCCAAATGCTGTTTGAAACGAAAAATAACTCAACTGATAATTTTTTGACAATACTTGCACTGAACTTTTCTAGAATTCTTATCAATATCTATACCATGTTGTCATCCCACATCAAGCTTATTACCAGAAGAATTTTTTCAAGATGCCATTAGTAATATTTTTTTAACTTTTGCGGGTTAAAACTCGAAATCGATCAAACTCGGTCAAACTGGTAAAATCGGTCCGATTTTACCGATTTTAATCGAGTTTGACCGATTTTAACCGAGTTTGACCAATTTCAAGTTTTAACCCGATTTAATACGTTATATACATATTGACTCGTAAAATCGTAAGATTTTAAGAGTCAACTCGCGATTTTGACAATAATGGCTAGCATAATAGTTATCGGACTGACCGAGTTAATCCGGTTAAGAAATTGAATTTCAAGTTATACGAGTTGACCAAATCAATAAGAAAAAATTAAAATATATATTAAAAATTTTAATATTTTATATAAAAAAATTAAAAAACAATCTATATAAATATAAGTCACACGTGCTATAAATAATGAAGTTTAAAAGATTTTTTATTTTACGTTGAAAAAATATAATTTTTTTCTTGTAAACATAGAATATATATACTAAAAAGTTTCAAATCGTACATTGAAAAACAAATAATTTTTTTTTATGAACATAGAGTATATATATTAAAGAGCTTCAAATCTCACATTGAAAAAATAAAATATTTTTCTAGTATTTATATAGTGAACTTTGAAAATGGTTAATAACCAACTATATATATATATATATATATATATATATATATATATATATATATATATAAAAGTATCAGGTTAGGAGAAAAAACACATTTGAAAAAAAAAAGATCTTCACCGGGTTTTGTCAGGTCAACCGGGTTTTGCCGGGTTTTTGCTCATCCCAGTTTTTTACCTTACCCGGATTGGTTCAGCCACAGGGTCAATCGGGTCCCTGTCGATCCATCGGACTGGTCCGGGTTTAATAATTATGGCTAGCATTGTCCCCCTTTGTTTTAGAATATTTTTTTAATTTTTTTTATTAAGTTGATTTAAAATTTTGAAATTTATTGGTAAAGAAGACTAGATAATTTATTCCCCCTTACGTGAAATTTTTGTTTTGGAATAAGTAGTTATGTTAGCATGGAAAGACTGTTAAAGCAAAAGAAATTTTGTTGAAATATACTAAATGGATGTGTACAAGAACATGTACTCTTTACTAGATATATTTTAGATGTTACTGTGATTGTTCATTTTAAGCCTTACAATGATGTAATTTAGAATTGGTTTCTTTATAAACGGTGTACGTATGGATATTACCTTTTACATGAAACTATCCTTGATTAATTTGGAGCTATATAACTCTAGATATGACCAAAACACCAAGTAAAAGTCTAAACCAATATAAATCTAGACTGATTTTGGATGCTTCTATGATTGTTGATTTTAAGCTTTAAAATGATGTAATTTAGAATTGGTTTCTTTAAAAACATCGAAGGTATGGATGTTACTTTTGAAATGAAATTGGTCTTGCTTATTTTTTATTTTTAAAACTCCAGATGTTAGCTAGAAACCAAAAAAAGGTCTAGATTGAACTAACCATGGGCATATTTTGGGTGCTACTGTTATGGTTGACTTTGGAGTTGAAAAAAACAAGATTAGGTGTTTCTTTCTTCATCAATGTTGTGTCTTTGTGTCTTAGCTTTCCATCAAGATATCTCACACTTAAAATCGAGTTCTAAAACTCTAATTATGACTAAAATATCAACCAATGTTCTAGGTTGGTGAAACTAAACCAACTAGAATTTGTAAAATTCTAATGTTTGCTTGGAATTGTTGTTAATTGAGGGTCTTAACATTTGAAACTATAAGAGTGAGCTGTATGATTTATTATTAGAAAATATATTGAGGAAGTTGTTGAAATATATATGTGTGTGGAGAAAAGGGGAAATTTGAGGTGCATAGTATGGGTATGCTAGTGATTCAATTTAATTTATGGTGTGAGTAATAATGGTTGTTTAGTTGAGAGATACAGGAGAAGCATTCAGAAAAAATCTCGACTTCTCAGTAGCTTGGATAACAAGAGTTAAGGGTTACAGGGATAGGACAACAACAAAAGGCAATAAAACATGCACATGCTCGAGGTATGAGCTTGACTCCTCTTTTTTATTTATGTTTAATATAAATTGTTTATGAAATTTAAATTTTGCTATGTTATAATGAAACTGTGAAATGGATTGGATATGATGGGGTTGTGTACTATTGAAATTGCAAAGTTGAATTAGATATGATGGAATTGTGTGTTAATAAAATTGTGAAATTGAATTGGACAAGAAGGGATAGTGTATGTTGATTGAATGGGCATGGTAAATGTTCATAATGGAATGAGATGGTGCATGGAAAATTTTATGAGATGGTTAAATTAAGCATGGGAAAGGTATGTAATGATATTTAGATGCCAAAATGTCAGTAACTAAGGATATAACATTAAAACGATATTTAATGATCATAATGTCGGTAACTAAGGATATAATGTGAATTAATACTTAGTGATCTTAAAGTCAGTAACTAAGGATATAAAATGAATTGATACTTTGAAACCATAACGTCGGTAACTAAGGATATTGAATTGATACTTAGTGACTATAATGTAGGTAACTAAGGATATAATATTAATATATACTTAGTGATTGTAATGTTAGTAACTAAGAATATAATGTGAAGGATATTGAATTGATACTTAATGACTGTAACGTCGGTAACTAAGGATATGATATGAATTGATACTTAGTGATTGTAACATCGGTAACTAAGGATATAATGTGAATTGATACTTGGTGATCATAACATCGATGAGTAAGGATATAATGTGAATTGATACTTGGTGATCGTAACATCGGTGACTAAGGATAGTGTATCGATTAATACTTAGTGATCGAGGTATCGATAACTAAGGACATGGCATGAAATGACACTTAATGAAGTAAGATCGGTAGCTATAAATATGACATGAATTAATACTTAGTAACTAAAGAGATGGTGACTAAGGAAAAAGAATGACTCGACACTAGTAATCGGGAGGATAATGATGAAGGAAATAAATTATACTACTTAATGATTAAAAAGGGCAGATAACCAAGAAATTGAAGTATTTCTTTATTAGTTTAAGATATTGATGTGAGTGACAAATAGAACTTAGACATCCTAAAAATGATGGATTTTATGAATGGTAGTAATGTAATAAAATTGACCATGAAACATGAGAATTAGAGAAGTACAAGTATGACATGAGTTGATTATGTATGATGATGAGACCATATTGATGTTAGATCAATTGAGTATGATAGCTTGAAAAGTCTTAATACTTAATAGCCAAAATATAGGAACTAATGAACAATTTTGATTGTTATATATATATATATATATATATAACTAAGGAATGGGAGGTGTTATTTTATTAGTTATAAATTAATGGTATAAACACCAAATCGAGAATTAGATTTCCTAAGGATTAAAACTCCTATGAGGAATGACCATGTAATAAAGATGATGATGACATATGGAAATTAGAAAGGCATATTTGGTATGTCTTAGTTGTGCTAAGTGATGATGCCATATTCATGTTAAACCATTTGAATAACACCGTTGGAAATATTAAAGATGGATGCAAATTTATGTGTAAAGAATTGATAAATATTGTTCAATACATTTTACACAGATAATATTATGATGAGAATTGTTTACATGAGGTGATTAATCTTGGTCGATCTTTCATGATCGATTAGGGATGATGGTTAATTGATCATGGTCAATTATGGTTGGAGGAGGATTATGGTCAATTGATTAAGAGAAAAAAATTTACATAAATTTTTTAGACTTTGTTTTTGTCTATCTACCTATAAGTGAATCGATTAAACATTCCATGTCAGTTTACACCTATATAAGCACTATATAAGTGTGCTTGAGAATTATTTAATGAAACCATCAATTGTAGTTTGAACAATAAGTCATTCCCTGAAGTAATATATATTCTACTTGAACTAGAGGAAGAATTCTCGACATTGATTTGATTAATGGGCTAATAGTAAAAAAGAAATGAATTGTGATTGTTGAATAGAGTGATGAATTCAGCATATGTTGAAGCATAAGATAGGTGTGTTTAATGGATTAATGAATCTTAGAAATTAAGAATGAATCATGGATTAAAGAAACCATGATTTAAATTACCACTTGAGAGACAATTGTTGTGTTAAAATATAATGGCTCAATGATCTTATTGTCATGGCAATCTAAGTCTAGTCATGGAAATGATGAGGTAATTCTCCCAAAGAATAAATGAATTGAAAGAATAGTATGTGTTAATTAGATCTTGAAAGAATCTATATGTTAAGGAATGGTAGGAGAATTACAATATTCAGAAAGAGCTATTGAATAGATCAAATGGAAATGAAATATACTAAATGTATAAAATAGATAAAAATAACTGAAAAAGTATATAATATGAAGTTCATTTATGATGTTTTCAAAAAATACTAGTGTGGTTAATTATAAAATTGTTGAGCTGATAAAATTAAAAATTATATATGCTCACAGGTTTTTCATGTTCATCATCGCAGTTTCAAAAGATCATGATCCTATTTCTTTTTTTTTTTCTTAATTGGTATATAATGATAAATTTATTGTATAATGTTATAAGCAGACTGAAAAAATATAATTTCACCAAATGAGGTGTGGATTGTATATTATACACATATGATTTAAGGGGTTTTAGAAATCTTGAATTTCTAAATGAAATATTGAGTATAATGTCTTATATGAAATATTGGAAGTTACTTGTGAAATTAAAGTTGTAAGCCGTATGTGTGGATTGTGGGCGTTGACATTACATAAAAGTAATTTTTGTGGAGAATTTAGGGTCGTTACATTAATACAGTTAGTATCTCTCAAAACTCCAAGCATGAAAGTTGTTGCGATATTTCTTAATGTTCCATAGCATTTTGAATCATCTCAATCGGAGCTCGGATAAGAGAATTATACTCAAATTACAAAACAGTGTCGAAAATGTCCAAAATCACCTATTTAGCTTCATTTTGCACTTAACACCTCAATTTGCATCATAAATCAAAATATAAAAATAATGAGTACATTTAGAAACCAAATAAGTATTAAATACTAAATATTAAGGGAGAAAAATATGATATTTTTTATTCTTATCAAATTCCCTCTCACTTAACTTTTGTTCATCCTCGGACAAAACTTAAATTCACTTTCCCAAAAACACCAAGGTTGTAACACCATCAACAAAAATAACCAAGCTCTTCAAAACTCATAATATATCATGAACAAACATTCTTAAACAACTTACAATTATTAATAAGCATCTTCACTCGAAGATGGAGTAAACTAAATATGTAAACCCTCATAGAAATAAACATTTGACTCTCGTATGTTTGAAAGGTATGTATTTCACTCAAATTCATTCCAATGAAAATGATCTACCATAGACTTGCATATCTTATCATTCTCCACCATTGGGATCATATGCATAACACAACTCATAAGGACTTTTTAAAAGTTGTAACGGGGCTTTGGATCAAGGTATGAAACATTTGAGAATGTAGCTCAAAAGCCATCTACACTAGTGGAACAAAAATAAATCAACTCAATCTCGAATGTATAAGACATATAAAACCAATCACTCCATTTAACAACTTCTTCAATTTGAATTTAAAGTATTTAAACCATGTAAAGCTCCTATATTGAAAGGAACACTTTTCATTTGCTTCCATTTTTATGTATATCACGTCTGAACACACCCATTTCTTAGGCTTTTAGGAAGAATTATGAACATGGACAATTTATAACATTAAAAGCAATTTCCTCTATTAGTTTCTCTCCTTTTTTTTTAATATAAAGTACATCAACAACATAACTCATGAATTGAGAATGAAAACATGTTTAATTTCACTAAGCATAGACAGACCACCAATCTAGACACCCTCACTCTTATTTCTTGCACACCAATACATATCATAATGATGAACAATGCTCCACTAGCTCTACCACTTGGGTAAATATATTTTTTCTTGGGTTTAAATCTTGTAACATAGGTTCATAATAAACAAAATAAAGTTTAAAGGGGTTGAACAAAAGGAAAAATTAAGTACAAGATAGGCTATTTGACTTATATAGCTTATAACAAAGAGGGCCTTAATCATGTTTATGCATGCATATGTTAATGTGATCTCGAAGAGAATCAATGCAAGTTATAGAGAAACAAATCCATAGAATAATATCTCACATGAAAGAAAATAATGTGACTGATATAGATGTGTTAGTCTAAAGATCCAAAATATCACTTGCCTTTTGTCTACCAAAAAATGGCATGCTTTCCCAAACATCAATTGATATGATGGCATACCAATGGATGTTTTATATGTAATCCTATACACCGATAAAACATCATCCAAATGCAAACTCCAATCTTTTCTACTTGGATTGATCATCTTATAGACTTGATCTCCCGATTCAACACTTTTGCTTATCCACTAGCTTGTAGATGATAAGTAATTGAAATCTTGTGAGTTACAAGGTACTTTTTTAGCAAAGTCTACAATTCGATTGCAAAAATGAATGCTTTGATCACTTATTAGAGCTTTCGGGATTCCAAACTTAAAGAATATGTTAGACTTCATAAAATCTATAATAATTTAAAATCATTGGTTCTAGTGGTTTTAGCTTCCACCCATTTTGAGATATAATCAACAATAAGCAAAATATAAACATAACCGAAAGATATAAAAAGTGGTCCCATGAAATTGATTCCCCAGACATAATTTTTTTTTGCAAAATAATATGTGGGTTTACAACATCTCAATTCGTTGGGATATATTATATTATATTATCTATCTTTTGATAAGGATAGCATGACTTACAAAACAAATATGTATTGTGAAATAAAGACAAACAATAGAAACCATATTCTAGCACTTTTCTTGTTATCGTAACGTGCACGACGTCTAATGGCGAAACTACCTCCTAGAATTGAAGAGGTTTTGGGCTTAATCATAAAGTTATGATCAGAGGGTTCAAGAGTCGTCACCTAATATTATGGTCACTAAGAAACCTATTGCTCTGCGAGAGTCTAGATAAGGGGACTAATTGTGTAAGGGAAAGACGTATCACCCCCAATGCACCTTACCTATGGTAAACTGCATTATTGATTCATTGGTAATCTAAGACACATTTATGTTTGTTGGTCTCATCTACAATTCAAAGCAAATCTCTCTTCGTGAGGAAGTTTCTACCTTATCAGATTAAATTCTAATCGTTTTAAGGCCTTAATTTTAGTATCACATTTATTTTCTATTTTGTATCTTTAATACTTGATGGTATATTTTATAGTGTAATTTTATATTTCCAAATATTAAAGTTTACAACTAAATCCTAACACTCAGAATAACAAACTAATTGTGAGATTTTT
This sequence comes from Populus simonii, assembly GCA_007827005.2. Classification (NCBI taxonomy): domain Eukaryota; kingdom Viridiplantae; phylum Streptophyta; class Magnoliopsida; order Malpighiales; family Salicaceae; genus Populus; species Populus simonii. The sequence goes on from CM017478.2 coordinate 4,518,792, forward strand.
GGTATTTTGGTCAAACTCTAATGGATAATCATAAATTGGTTACGAGATCCATTTCACATTTTTAAAACATGATAAAAATGAGATTTTATCCTTTTTAGAAAATATGCATGAAAAACCTTTAAGATTTGGTCGTATCCACGAAAACAAAACATTTTTTTTTTTGAAATGAGGGATTTTTTTTTATTTTAGAGAAAAATCAGATATTTTCTATATCGAATTTGTATCTTACAATGTAATTCTACAGCCCAATGTTAGGCAAAATTGTTGAAAAAAAAACGAGCAATAGACTCACAAATGATTTCAAAATGGTCCTTGGAATTTTTTAGAATTTTGTTTTGGCTTTTTATTAGGCTTGTTTAGCTAAACATTAAAATAAAAATAAATTAAAAACTCAGGAAAAATATTAGTGTGTGTTAGACAAACACACCTTTAGTCTAAGGGGTAGGACTGATTAGCCTCAAAGCACAAGCCCAATCTAGTTGGGTTGGGTTGAGTTAGGCCATTTGAAGGCCTAACAATTTTCTTTTTCTTAGATTGAGAGAATTTAGAGGAAAACAAAGAAGAAAATCAAAATTTCCAAGCTTACACATAGGCAGCGGGTTTAAACAAGAAAGGAGAAGGATTTTCCTTCAAAATTACGACAATGCCATTCATTTAAATGCTCATTTGTTATTTCAGTTAAATCTCTATTCATCGGTATTTTTTTCATATTGATTTATTTTCTTATTTCATCAGAAAATTTTACACCAATTTATTGGGGATGTTCACTTGAAAGCATAATTTGTTTTTCTTTAATTCATTATTTTTTGGTTAAAAATTACACTATTTATCACATGGTTTATAATATTCCTTTGGATTTCAATTCCTTGTTTATTCTTCAACTATATGAGAAAACTCTACTTATTTTTATTTTTTTTTATCTCTGAAATGTTGATACAATTGCATTCATGAAAAGTTATAAATATAGTGTATTTAATGGATTTTAAAACTAAATATATTTATATTTTTAGGTCCTTCATATAAGACAAATGGATAATTGCTAAATTTGTTATTAGATTTTATTTCATAAAAATAATGTATTCCATTACATATTAAAAATAATGTTACTTTATGAAATCTTATATAAATTGTTCTTCATTTGATGTTTTTACAAGCTTACTTGCAAGCTTCTAAATGAGCTTGCTTATACAACGAACTTAATGAAGCTTAAGATTAGTTCGTTCATATAACAAGCTTAAGAAACAGGCTCATATAAGCATAAGTTTGAACTGAGCTCTTTAGTACATGAAAATTTTGAATGGCTCACTCGGCTCATTTACAGCTCAATGAATAAAGGATTATTTAATGATTTTTGATACCATAAGGACTAATTAGTTAATTTTGAACTGAGCTCTTAATACGTGAAATTTTGAATGACTCGTGACTCGGCTACTTTACAACCCTATGAATAAAGGGTTATTTAATGATTTTTGATATCATAAGGACTAATTATTTAATTTTGATAAAGCACATGAACTAAGATATTATACAATATACTAAAAGGGTGTAATGTTTTTGTTACTGTTTACTCAGACACAAAACACTGTGAATTAAAGCAGTGTAATGGTAGAGCTGCCCTTGCCACAGAGAGTTGCAAGGACAGCAGGGGAGGGGTAAATTGTCTTTTCACTAGGATGCATTTGGCATTGAAAAGATGGTTGGGGACACCTGACGTTGAGGCTGCCCTACATGTTCGCTGAGTCAGACCTGCGCGCATAACTGTAGACTCTAGCGAGACCCAAGGCTCATGAGTCCTGCAATAGGACCTAGTGCTCTTTGGTCCGCGTCAGGACCCAAGGTTAATAATGGGTCTTGCGTCAGGACCTAGTTTTCTTGGGTCCTGCAACAGGACCTAGTGCTCTTGGGTCCATGTCAGGACCTAATTTTCTTGGATTCTTTGTCAGGACTCAAGGCTATTGGGTTTTGAGTTTTTAAATATAATTATTTTCCTTATAAATATTATTTTTTATTATTATTGTTGAAAGTATTAATATCAAACATATTATAATTTGTGTTCTAAATATTATTAGTTCAATTACAATAAAAATAATAATATTTATACCCCAAATAATAGTAGTTTTTATATTAATACTTTGAATTATAATAAAACTAATAATATTTATACCACAAATAATACTATTTTTAATATTAATACTTTCAATGATAATAAAAATAATAATCTTTGTACCACAAATAATAATATTTTTTATATTAATACTTTGAACTATAATAGAAATATTAATATTTATAACACAAATAATACTATTTTTAATATTAATACCTTCAAATATAATAAAAAAATAATATTTATAGCACAAATAATAATAATAATAATTTTTAATTTTTAATTTTATCCTTTAAATCAACTATATGGTTTTTTTGTTATGGTAATAATATTTTATTTCAAATTTATTAATGACAATAATGATAATACGAACAATAATTTATACTTTACCCTTCAAATGGGTCTTGCATTAGGACCCAATTCGCTTGGGTCTTGCGCTAGGACCTAAGGGTAATAAGTCCTGCATCAGAACTCAATTCCCTTGGGTCATGCGTCCAGACTCAATTCCATTGGATCTGGCGTCAGGACCCAGGTTTAATGGGTTGTGCGTTAGAATCCAATTCTATTAGGTCCCTCATCAAGACCCAAGGTTCTTAAGTCTTAGGTTTCTAAATATAATTATTTGTATTTTAAATATTATTATAATTATTATAATTAAAAGTATTGATATGAAAAATAGTATAATTTATGTTATAATAATTATTATTTTTATTATAATTGAAAGTATTAATATTAAAAATGTTATCATTTGTGTTATAAATATTATTATTATTATTATTATTATAATAATTAATATTATTAATAAATTTGAAAAAAATTATTATTAATATTGAAAAACAACCATAGATTTGATTTGAAAGGTAAAATTAAAAATCATCATCATCATCATCATCATCATTAATAAATTTTAAAAAACTATTATTACTATCGAAGAAAAACCATAATTGTTTTTTAAATATTAAAAATATAAACATTAGGACAGACAAGTTAAATAATAATATTTATACAACAAATAATACTATTTTTAATATTAATACCTTTAATTATAATAAAAATAATAATATTTTTACCACAAATAATAATACTTTGAACTATAATAGAAATATTAATATTTATAACACAAATAATACTATTTTTAATATTAATACCTTCAATTATACTATAAATAATAATATTTATAGCACAAATAATAATAATAATAATAATAATAATAATAATTTTATCCTTCAAATCAACTATATGGTTTTTCTTTGGTGTAATAATATTTTATTTCAAATTTATTAATGATAATAAGAATAATAATTTATATTTTTACCCTTCAAATATGTCCTGCATCAGGACCCAATTATCTTGGGTCCTGCGTTAGGAACCAATTCGAATGGGTCCTACGCCAGGACCCAATGCTCTTGGATCTTGCCTCAGAACCCAAGTCGAATGGGTCCTACGTCAGGACCCAAGGGAAATGGGTCTTGTGTTAGGCCCAATCTATTGGGTCCTTCATCTAGGCCCAATCTATTGGGTCCTAGGGTGCTGCGTTGGAATTCGATTGTCTTGAGTCTATTATCAAGACCCCAGCTTAATGGGTCTTGAGTTAGGATTCAAGGTTTTTGGGTCTTAGGTTTCTAAATATAATTATTTGTATTTTAAATATTATTATTTTTATTATAATTAAAAGTATTAATATGAAAAATAGTATTATTTGTGTTATAAATATTATTATTTTTATTATAATTGAAAGTATTAATATTAAAAATAGTATCATTTGTGTTATAAATATTATTATTTGTATTATAAATATTATTATTTTTATTATAATTCATAGTATTAATATTAAAAATATTATCATTTGTGTTATAAATATTATTATTTTTGTTATAATTAATATTATTAATAAAATAATTAATAAATTTGAAAAACAATTATTATTAATATTGAAAAAAAATTATTATTTGTATTATAAATTTTTATGATACTTTTTATGAAAATAAAAAGTGAGCCCGCGGCATAGCGCGGGTACCTAACTAGTAATTAACTCTTTCTAGACATTCATAGATATTACTAACATGCTAGTCAAAGCAAAAAAAAAATTAAAACTGAAAAAAAAAATAGATATTGGTGACATGTCTTCTAAAAAAACTAGATTTTAATAATGAATTAAATGTTTTTTTATTTAATATTGAGATGAAAAAACATTTAACCTACCTATGTTAACATGAGTTGACCTGTGAAATTCATGGGAACAATCTTGAAAAAAATAATTTGGAGAGCTTAATCCTGAATTAACTCAATATTGAAAGAAAAAATCAATAAACAATAGCATTTACTTAAAAAAAACTAAGTGAACTCGAGGCTACAAAATAAACTTGTGAAACAAGTCATGCACATCATCGGATTCAATAATTTTTTGCATCAAATATTATTTTAGAAGTAAAAAAACCGTGATAAGAACACGATGTTGAGATAGTAAAAGTACATTAGTGATAACAAATGATGAGATTGTATTTTTTTTCTTTAAATTGAGGGGCAGTAAAAACATTAAACTATAAAAAAGAAAAATAAATAATAGTTTGGATATTGCAAATTAACCTGCTAAAACTACGACCTGACTCATGAACTCAATTAGGTTCAACAATTCTTTTTCAATTTTTTAACCCAAATATAAAATAGCAAAAATAAAAACCAAAAGAAGCCCTGGCGCGTAGGACTAGACATTTAAAAAACAACAACCTAGACGTATGGGCCTTCCACCCCAGCCCAACCCTTTTTTTAAGAAAAAATGGCAGATAACCTGTCATTGGCGACAACAGAAAAACTATTTCTCAACTCATTCTTGACCCAAAACATCTAGAAAACACTCAAAGCACCTTGATAAACCTATTCATAACCTAAAAAACCCAAAAACAGCTTAAAAATTGAAATCAACCCAAACCAAAAAACATTCTAGAGGTTAGATCTGTCTCCTTGAACAAGGAGAAGGAAAAAAACACCTAGGTGAAAGTATTCTTATAAAATGGAACCCATTAACACCAATTTCAACCTTTTTGGTGGCTAGAATCATCATCAACGATGGTTTTTTCTCTCTAAGCCAGAATTTGGTGTCTTATCTCTCTCCTTTAACAAAAAAAAAAAGATTGAAAAAAAAAGAAAAAAATGTTGTTTTGTATCAAAATTTAATTTTGAGCAACTAAAAGGACCAAAACCTATAAGTATTATGAATGTCAATTGATGTTAACAAAGAAAGAAAAAAATTAATTACTTTAGTGGGAAAAGCTCCTTGCATGGCCAACCAATCTAAAAGAAATGATATGTGAGTAAATATGGTCATTAGTGTAGAAAATATGATATATGAGTAAAGTTTGGAATGCAATGATATATAATATCAAGATTAACTAATATATTGAAATTCTAGTAATGTGATTGAAGAAAGGAAAGATTAGAGGAAATATGTTAAGGAGTGTGTTTGGTTATGTGATATATGGAATATAATTTGTATTTTAGACTATGTTAGAAGTAAAGAAAATAATTGGAAAAGAAAAGAAATAGAAAATGGCTTTATGACCGAAAATGAAGAATTGGTATAGGAAAAGATTTTAGTGATGAGTTGGTGTGTAATTTGATTCTTGAGTATTTATATGAAAAGGGCAAACTAGAATAGAAGGAAATTTCGATATAAATATATTCGGGAATAAAGAAAGAAAAATACTGAATATGACTTTGAAACTATAAGTTAGTTTTAAAAGACTTTTTTAGGTATATCATGAAATAAAATGAAGGAAATGTTATTCGTGATATTTTCCTTGGATTAGGAGGAGTTTCTGGAGCAGCATCCTTAGTAGCTGGAGGAGTACGCTTACTTGGAGATTCAGGTAGGTGCTATTGCACCTTAATCTTTTAATTCAGTATCTAAATTCTTATAATATTATGTATATGTTTTAATGTTATTAAGTGGTTGTAAGGAATTTATATTGAAGAAAGGATTAGTTAGAGATGATAATAGTTGGATTAATGATGATTAAATATATGTAGAACTATTATGTTTGGCTATGTGTTAATTGAGAAGGAAATTATGGTGTTGAAGAGCAAGTGTATGAGAAGACGATTTAGTAGTGAAAGGTATGATAATGGAGAGATTATGTGAAGACAGGAAATGAAAGTCGGTTTGTTGCTTCCATTATGATTGTGAGCCACTGATTATGTTGTTTTCATTGTTGGATGAAAACCAATGTTTATTGCTTTCATTATTGAATAAAAGCCACTGCTTGTTGTTTCCATTTCTGAATGGAAACCATTGTTATGTTGTTTTAGGTCAATGTTTATTGTTTCCATGGTTGATGGAAATCCCTGTATGTTGCTTCCTTTATTGAATGGAAGTTAATGATGTATAATGAAGTATTATATGGAAACTCATATTAAGATATAGGAGTATGTAAGGAATTAAGACATGATAAGGTTGGGAAGGTGGAGATAACTAGATGGTGGTGATAAACTCAATATAGAAAATGGATTATCAAGAAAGTGGTTTATAGAAAGATAATTATTTTATTGCAACCATATTATTTGATAGTTTTACCCACATTTACCTAGTATTTTGCATATGTTTTACATATAAAATGTCTTGATATTCTTTGTTTTATGTTTTGAAGGCACTTTTGGATATAAGATTCAAAAAGAAGTAAATTAGAGATAATTGACAAATTTGACCTTTGAATGATGTTTTGTGCAGAGCTTGAGCTCTAGTAGTCAAAACGAAGTGATTCTAGTGGTATTAGAAAGCTAACATCCATACCTTTCTGTACATATATGGTAAGAAAAACAAAAAGAAAAAGAGCAAGGAGATCGCAGTCTTCAAAGTCATATCTCGTATTCTGCCAATGTTGACCTTCAACCATTCCAACTTGAATATCTTGAGCTACAAAAGTCCATTTGATGCAAACTCAATTTTGTTGGATTTCAGACTCAAATACCTATCAGCTACCAAATTATAGTAGGAAAAGAACTCATGTGAGAGAGATATGAGTTTTCTAAGATGACACATGAATTCTGCCAGCAGATAGGTTTTGTGAAGAAACAAGTTCAAATTACATCCCAAAGCATCCAAACCGACATCCAAGTCCTTATTTCGGCAATTTAGCTCCTCTAAGTCAAAATTCAAAGCTTGAAGATTTTAGGCAAGGCTATTTCTCTTTTTTCAGGAAAATAGTTATTGAAAGGCTTAAATGTAAATTATCTACTTAGGAAAGGATTATTTTGTAGAAAAGAGATTAGGGTTTCCTAGGATATAAAAAGAAGGAGAGAAAGGTAAAGGGAGGACGACCAGCCAAGAGAGAAAAAACACCCCTTTCCTCCACAAACCCAAAATCATGCATTCTTCTTTCTTTTTGATTAGTTGTTCAATAGACATGCAAGGCTAAACTCTTTTTCTTGGTTACAAGGACACAAAAACCTTCAGATTTCAAGAACTGTGAGATTTATTTTACATTTTCTTTTTAGTTTATATGATGAATGAATATGTTTGTTCTCTTATGCTTATTTCCTATGATTGTTTATTTTAATTGCTAGAGTGGACTCTAAGTTATTATTGTGAACAATCTATTGCTAAGTTTGCTATCAAAACCGGAGTTGTGGTATATAAACTTGTGAAGCAACTGAGATTAATAATTATGGCGGATCCAGATTAGTAATTTTAGGGAGAACAATTGATCGATCAAATCAAACATGGACTGCGGACAATTATGTTGTCTAGATTAATCAACTCATCTAGTTCTTAAGGCTGCCATTAAATTAAATTACTAGTGTGAACACTATGGTTGTTTGATGGTTATGATTAGTTATGGAACGGATCTGTTAAATTGACGTTTCGTTTCTATGATCAGGTCTGATTTTTATAGGTGAATGTTTACTTGTGACCAAGGTTTGTTTTCTTGATAAATTTCAATTTTCTTTGATTTAGGATTGATTGTTTCTTTCTGTTTACTATAGCCATATATAACTTCATAATTCCCCCCCATTTGTACATCGTATAACATAAAAATCTAAGCTAAAACTTCCTCGTGGGATCGACCCCTTACTTGCTCTATACTATCTTGTTTATTTAAGCAAGGGTAATTAATTTGTGCGACCACGACATCGCAACAAATTTTGGCGCCGTTGCTGGGGAAGTGATTTTAGTTAATTCTTGTGCTGTGATTTTTATTTGCTGTGATTATTATTTATTTTATTGAAAAAAAAAGATTTTTGCTTGTTGCGGTACAGTACAGTACAGTACAATTACTGTTCAAAACCAATTTTTTGGTGGAATTAGGTATCGACATTTTGTTTCCTAAAGGGAAACGACATTCAGAACAGGGCGAAGTCCCACCCTATCGAAGCCAAATTCCATTGTTTTCTAGGGTTTTTAGGTAGTTTTAGTTTTCTAGCGTCGTATTTTCGTTCAATTTACATTGTTTTCAATCTCTTGTGTGACCATTGTTTTTTAGTTTTCTTGACTATTTATGCCTGTAACCCGTTCTACTAATCAGAGTCAAGTGCAGGTTATGAAATGAAGCTCACGTCAACACCATGATTGTTGCACGACAACAGACACTCAAGGAGCTCGCTGCTCCTAACGTGGAGAATCAACCATTGTGCATAAACATTGACAATAATGTCAACTTCGAGCTCAAGTCTGGTTTTATACATTTACTGCCAATATTCAATGGACTTGCTAGAGAAGATCCTCATACTCATCTAAAGGAGTTCCACATGGTTTGTGTTGGCATGAAACCGAACGGAGTTGATGAAGAACAAGTTAAGTTAAAAGCTTTCCCTTTCTCTTTAAAAGGGGTAGCAAAGACATGACTTTTTTCTATTCTCCCAAGTTCCATTGGAACTTGGAATGGCATGAAGAAGATTTTCCTTGAAAAGTATTTCCCAACATCTCAAGTTACCAACATAAAGAAAGATATATGTGGGATTCGACAATCTCCAAGTATTGGGAAAGTTTGAACAATTATGCATTCGATGCCCTCATCATCAAATACCTGATCAACTGCTCATTTAATATTTCTATGAAAGACTGATGCCTACTGACCGTAATATCATTGATGCGGCAAGTGGAGGGGCATTGGTAGAGAAGACACCCGAGGCTGCATGCCAATTGATCTCAAATATGGCAGCCAACTCGAAACAATTTGGCACGCGTGGAGACTTCCCAAGCAAACAAGTAAATGAGGTAAGTATTTCTAACCTTAAGAATAAAGTTAATGATCTTACTTTTCTTATGTGTTCTTTGGCTTGTGGAAATGTACAAAAGGTGAAAGTTTGTAGCATATGCTCACAAGGACATGCTTCGGATATATGCCCAACAATGCAAGAAGATTACATTGAACAAACTAATACAGTTGATGGAGCATTCAATGGACAACCTCAGCGTAAGTATGATCCCTTTTCCAACACATACAATCCCGGATGGAGAGATCATCCGAACTTACGCTATGGGAACCCGCCTTAATAAGGAAATTAAAGTCGACAATTCCATGGATTTCAGCCCCAACAAAATTATCAAGCGAGACAGCCCCTTGCATTCACAAATTCCAATATTATAGGGTCATCGAGTGATGATCTTCATGAGATGATGAAAACCTTGGCTTTTAACACAGTGACCTTGCAACAAAATGTCATGTTTTTTCAACAGGAAACAAGGTCAAGCATTCACATCTTGGTACATTCTAAATACAAAGAAAACTCTGTTGAAATTTCAGTAGACTCCTTCCACATGGAAATGCAAATATGATAACGTGTCAAGGTGAATCTTTTACAACTGCTTATTGGGGAATCTCTCTCTTACTATTTTGGTTTGTATTTCCTTGGTTCATAGTCGGCTCAAATGATCAGCTACATGGTTTTTGACACCTTTTTTTAATCTTTGATTTCAAGATCAAATTCTTGTAAAAGTAAGATCCACTTAATCAACCTTGGTTTGAATTCCTTTTTCTTCAAAGATACCTCAAAGTTGTAGGCCAGTAAAAATAGCTTTTACACCAAGTAAATAGGACCTGAATTTTCTAGAGCAAACACCATTGCAAAAAATTCCTTTTCAATTATATGGTAATTGCATTGCGCTTCGTCCAACATACAAGAAGCATAAGCGATAACATGCAATTCTTCCTCATTCTTTGCCCAAGATAGCCCCTACTGTGTAGTCACTCACATCACACATTATCTCGAAAGGTTCGTCCCAATTCGGTGGTTGCATGATGAGGGCAGATGTGATATGTCTCTTAAACTCATTATGGGCATCTTTACATGCTTAATCAAACACGAAATCCACTTCTTTAGCTAATAATTTTCACAAGAGTGCTATAATCTTCGAGAAATGTTTGATAAAACATTGATAGAAACCTTCATGGCCAAGAGAAAAATTATAACGACCTGAAATTTCCAAGTAACATTCATATTTCTAATCATTATGTCTGAGTATAATTGGGTAGTTTTTTTTTTTATACAATCTACCTAACAATATATCCCATTATTGATTATTTGGTTTACTAAATTTACAGCAGAGTTTCTCCTATAACTTATACATTTCCTCAGTTCTTTTCTTATCCTCCTAGGCAACACAATATCAAATAACTCTATTATACACATGTAGTAGCCTTCAGCCACCCACCAATTCAATTGTTTCTCTATTTGATTCTTTCACATCACTTCCCACAATTCATCTTATATTCTTTCCATTTTTCATTTATTTAAAACATACATGTGATGGGCGCGCGTGCGCGCACACACATATAACAAAAGAGATGCAATAATCAAATGCTAGAAATACAATCATACCATTTACTACATTTCAAGGTGAAGTTATTAATACAATTTTAAGTATTCATAGTACATAAAAATAAGTACCTAACAAAATTAGAAATAGTGAAACGACACAATCAGTGCTGGCCTATTTCGTGTCATAGACTTGCAACATATATCGCATTATAAGAGTTATTAGTCGTTAATAAGTGTAACGACCTGGCTTTTTCAAGGCCAAAATTGATGGATTTTTTTTTATACTTCTCGCAATGACATTTTGTGAATTAGTAATTATGTTCCTTCCTTATCATGGCTTCATAGGGATATAGTTCTCGTAAAAGAACATTCTCATACAACAGATACCCAATACACATGTCCATAATATTATATTTTCATATTCATACATTTACATTATGTCATATTAGCATACTCGTGTGTTTGCATTCCTGTTCCAATCTCATTATCAACATGAGTTTATAATCGACAACCTTATACAACTAGTACTTTCTTTCACACAATCCTCATATGATTTCACAACATAACGTCCTCATAAAAGGAAATACCACATAAATGTATTCATAGCATCGTGACTACATATTTGCACATGCCCATCAGTGCTCCATTATAATTTCCATTACAAGTCCTTACAAAAGTGTCGAATGACAAATATTTAACATAACACCTTTTAAAATATGTGAACTTGTGGAATGGGCTCTCCTATGCATCTTGATTGTGTGATGTCCCTGTTATAAAACAACATGGGTACAAGAATTGTAAATAATCAAACATAATAATAAACATCTAGAAGTACATTGTTGTTGCTTTTCGTTATTAACTTAGAATGGGAAGATTCCTTCTTATACTTATTATATACATTATACATCTCTTAGTATTTCGTTAACTGTACTTTTCTCACTCACACACCCCAATCTTTCCATGGGGTTGTGGGGCTGAAGTTTAACATCAATTGGGGTTAAATACTTTGCCTTAACCTGATCATCCAGCTTGGATACTTATAGCCGTAGCTAATTGCTACATTTAAATTCGGCCATCCGTCTTGGATGCCATTAACAAAAACTAATCACGAAATCAACCCCATCATTCCTATAGATACCATTAACCAAAGCTAATTTTTTTTTATAATCAATTCAACCATCCACCACAAATGTCATTAGTCAAAGCAAATCATCAAACGCAACTCAGTCATCCATCATTGTAACATCCCCATATCCGGCATAAAGCAACGATCTCATGTTAACTGATAAACAAAATGATTAATCTTTTTTCTATATCTATTCATGGTGTTTGTATTAAAGTCTACCGAAATTTTGACGGAGTCTCCCCTATACCGGGAGGTCCCAAGTTATCGATAAATGACCTGTTTACACTTTTAATATACCGCATCTTCTAACTCAATTCAACCCAATCATCTTGGATCTCAATCCCACAAACATCATCATTCATATCAACCACAATGTTTATGATATAAATTGTACAACAATTATCATTATGGATGGATAAAGATATAAACATGCATACATGGAACATGGTTATACAAACTACATAATTAAATTCATCTATTTCAGTTTAAATATCAATTATACAAATTGAGTTATATAAAAGTTGTAATATTACTAAGATACAAGAGTGTCCTAGGACCTAAATTACAAAAAGTGAACCTAAGCTAGAATCTACTCTTGTCGTGTATGCGATGGTCCTGAAAACAAAATACATATTATTGAAATATGAATATCACAATAATAAAGCACTACAAAAATCAAGCAATTTTAAAAAGGCAAACATGCATTCATATTTTATTCACTTTTCTCTTTTGGCTGTCATTGGAAACTCTTTCTCCTTTAACTACTAAAAACAAATTCCTCTTCCATTATCATCCTCCATTCAAGATCTCATAAGACCATCCATGATTATTTCCGCTTAACACATTACCGATACTAATTTCACTATTATCATCATCACCCCGTAGGAGTCGATGCAAGGTGATCCCTTTACCCAGGATCCTAACATACACTAAATGTATGCTAGTCAATACATGGTGACCCCCTTACCCGGGATCCTAACATACAGTAAATGTATGCTAGCCAATACATCTTGATCTCCTTACCCGGAATCCTAACATACACTAAATGTATGCTAGCCAAACATGGCGATCCCCTTACCCGAGATCCTAACATACACTAAATGTATGCTAGTTCATGCCCCAAATCACACTTCTCATATTTCCTTTGTCAACAATAATTTCATCACTTGGCAATTCACACAACAACCGTTCATCTTGAATATACATACATTCAAAATACTATCCAAAATATCGACATCATTACAAAAACTTTCCTCCTTTCTCCTAATATCCAACGTTTGGTAATTTACATCTCACATCATTAACATATTAAATCATAGAATTTAACTAGAAAGTATAGGTGCGGATCACCTACTTGCAGTAGAAGCTCTACTTGTGCTCCCCTGTTGCTACCGTTGCTCAACGCCTATGGTCCCTCCTGGTAATCACAGGCATAATCTCATAAGTGATCCTTATTCAATGATATATTTCATACTAACCATATTAACAACCAATACAGGTATTTCTTTCAATTATTCCTTTCTTTATATTTTATGTTCTCTCATTTCATCTATTTAAATCATCATTTTTTGTCCAATCATGGTTATCATTCTTTTCTTTATATTTAAATTGTTACTGTTTAAACCTCGAACTGTTACTGTCCGACCTCTCCTCAGATTTTTAACTATATCTAGAGTTATAGAACTTCGTTTCAAGCAAGATTGGTCTTTTTGGAAAGATAAGACATGAGGCTACAAGTTCTCTGAAGGAAGGAGAACCCGGTTCTGCCTCTAAGATAGTCAAAATCGCTCATCAACAAACATTTAGATTGTTACTATCCAACTGTTACTGTTTTGTTTTTGAACCATTACTGTCTGACCTCTTCTTAGATTTTTAACTATATCTAGTGTTATAGAACTTCGTTTCCAGTGAGATTGTCTGGTTGCAAAGCTAAGACACGAGGCTACAAGTTCTCTGAAGGAAGAAGAACCCAGTTCTGCCTCTAAGATAGTCAAAATTGCTCATCAATAAATATTTAGACTGTTACTGTCCAACTGTTACTGTTTTGTTTTTGAACTGTTACTGTTTGACCTCTCCTCAGATTTTTAACTATATCTAGAGTTATAGAACTTCGTTTCAAGCAAGATTGGTCTATTTGGAAAGCTAAGACATGAGGCTACAAGTTCTCTAAAGAAAGGAGAACCCAGTTCTTCCTCTAAGACAGTCGAAATCGCACATCAACAAACATTTGGACTGTTACTATCTAGATATTGAACTGTTACTGTCTAAACATTGAACTGTTATTGTCTAGACATTGAACTGTTACTATCCAACTGTTACTGTCTAGGCATTGAACTGTTACTGTCTTGAACTGTTACTGTCTAGATATTGAACTATTACTGTGTTGAACCGTTACTGTCTAGGCATTGAACTGTTACTGTCCAACCGTTACTATCTAGATATTGAACTATTACTGTCCGACCTCTTCTAAGATTTTTAACTATATCTAGAGTTATAGAACTCCATTTCAAGCGAGGTTAGTCACATTGGAAAGATAAGACATGGGGCTACAAGTTCTCTGAAGGAAGGAGAACCCAGTTCTGCCCCTAAGATAGTCATAATTGCTCATCAACAAATCAGACTTACTGCCCTACAGGGTCTGTCATGACCCAATCTCGGTTGATAACTCATAACTGGAATTCTACAGCTCCAAATTAAGCAAGACCAATTTCCTTAATTAGCTAACATCCAAAACTACAATTTCTATGAAGGAACTTGGTTCTAATTCCCTCATCCTCCGATCCGAAACTTACCGAAAGTAAGGAGACGAGTCTGTCCAGATCGTCACCCCCTTCCTTTCACACATAACTTTCACAAACTACATTTTCTAGGTAAATTATCATGGTTTCACATCCCCAATCACATACCACACATGAATTAACTTAATTTTAACAACAAATATCTTTCCCCCAATTCAAGTCTAAGAACCCTAATCTATAATTCACATCAAGACATCAATTCATTATCGAATTTGAAATAACTTATAAGATCATGTTTAGAACACCTTACTCGGTACGAATTAAGGTTTTGATCTTCAACCAGTTAAAGATGTTCAACTCCCTCCTTTCTTATCTAATAACAGTCGGCCCTCCATTTTCTCTTCTTATTTAATTTTCTTGTTAATCCCTTGCCCATAACTGTTTATTCCATCTACAAACCCTTAATCTTGGATGGGTTCTTAAATTGTTTTGTGTTTCTCTCTTGATTTTGCGAGAATGGATACCAAAACTCCCTCTTTTCTTTCCTTACGATTGCTGCAGATTTTTGGTGAAAATATGAGTATTTATGCTCTGTAATTTTTCTTATTTGCATTTAGGCCCCCACATCTTTTTTTTTTCTTCTTATAATTAAGTTATACCTCTTTTCATTTCTTATAATTTCACTCCACAACTTTTAGTTTAGTTTATTTTCTTTAATTTAATCCAACCCTCAACATTTTCGGGTTGATTTATAATGTCTCAAAATATTTTGTCTAGAAACTTTTATCCAAAAATTTATGAATTCCCATTTTTATTTAACCAATATACATGAATTTCTTCACTTTTATTTCTCATTTAGTTAGTTTGCAGTCTAAGCAACCTTTATTTTTCTCTGGGGTTTACAATCATGGATGCCGTTAACCGAAGCTGATCATTAATCACAACCCGGTCATCCGTCTCGGATGCCATTAGCCAAAGCTGATCAAACATTTGTTCCAGTCATCCATCTCGGATGCCATTAGCTGAAGCTAATCATCATTTATCCCAGTCATCCACTTAGGATGCCATTAGCCGAAGCTAATAATCATTTATCCCAACCATCCACCTAGGATGCTGACACGACCAAAGAGTTGATGTCTTCTCCCAAGTGTAGGAGTGTCGAAGTAATAAATAACTCGACAAGACCGGAGTCGAATCACATGGAGGTTAACTATATAAATTATAAATAATAATAATAATAATAAGTTGAAGAGAGCTTTGAGATGTGATATTGATATAAGGATTAAACAATGATAAAAACAATTGTCAAGGTTAGAGGATCCACTAATGGTATTTCAAACAAGTATAGTATAAACTCTTATTACTCAACTGAAAACCATACACAAAAAAGGTTCCAAGCAGATTATAAATTGTTAACGTGATTACATTAGTTATCTCATTCGAATAATGCTAATACTTGTAAATGTTGTCAGGCATTCATGATTATAACTTATGTTAACAACAAATCAAGTTCCTTTCATAGCACAGGTGTTGGTTATACCATACGGTTTGGGCTATGAAAGTGCCAAGTATTTGTTGTACTAAGGGTTAATAAATCTAGATTAACCATTTAACAAGCAAAGTATTAAAAGTGAACAAGATAACAAATATAAAACATGTTAGTATTAAACATTAAAGTCCATGTTGAGTTTATACTATACTTATTCTTACACCATTAGTGTAACCTTTTCACCTTGACATAATAAACTTAGCTAAACATAATAAGAAGGGAAACATAAATAAACAAGATAAAAACATAAATAAGATATAAGTTAACTACGTAAAGCAAAGGAAATGAAAAGCATAAAAAAGAGATTAATATAAACAAAACTTAAGCATTACAAAAATATAAAGAGAGAAAGCAAGAGCATGATCTTGATATGAAAACCAAGATGCTTAAATGCATGGCAAATGCCTCCTTTTATAGGCCAAAATTCAGAACTATTGATTTGATGACTAATTGTTGAGTGGGTGGCCACATCTTGACTTGGTGACAATCCTTATCTTCTTGTCTGAACAAAACATCATTGATAACGTCAGAATTTGAACAGACTTAACTCATGAAAGTTCTAGGAAATTGTCTCAGCTTTCCAAGGTAAAAATTTGAGATCATTTGGACTTCTAGAACTCGAGATATGGGCTGAACACTAAACAGTGTCTGGGATGCAGGACAGATTCAAACTTCTCCGTTGTTGCTACAATTTGGACTTGAAAACGGCCTTTTTAAATCTTGGACTCCACGTGAAAGTTTTAGGCCTATGTCTTAGCTTTCCATCCATATAACGCAGACCTAGATCCAAGATCAACAACTCCATCTATGACTCGATGACCGAACAGTGTTCTAGTTTGGACTGAACCAACATCTCTTTTCTAAGTTTGGCCCTCTCTTTGTCCTTTCAATTTCAGTACTTAAACTCATCAATCAATCCTCTCATTTATATGATAGGCCTGCATTTAAGATGAACATTTACCATAAATTAAAGGTATCTTATGGTATTAGACTTGTTATTATAAAACATGCTTTAGTTAAGGAGTTATTGATACTTCAAGTACAAAATGATGATATAAAACCTTGATAAAAATGCACTTTTAAGTACTAATCAGATGCCGTTAGTCGAAGCTAATCAATCAATTGTCCTGGTCATCCATTCAGATCCCATTAGCTGAAGTTAATTATCATTTATCCTGGTCATCCATTTGGATGCCATTAGCTGAAACTGATCAACAATCACAACTTGGTCATCCATCTTGGATGCCATTAGCCGAAGCTAATCATCATTTATCCCGGTCATCCGCTTAGGATGCCATTAGCCGAAGCTAATCAAACATTTGTCCTGGTCATTCATTCGAATGCCATTAGCCGAAGCTAATCAACATTTATCCCGATTATCCACTTAGGATGTCATTAGCTGAAGTTAATCAATCAATTGTCCTGACCATCCATTCACCGAAGCTAATCAAACATTTGTCCCGGTCATCCATTCGGATGCCATTAGCTGAAGCTAATCAACATTTATCTCGGTCATTCACTTACGATGCCATTAGCCGAAGCTAATCAATCAATTATCCCGGTTAGTTCGACAGTGAAAATGTGTTGGTTGCAGGGTGCGCAATTCGACAGCGAAAACTGGTTCGCTACTGGCGCCATAATTTCAGCAGCGAATGCTACTTCGCTGCAGCTAACATGTTTTTGACAGTGAAAGCTAATTCGCTACAGACAACTTAATTCCGACAGCGAGTCACAAATTCACTACAGACAATACAACTTTGGTAGTGAATCACAATTTCGCTGTAGAGAACACAATTCTGTAGCGAATGTTAATTCGCTGCAAACAAATCAATTTCGGTAGCGAAATTTAAATTCATTGCAGGCCATACAACTTCAGCAGCAAACCCACAATTCATTATAGGACACACAATTGGGCAGCTAATGTTCATTCGCTGCAAACAACTCAATTTCGACAACGAATTTCAAATTAGCTATAACCATACAACTTCGGCAGCGAATCCTAAATTCGCTGCAGAACACACAATTCAGCATCGAATGTTAATTCGCTGCGAACAACTCAATTTCAGCACCAAATTTCAAATTCACTATAGACAATTCAACTTCGGCAGCAAATCCCAAATTCGCTACAGAACACACAATTCGGCAGCGAATTAACATTTGCTGCAAACAACTCAATTTTGGTAGTGAATTTCAAATTCGCTGCAAACCATACAACTTCAGCAGCGAATCCCAAATTTGCTACAAAACACACAATTTAGCAGCGAATGTTAATCGCTGCAAACAACTCAATTTCGGCAGCAACTACTGATTCGCTATAGACAAAACGATTCGACAACGAAACTGATTTGCTGCAATCAACACCATTTGGCAACGAAACTAAATCGTTGCTGACAACACAATTTAGCAGCGAAAATTCCTTCACTGCATATAACACAAATTGGCAGCCACGTAATTCGTTGCTGACAACACAATTCGGCAGCGAAAATTCCTTCGCTGCATATAACACAAATTGGTAGCGAAACTAAGTTGTTGTAGACCACTTGATTGGGCAGCGAAACTAACTCGCTGTAGACCACTTAATTCAGCAGCGAAACTAATTCACTATATACAACCTAACCCTACACATAACATCATCTTAATATATTATTATATAATTTCATCAAACACAAATATAAATTTATGCCATTAAGACCAATATAGTTCCAATTTTGGTTTTAGCAGGGTCTAAGGTCCCAATGACTACATAATTTTGTACATAACCCTTTCTAACACAAGTTCTTCTATCATACATGTAAGAATCAATATAATAACACCATCATGCATTCTGTTTTAGCTCAAATATCTGTTTTAGTTTAAGGGTTCAAAAAGATCATAATTTATGCATTTCTTCATCTGATTCCCCTTAGATCTTCCATTTAATTATTTTTTAAAACTATGAGTGCATGAACACTAAACCTTCTACTTTAGGGTTTTCATCTCCTCCTTGTTCTGAAATCGTGAGGCAGCAACCAGCCAAGGAAAAATACTTCTCTTACCTTATGTTTTTTTACATCGTTAGAGCAAGTTTTGGTGACATGGTTCTTTCCTCAATCTCAGTTTTTCCTTCTCTTCCATCTCTGCTGTACAACGGGTCTGTCATGCTCCCTCTCCTTTTATGGTTTCAGTCATCAACGTAACTCCCTAACTTTATTCTTCTTTAAACACTCAAGGCAGGGGACATGTAGCTGGTGTAGGTGGGTCTTCTCCTTGGAGAGGGTGGTTGTTGTTGTAGTCACATCTGCTAGCCGGTTATAGGGAAGGGGCCTGAACTCCTTCTCCTTCTCCTTTCATGGTTTCGGCCACTTCTGTCTTTCCACTGGTCACCCTTCTTCTCCAGCATTCAAAGGTGGTGCATATAGCTGGGTATGCAGCCGTTGCGGACAAATTTTTAGGGAGAGGTAGAAGGCAAAAGCATGCAACCTGTTTTGGAAAAGTGCCCATTTTTCTCTCGCTGCATTTATACCCCTTTTAAATGCAAAGGGGTGTTTGGACGTTGGACCAAGGCTGTCCTTATCCCCCTTTTGGGTTATCCTTGGGCTGGTTTCTATTCCCATTCTCCTTTATGATAAGCTAGTCCAACAATAATTTTTTGTTAGGTTTGATAATGTCGCTGTCGATTTAGAAATTAGTGGCCACAGACTACATCGATGCTGATTCAGAAATCATCAGCGAGAACTGATTAGTACTTAAAAGTGCATTTTTATCAAGGTTTTATATCATAATTTTACACTTGAAGTCTCAATAATTCCTTAACTAGAGCATGTTTTATAATAACAAGTCTGATAATATAAGATACCTTTAATTTATGGTAAATGTTCATCTTAAATGCAGGCCTATCACATAAATCAAAGGATTGATTGATGAGTTTAACTACTAAAATTAAGAATTCAAATAGAGGGCTAAGCTTAGAAAAGAGATGCTAGTTCAGTCCAAATTGGAACACCATTCGGTTATTGGATCACAACTGGAGTTGTAGAACTTGGATTTAGGTTTGGTTTATATGTATGGAAAGCTAAGACATAGGCCTAAAACTTTCACGAAGAATCCAAGATTTAAAAGTGCCATTTTCGAGTTCAAATGGTAGCAACAACGGAGAAGTCGGAATTTGTCCTACAACCCAAACATTGTTCAGTGTTCAGCCCATATCTCGAGTTCTAGAAGTTCAAATGCGCCAATTATTTTTTAGTTGGAAAGCAGAGACAATTTTCCAGAACTTTCATGAAGACTGTCTGTTCAAATTATGATGTTATCAATGATGTTTTGTTCATACAAGAAGATAAGGATTGTCACCAAGTCAAGATATGGCCACCCACTCAACAATTAGTCATCAAATCAATAGTTCTGAATTTTGGCCTATAAAAGGAGGCATTTGCCATGCATTTAGGCATCTTGGTTTTCAGATCAAGATCATTTCCTTACTTGCTTTCTTTCTTTGTAGTTTTATTGTTCTAGTTGTATTTCATGTTATAGTTTTATTAATCTCTTGTTTATGCCTTTCATTTCCTTTACTATACTTATATAATCATGCTTTCCTCTTGTTTATTTATGTTTCTCTTCTTTGTTATGTTTAGCTAAGTTTATTATGTCAAGGTGAAGGTTTCACTAATGGTGTTAGGATAAGTATAATATAAACTCAATATGGACTTCAATGATTATATCCTTAATAACTTGCTATTAACATGTCTTATCATTTTTATCTTATTAATTCTTAATACCTTCCTTGTTAAATGGTTAATTTAGATTTGTGTTGTATAACACTTGGTACAACAAATGCTTGGCACTTTCATAGCCAACCATATGGTATAACCTCCACCTGTGCTATAAAAGGAACTTGATTTGTTATTAACATAAGTTAGCGTCATGAATTCCTGACAATATTTAAAAGTTTGGTGTTACTTGAATAAGTTAATTAATATGATCATGTTAATAATTTATAATAAGCTATTAATGACAAATCATCCGATTGGAACCTCCTTTGTGTGTGGTTTCCAGTTGAGTAATAAAAAGAGTTTATATTATACTTATTTGAAATACCATTAGTGGATCCTCTAACCTTGACAACTGTTTTTATCATTGTTTAATCTTCACATTAATCTTACATCTCTAAATTCTCTTTAACTCATCATCATTATTATTATTATTATTATTTATATAGTTAACCTCCATGTGGTTTGACCCCAGTCTTGTCGGGTTATTTATTACTTCGACACTCCTACACTTGGGAGAAGACATCAATCTTTTGGTCGTGTCAAGAACTGCACCCTTGTTGATTCAGAAATCGGTAGCCAAAAACTATGCCGCTGCCTATTCTAAAATCAGCAGCCAAGTACTGTGCCGCTGCCGATCCAGAAATCGACAGCAAAAACTGTGCCACTGTCGATCTAGAAATCAGCAGCTCCAAAGTAAAACTATGTCGCTGCCAATTCAGAAATCGGCAGCCCCAAACTATGCCGTTGCTGATTCAAAAATCGACAACCAAAAGCTTTGCTGCTGCTGATTATGAAATCGGCAGCCAAGTACTGTGCCGCTGTCGAGAAATCGACAGCAAAAAATGTGTCGTTGCTGATCCATAAATCGACAGCAAAACTGTGTCGCTGCCAATTCAGAAATCGACAGCCTCAAACTGTACCTCTGTCGATTTAGAAATTGGCAGCCAAAAGCTTTGCTGATGCGATTCTGAAATCGACAACCAGAACTGTGCTGCTGCCGAGAAATCGACAGCAAAAATTATACCGCTGCCGCTCTAGAAATCAGCAGTGACGATGGAGTCGTTTTAGCTTAGTTTTTTTGTTGTTGGTGTTTACACTTCCTAACCGAGACTTGGACACATACCAACAATAATCATAATCCAATTCCTATCACAAGGCATGAAGAACGCACAACCAAATCTCAACATGCATGTTTGCTTTAGGTTCTTCTAACCACTAGCTCAAGTTATACAAATTCATTAATCACACAATAAAATCAACGCATTATCATGGGAAGATTTTTGTTTTAGCTTTGACATGTTCCTAAAGCTTAATCATCAATACAATTCTGCACATATACTCAATCTATTTCATTTCAGCAAGCATAATCACCACAATTTGTCACAACCATGTCTTCATTCATTTGACCTATATTCATGTAATCCTATCACATTTTTTTACAAGCACACTCACAATCATGATTTACAAATACATATTTATTCCTTTGATTCACAACTACTCATGTCCATTCATCATATCAACAAAACCAAAGCATTATATGAATTAATTCATGTTTTAGCTGCAGCATGTTTCTTCAAGATTTATTAACAACACAAGCTTGCACTTACATCATTTCAACATATTTTCATATAACTTTATCAACCATATATGCAGAAATCACACCATTAACACAAGTATAATTCAATTTTGGTTTCACATGATCTAACATCTTTAGCAATATTGTCATATATGCATTTTATTCCTGTATTCCATGTTCTGTCCAGCCCTTACCAAGGCTGGCTAACTTTCCAAGTTTGTGCATTTAGATTTGCTTATTTCTTTTGCTAAATATTCTGGAATTAGGTCCCCCAAATCAACCTCGTTTTTGTCCCTTTTTCTATACTAGTTTTCCTTAAAAGTTGGTGTAAGGATCTTAGGCCATTTTCTTAGGGTTTTCTTCTTCTTTTCCTGCCCCAATGTCCCAAGAACAGATGGAGATGTGGCATGGTTTATACCTCACGAATCAAAGTAGTTTTAGGAAAGAGGTAGACAATATTCTTCCCTTCTTCACTCGATTTTTCTTATTGTTCTTCTTCCCTTCCATTTTCTCCCCTCTAGTAAACTTCCCACCAGTTATAGACCCCCTCTCCTTCCATGTTTGTAGGTGTTTAGCCCTCTCTTCTCTTTCTCACACCTAACGAAGCACATGCAACAAATTTTGTTGAGCTCTATTTGGGAATGAGGAAAGGGTAGGAGCATGCAACTCATTTTGGAATGAAGGAAGGGTAAGAGCATGCAACTCGTTTTGGGAAGAGTTAAGAGTCATCATTTCTCTCTCCTTGTATTTATAGCCCCCATAAGTGTGTTGGGGTGTTTGGGCGCTGGACCAAGGTTGTCCTTATCCGCCTTTTGGGTTATCTTAGGCTGGTTTCTATTCTCATTCTCCCCTAGGATAGGCCGGTCCAATACTAATTTTTGTTAGGTTTTATAGTGTCGCTGTTGATTTAGAAATCGACATAAAAAATTATGCGCTGCAGCAAAAGTTTTTGCCACTACCAATTCAAAAATCGGTAGCAAAATTGTAGCGATGCCGATTTAGAAATCAGTTGCCAAACTATGTCATTGCCGATTCAGAAATCGGCACCTAAAAACTATATCCCTGCCGATTTAGAAATCGGCAGTGATGGTGGACTCATTTTGGCTTTACTGTTTTTTTGGGTGTTTACATGGCCTTTTACTTAGAATTTTTGTCGGTTATTACAGCACGAATTCATTAGCGCACACAACCACTACCGATTTAGGATTCGACAGAGAAGATTGCGTTGCTGCCGATTCAGGAATCAACAACGATGGTGGGGTCATTTTTTTTCCTTTCATTTTTTGTTGGGTGTTTACATTACACCTATCACTTGAGAGGACTGGATATATAGATTAAAGAGAATCAGGGTTGGATTGGGGACCTTTTCTAGAGACGTTGACAAAAAGAGATAATACTTTGTTCCATTACAAGATTGAACAAATCGACAGGCTGATTGATATAGTGGCTCGAAAGGCAAACGAGTTACGAGTGAAAGCTTCCATAATTGGCAACAATGTTCATAAGTATTAATAGTATTTGAATAGACCCATTTTTTTTTTAACTTTCTAATGTGCATAAGATTTGTCGTACGTGCCCCGCGCATCGCGACGATCGTCCTCAAGGTGTATTGTGTCTATCTAGCAAATATGGAGAGACAAGGAATTCTTGTCTCTTATCAGTGGAAAGATGGAATGGGAGTCGCCACCTAGTATTTTGGTTACTAGGAACCCTAACTGGTCTGAGAGATTGGGTACGGGGACTGGTTGCGTAAAGGGAAGGTATTAGCACCCCAAATATGCCCTACTTAAGGTAAGCTGCATTGTTTTATTGTCTAATAAAATCTAAAGTCTTGTTGTGGTTTCTAATTGTTGGTTTGTCTAGGGTTTAAGAAAAGTTCTCCTTAATAAGGAGATCCTTATTTTATCGGGTAAAAACCTAAATGTTCTATGTCAATAAAAAAACTATCTTTTTAATATTGAGAATACATTTTACGTATAAATTCATAATCTCAAATACTAAAAACAGAACAAAATATTTTTAGGATTCTTTTTGAAATATTGGCTAAGTTCTCGTGACTTTAATAAATTGGTTATTAAAGCCAAAATGCATGCTAAAACATATTTTTTTTTGAAGTTTTCTTTATTGTATGAAAATACAATATGATTTTGTTAGCTTTGAGAGACTTGGACGTATGCATGAAACAAAAACATTTTTTTTTCAATGTTTTGACGAAAACCAGGTATTTTAATACCGGATTTGTATCTTTACGGTATAAAAATACAAACCAATATTAAGCAAAATTCAGTAGAAAAATACGCGGGAAATTCACAAATTTTCAAAAATATATTTTTTCAACTGGGCCGGACCCGGCCCAACCATTTTTGGACTAGGCTTCCGGCCCAGTGAACAATGGATTTCTCTTAATTGTTCACTTGTAGAACAGTAGAGCACCCGATGAAGAAGAAGAAGAGGAAGAAGAAGAAAGGGAAGGGGAATAAGGCTGACCTGTAGTTGATCGCAGTGCTGCTGGTGGTGGCGTTGTTGTCGTGGCAGGCGGCAGTTTCTCCTCCGTTCTCTTTGGTTTCTCTCCTGGTTCCCCTGTTTTTTTCTTTTGTTTTTTTCTCAGTCTCAGACCATTCTCCCCCCTCCCTTTTGCTTCCTCTTCCCTTGTATTTAGAGGTAAAAAACAGGGGGAGAGAGGCCTATTACCCCTTCCCAGTCGTGGCACAATGGTAGGGTGGCCGGGGTGGCCGCTGTGCAGCCACCTTAGGACTACCCAAGGGGCATGTCCCCTCTGCTTTTTTTACCTCGTGATAGGCCACATGTCAGAATTTGGGCAAGTGGGGAGTCTTTGTCAGCGTCTTTTTTAGGCTTTCGAAGAAAGAGGGAGAGGAGAAAAGCAGGGGACAAATGCTTCTTCTTCCCATGTTCTCTGCGCGTCCAAGGGAAGAAGAAGACATAGGGTGCCGTTCGAAACGACACCATTTTTGCTTCTTTTTTTTTTTAAGTGAAATGTATGAAACGAAGCTGTTTTTTCCAAAACACGCTGTTTCATTTAAATGGAAACTGGCGCCAAAACGCGTTAGATTCAAAATCAGGCCTTCTATTTGCGCGCCTTTTCATTTTGGTCATTG